>JABFEB020000113.1:20599168-20613113 GCA_019775895.2 Stomatorhinus ivindoensis
AATAAAGAAAGCAGGGAGTGTGAAATAGCGCTGAGTTATTCTCCCGCACAGAGCGCCGCAGCCGACACGAGCCTCTCCGCCTCGCGGATCCGTCCCGCCCCCCAGCCCGTATAAGCGCCCGGCTCTAATAACAATCCCGCAGCCTAAATTGCTTGAACAGAAATGTTTGTTCTCCCCTAACAGGATTGTGAATTATTAATCGGATCTGAAGACGATTTTATAACCCAATTGTTGAGGCGGGATTCTCCTCGAACGGCAGTCCTGCGGACCTTTTACTGAGATGTATGTGTCCCCACATCTTTATGTCCAATCTAATGTGATTCGGATAGATTTCAAAAAGACATCATGAAAAGCGGGGAAGTGACCCTGCTGGGCTTCGGGAGGCACATACTGCGCGATCGCCCATGTCTCCATAGTTTGATTAGATTTTCTCGATTTCTGTTTTTACTCCGATGTGATCTATACAAATGCAATGTAGGTACACTCAGTAAATATGAATAAATGGCTAAATTAAATCATTTTCCCGGAGAATGTAGTTCAAGCAAGACATCATTTTAAATCCCAATTTGCTTGGAAGCGAAGCACTTGCCCAATCAAAATGACTGCGACTTTGTCTTGGCCTCACCGGTCTTGAATACATCATCCTCAAACCCAGCCCACGACCGCGATGGAGCTCTTGACGTCTCGGCACCTAGTACGGTGATAGTATTCCGGGCACTAAGGCTTTACTGAAGATCATTTACATACCTTGATAACCGTCAGTTTCTTCGGACGCTTTAACCTAATGCGTCCTGCAATGTTTCTTGTTTATACAGCTGTATAAATTCATTTTTTTTATGTCTGTGTATCTCACCCCATAGGCTATAAACACAGGCCTAATTATAATATTCCTAACTAATTTTCTTAAGTGCTGGATTAGATGTGTTTTAAAAACAGAGATTAGACAAAAGAAAATATTTGAACAAAAGACAATCTATAAATCAAGACATGTCGTCTCTTTTTATACTGGGATTGTTCGCGGTAATTCGTGCAGTAAATTTATGGATTAAATTTTATTATTTGTCTCGATTAATCCTGTGTGTGAATTTTGACCATAATCATTGAATGATATTATTCGCTTTACTGATAACGAAAGCTCAAGTACCTAACTAGCCACTGGGAACCTGGACCAAAAAACTGACCGGTACCGATATTATAAGAAGCGGCCTTTGTAAATGACTAATGAATCTTTGCTCGGTTGTTTTTAAAGATTTTAAAGAATTTTTGCAAATCTGTATTTGTTACGTCCCAATGTGTTTTTGAGAATTTTATTTCAAGCAGTGCTATTTAAAAAAAAAAAAAAAAGATAATTAACAGTACAAAACTAGAAAAGGCTGTTTAAAGGTCTTAATACTCTTCAATCAATGCTGGAAAGTTTATGTCATAACAAATTATGATTAACTAAACAGTGACGTGTAACTGTGAAGACAGCTGCAGTAGCCTACGCCATGTGTTATACTATATAAAGTATAGCTATAGTTATAGCTGGTCATGACTTCTTACCTGAATAACAATGCAGGCGTTTCCAAACTTTTGTGCCAAGACGGTATGTAAAATTGTGCTCGAAACTTCTTACGCTTATCACGGTAATATAGGCTACTACTAATAGTGCACATTAAGTGGTTTCTTAGCCTTGTCACCGAACCCTCTATCTCAAAACCATGTTTTAATTAACAGTTTATAGGCCTGCAGCGAAAGTGGCTGATATTTCAAAAGTCTCTGCTAATCTGGAACCCTTTGGATCAAAGCTGCGTCCTAAAATCCGAAGGATCGTATATTTTCGCAATAGAGGGTATCTTGCACTAATGAGGGGTGAGGGCTATGGGCCAGTAAGGATCACTTCGGCCCCCGAATTAAATTAATGCCATTTATAACAACCGCAGAAGCCGGTACGAACTTCTACAATATAGTGGGTGTGTGGGGGTGGGAGGGAACCTCATTTACAACGCTAGCTCATTTGCATGCACTAATGAAATAATATATTGATTGATTCTTTAATTTCATTTAAAATTTTTGTTTAATTATTTACCTATTTATTTGATTGAGTTACACTGGAGTGCGATTCTCTTAGAGCGGAGGGCCAATTGATTTTTGGAGAGATTCACGACCATTCGCTTTTCGAAATAATTATGTTTCTATTAAGTTATCGTCAGATACCCCGTTCGCCGCTTTAATACATCGTCATAACCCAGTCGAAGAAACGTCATTTCCATTTACATTGTCGTCAATATGGAGTTCAGAGAAATGTCAGGCCTTTGCAGATGTTAAAATGTTATTCTGTAGAACAAAAAATGTTTTTGCTGGACTCACAGTTAACATTGTATTTGTTTGGTTTTCTCTTGACAAATGTGAACTTTTTTTTTGTAAAGTTTCTGGACAGCTCGGTTCTGAGCGGGCTGTTTTCCTTTTTGGTATCGCTGATGCATCAGTGATCCAAAGATCTTCTGGGAGGTTCGACCATCACGTAGCCCCTGGGTCCCCTTATGCGAGTCATTCACTCATCCCACCTGGGCGATATACGAATGAGGTCTTCAGAGTGCATCACATTTGCACTTCACATAAAAATACGTTATCCTCAGGCCACAATTTTTAAACAGAAATAGCAGAAAGTAGGCATAGACGTATGTGCAAAACATTAAACAGTATGAATCGTTAATTTAATAGAAATTTTATTTTTAAAAATGTGTTCTGTTATTCCAAATAGTATTTTACCAAAGCAATGGTATTATAATTTACAATAATTTAAATAATCATTGATGTTTTCAATTGATGTCTTACGAACATGGACATTAATGTGTACTACATATAGGCGTACACCAATGATGTTAAGGGATTTTGTGGGATGCTTTACCTTCATTGTGATTTATAACGGATGTTCTCTTTCAATGTACAATTTTATCAAAATATAGGCCTAATTGTATATTGATCAATACTGATATGTTTCCCTCGCATAATTTTACCAGTTAGTTCACGATCTCGATGTTGTAGGCCTATAGATAAAACGCCAACTAACAGTTTACGTTTGCTAGACACCTTCTTCTATTAAATGTTAAGAAATAAGTTTTTCTGCATTTTCGCAGTAGACTAATTTAGGAACATTAAATCGGATAGTTTTTATTTCGGATATAATTAGGATGGGTTTACTGCTATATATAGGAAACCACGGTGACATTTACACCGTTTGGGTGACCTAAAAGAAAAAAAGATCCATAAAGTTAGTACAACGGCCGGAGAGCCTTGCAGGTCAGCCTAAAAAGACAGTCAGTCTGTGTCATATTTACTAATGCAACCATGACGAAAAATCTCCGATCGTTCACAGGTGTGAAGCACAGTTCTATGCAGCACACAATTTCTCGGCACTGGAACTACAAGACACACAATATCATGTTTTCATTTAGAAGCATTTGAAGTAGGCTAGGCCAGATTTCAATTCATTTAATTACACAAATTTAGAGGAAACCCGGATACAAGAATTTGTAAATTTGAAGATATTCTGTATCGTATAATTTTATCATCAATGTAAAGTGTTATTTTCTTTGGGTTATCAAAGACAAATGTCTGGCTTCCAACTTTCGTTTGGTCCATGGTGTTCCCGGTTAACATCTTTTCAGTTCCTTCGCTTATCAAGAACACGCGCGCTCTTCACTTCGTTGGGAGATTTTAATATAAAAGAAAATAATTCTACGGATGGTGAGACACAGACGATAACAAAGTAGAGAAAAAACATTTAAAGAGCCGCCGAGAGGAGGATGATCTCCTGTATGAAATGGATTCCATCAAAATCTCCGTGTAAGTTCATCAAACGAATGATAAAATAAATGTCCCGCTCCATTAATATAAAATTATCTTAGCTTCATGATTAATTGCATTAAACTTATGAAAGCGTGCTTTCGTACAAATCAAAAGGGGGCAGATGATGGATGATGAAGAAGAAAGACGAATGAAGAAAGCATCCGAACTAAATTGAAAGTGTACTCATCCGTTCTCACTTCACAACTAATGATAAATTGAGCATGTCACATTGAACAATACATGTCGGGATTTAAACATAATCTCAGCCTCTAGGCTGTAATGCGCGACGGCAGGTAGCTCACCCTAACGGAGCTGTTAACAGCTCTCAGATGCATTTTCCACTGACTTCAACGTCGTTTGATCTTCACAAAAATAATTGAACGACCGTACAACAACAGACCCCCGCGTATTTCTAAATGTCGTTGTGTAAACATACATTTTGCCTTTTATTCAATACTGGATTAGAACTTCATTCAAGACTCATATTTAATAAACGCACAACAAATCCGATTATATAACGAAAATTAAAGGACAGGTTTTTTTCCAGCAAACAAAACGACCCTATACAGCTCCATTAGGTCCAGTGCTTACAGTGGTCTGCGCATGGAGGTCTAGTTCCTTTGTTTGATTACATTCTTAACCCTCTCTGTCATACAACACAGGGGACGCCAACGCTTCAGCCAACACCCCACTTGTAAGATTTCATTTGTAGGTTGACACACAGATCAGCGTGAAGCCTCCTCAGAAAATGGCCATTGTCGAAGGCAGCCTGACCTCCAGGGGCTGCTGGCTAGGACAGGAGGACTCCATCAAGCCATGCCACTGTGAGAGAGGAGCTGGGGACAGCCCTGGCTGGAAGAGTTTAAGTTAAACACCATCTTCCCCATTAGCAGCAGTGTGGTCACCTCCACCCTTCACTGAACTTCAGTCTCCACCTATACTCCCTTAGCTAGTATCCACCTTCATCCTCCTCTTACCTATCACATCCACCTCCACTATTCATCACTCTACAGTGTCTACCTCCACCTTCATTACGATTCAGTGTCCACCTACACCCATCATTGACCTGCAATGCTCACCTCCACCCTCCCCTTAGCTACAGGGTCCATCCTCACCTACCTAGCTACAGTATCCACTTCCAACCTTCGCTGAGCTAGTGTCCACCTTCACCCACCTTAACTGCAGTGTCCACCGCCACCTCAACTCCTAGTACAGCATCTGCTCACACTTTTTGTTTACTATTAATAGACAGACCATAATTTAAGAATCAGCTTGGGATCTAAATGAATAGATGCACAAGCAGCTCCCCTTTAATTACATTCTGCTACCTGTGCCAAGTTAGCCAATCAAATTCCCATCTATACAGCTGCATGCTTACTGAAGCAGTTCTGCCCGTGTCCCATCTGGGACTCAAACCTACAACCTTCTGATCTCAACCCTTTGCCCTCTGTGCACTTTCATTTTAAGCTATAGTTTGCTAAGCACTCCCCTTCTGAATGCCACAGCTGTATGTGCTTAGCCTGGCTTACAGACAGCTCTATTTGTTTTGCTGTTTATGCATAATATTGCCACTCCTTCTGATTAGGAAGAATCTGTATGTTCCTTACCTGTGCATAAGTGTTGCTGTTTCACCTCTTGGGTTCAGTGTTTCATACATTTGGGTTACATTTTCTGGTTCTTGTTTGTGTACAATTATGCAAAAAGACCCAGACAAACACACAAGTGCCAAGACAAAGTCTTGCCCATAAGACAAAACAAATCACAGTTGCATTCAAAGGGAAAAGGGAATGTTGTTTGTTTATTTCATTCCAAACAAACTAATTGACAGGCAGCCAAAGTTAAAGCTGATCAAACTCCTGTTAAAGCCACATCTGGCTGGACTCCAGGCGAGGTCTATATTGTAAATAATATTGCCATCTGCATGCCTGTGACAGTCGGGAGATGAAAAGTCACGGAGAAGTAATTAATGCAGAGGGAGTAATGGGGAGGGTGCGCAAGGCAGGGTCTCAAGCATATTGCGTCACGGGTGCCGGAGCGGGGACTACCTGTCAGGACCATCGTGCACCTGTAGAAGGCAAAAGACACTCTTCTAAGGAAGTCTAGGGGCAGAAATATTGTTCGGTGCAGTAGAGGAGATCGAGATATGAGTGCCTGAACATCCTCGGCGTGATAAACGACACAAAATGACCAGTGGTGCTGAAATCGCGCCGATTTTATTCGGAGCCCATATTCAGTCCAGCTAAAGCCTTTTATAAATCAGATAAAACATCCAGACAGAGAGTCCCGCCACAGTACAGTGCTCCGATAGACAGGATTCCTTGACTCATCAGTGAGGACAGTAACCTAGGAAATTCATTGCTGTTATTCACATCATTCATCACGTCTGTGTGCCCCCCACACCTCGCTGGCGCGTGAGCCATTCCTCAATGCGACTGTAACGATATTCCAGCAGCCAGCGCTGTCTAATCCTAACCCCACCTAATCCCAATGCAAATCCTAATCGTCAACACTTCTCTGGAAAAATATACCTTTCAAAAAAAGGCACGGGCAAGGTAAGATGGGATGTTGGGTAAGCTGCCTCGGCAGCTCTGTGATCCGGTAAAGACTGCACTTCCATTGCAAAACAAATAAAAAATAACTGCAGCGAGCAGGAGAGCAAATAGGGTTAAATGAATAAAGATCCGGCAGCAGCTGAAAGCGGCGAAGCGGCGTGCTCTACGCGCTCGCATTAAAATGAATACTTTTTTAATTTCTGCGTCTGGGGCGGCGCTGGGAGCCTGATGGATGGGGCTTTAATGCCGAGCGCTGTTATTCTTACTGAACAGGGAAAACTATAAATTTTTACTTCATTGGCACCGATCGCGCCCTATGCATAAAAGTGCGCGCCGTGCCTGGCTCATGAATAATCACCCCCCCCCCCTCCCCACAGCAGATGTTACTCCGCGGAAACCAATTCTTGGGATAAGATTTGCGGAAGATTAATTGTCTACAGCTGTTTCATGGCCCTGTGCAATCTTAATACATTTGTGATACGTTTAAAAGCCCGCTGGAGGCAGAGGCTGCTCCCTGGTGAGTCCGACCGCAGAAAAGGGGGCTTTATTCCTACATCTTGATTCATATCTGCTGTCACATTCATTACGCCTTTTATGCAATCCGACCGGCGCCGTGCGGGGTGTTATTGTACGGGTGCAACACCGTCCTGCCCCCCTCCCATCTTTATCCTTTCTTCCGTTTTTCCCGCTTCCACCTTTTCTTTCTTTTTTTTTGATGGGGCAAATTATTTAAATTTTTGCAGATGAGTCGCTTCTATTTTCCTCTTCTTGGGGTGGAAATTGAAAGTGACCTGCGCTGACCCCGCGCTATTAATGGCGGCAAATTGCCACGAGTGGCCGACGGGGAAGCGAGCAAAGGCTCGATAATGAGGGGGACGCGACCCCGCTGCCGCACGCCACCCGCACTCGTTAAGAACAATTGGGGAGCTGCGACCGACACGCGGGGACCGCTTACATGTCAGGGGAGGGTGGCGAACATGGGAGCCGTGGGTGGGTGGCTATGGGGGGGGGGGGCTGTCACGCTCCGTACAACGTCCACCGGACCGGGAACCAAATAGGCTACCACACTGCCAGTGGTGTTGGAAAGGCAGCTTCTGGGAGGGTGATTTGTACAAATCCTGCATGGCACCATCAGAGCAGTGAAACCTGTATCCAGTGCAGTGCATGGGTGCATTTAGTTAGTTAATTATAGTTTTACCCGGTTAATTTGCAGTTTTTATCCGCACACATATACACACAGCTGAATATGTGAAAATCGCACAGGACTGAGATGTGTGATCAAAAACGAGTGTGATTAATATGGGCGTGGCCTCTTTACGAGACACTCAGAAAATCAACGAAAGCATGGAACAAAATCCATACCGTCCCACTGACGGGAGGTCTTTCCTCTATCGCTCCCACTACGGCCCCCAGCTGACCAGAGTCCAGTCCAACCGCGGTCAGCTGGGACGTACTACTAGATTTATTTAAGGGCCTCCATTGTGGGTGTCTTTGGCTCAATGGCCGTTCCGCTAGCTCAGTCCAAATGTACTACAGCAACTGTAAGCAATAATTAACAGCCCTGCGGTCTGGTTTTCGTAACAAAGAACATTGTTTGTGGTTCTGTTTCGGAAAAACCTAAGAACAGACAGATGAGATTCAGCCTGCGTAAACAGCGATGCCCCGTCTCTTTATGCTGTTCCTTAAACAGAGCTCTCCTTTATTAAAGTTAGTTAAAAACAGCTTTTTGGTTGTGTTAGTTACCATGAAATAAAAAGGAAGATGGTCCCTAGCCTTGTCACCACGGTCTCCATCACCACTGTTCCTGCCACTACGGAACACGTGCATCGCCGGTACCTGACGAGAAAGCAATAAATAACGGCGCCTAACCTTTACATCCGCCTCCCACATCGAACACGACTTCATATGCTGTAATAAAACAAAACCCCTAGTTAATAAATTTGCATGATTTATAAGGGGAATCAGAAATTAATTAAATGTTATAAATATGCAACAACATGAAGGCGATGTAGCTGCATAATGCACATTTATTCTAATGTAACGATGGGACTTAATTAGTAATTGGTTCTTTTCTTTCTCTGTGGTCATTAACCATAAATAATTAACTTAATGATCTTAAAATGATGCCTCTTTCTTATTTTTTAATTTTCCTCCAATTCATTAGTGCCGTCTGAATAAATAAAAGTAAAATCCCATATGTGTGGGATGGCGTTCCCGGTGGGGTCGTTGCTGTGGGCGTGGCCGGGGCGTGAGGCGGGTGAAAGGCAGCTATACTGCAGGCAGGTGCCCTCTTTAAGGTAGGATCGGAATTGCGAGATGTATACCTGGTATGCATCAGCACAAGCGGGGCAGCACTGCGTCTCAGCACCTTGCTTTGTGATCAGCTGGCCCTCTGTCTGCGCGGTTATTCCTAAATGAGCCGGCTGGGCGTCATCAGTCTGTAGTGAGTAAGGCGGAGGCGGGACGAATACGGCAGTGAATTGAGAAGAACCAGCATCACGCAAGAAATGAGCTGGATCAAGATCTTCTCCGGAAATCCGACCGCGTTCATCGGCACTGACCTGTTTGGCATCGGTAGAGCACGAAGGCGTTTGCAGGGCCAGCATTGAGCTGAATAATGCATGAGATTAGTAAGCACTAATGACACCTAAACATCAGACCTTTCCTGTCATACTCGGGCTGTCATGAGCCGCAAGAGCGCCTGCAAATTCTCCTTCAATGGCACTACAACGATGCACTTCAGATAAACCGTCATTTCATATCCCCCGCCCGAAATGTTTAATAACCACATGCAATAATTCAGAAACGATTCCTTTATTAATATCCTGAATAATGACAAAGGAGTTAGCATTAACGCTAAGTCCAGCGTGGACGCAGAAGCGTGACATTATCCGTGCCGCCATTCGTCATATTTAAATACCAAATGATAACATTTTATTTCAATTCAGCCAAAGTGATCAATTTTCTTTCAGGTTTTAATGCTGACTAATCAAACTAATTTTTGCTAAGCTTTAATCAAATTCCTGGAAGCTTCTCCATCAATCTTCCAAAAAAAAAAAAACAGCTACAATAGATCATTGGGGAGTTCGTCCCTCTACAGCTTTTCATCTCGCTTCTCCACGGTGTAAAAAAACGCGCTCATTTATGAGGTGGAAAAATTTAATTACTGATTGATTTCTTCATTAACTCTAATTGCAGCCATTTCTAAATGACCTTTCATTTGCGCAATTGGCTTGAAACAAAACCTCAAAATTTATGAAGAGCCTCTTATGTGCCTACCCGTGTCAGACATGGTATAGTGTTTGAAATGCCGTTGTGTTCCAAACGGATTCGTCGGGGTTCCAGGTCTGTGGAAAGTCGTAGCTCACGCAGATGGTAGCTTTCTCTAGCGTTTCCAAATAAAGTCAACTGCAAAAAATATTCCGCAGCAGAGTCGGCGTAAAACCGACTCGTAGTGAAATTCGATTTGATTCAGGCGACGTCATCGCGAGGGGGTGGCCGCTAGCCAGGTGGGCCTGCCGACCACGACACTGATCGATACCTTGGGCAGGATGTGAGTATGATGTCTGGGCAAGGGCAGGCAGAAGGAGCGACCCTTTTGGGAGTCCATAAGGTCCCTTGGGAATGTGATGCTTCACTTTGACTAAATGATCACACACACATCATTAATTGAGGGGCTGTTATTGTTAGCCTTGAGGTAAAGCCAGCCTTTGGGGCAATTATAGACAGGCAGAGAGAAAGGGGCAGATGAGATAAGGGAAGCTCATCGCTGGGTGGATGGGTGGGTGTGGGGGTTCTGGAACACTTGTTGATATGGTGAGAAAGATAAATCACTGGGTCCACAAAAGGGGTGTGCGTGGAAAGGGAGGCTGGATCCAAAGCAGAACAGAACCCCCCCCGTAACGCAAAATACTGTGCCATTGCAGTTTTGTCACTCTGGTTTTGATTGATAGCCTGGCCCAAGAGATGTTACAGGTGCCGTAAATGGAGCATCCAGCTAAACACACAAATTATTAAAAAAGGCGGGGCGGCCTGTGGGGGCCAGCCCGTGGCGGGGGAGAGCAGCCCACCTTTATTTCCAGTGATCTCATTTCCAGGTGCAATTTGTAGTCTATTGACATGAGGCGGCGTCTTCTCACATCTGCGGAAATTGTCCCACGTCGCAGATGAGATGCTGTCGGAGACTGCCACGCCGGACAGGGGCGCGACTGCTGCCACACATCGCTCGCCCAGACGGGGCCAGCGGTCATTTCCGCCCATCTCCTGCCGAGGGTGCCGGCAAGCCTCCCAGCCGTGCTGACGGTGGTCCCCCGCTCCATTGTCGCTTCCCATTACCGCCCCCCCCCCGGCCGGCATTCTGCCAGCAGAAGATCCTGACTGTCACTCAAGTCTATCAATGTCAGGTGTTTAGCGGCCTGCCCGCGCACTCGGATTAAACGGCCCAAGTCATTAAACAGCGCCTGCTATTGACCTTTTAAAATACAACTTTAACAGCTTTTCCCCCAGCCACCCGCCCGTGTCTCAGACCCCCCCCCTGCCTCCCCCCCAGCTGCTGTTTGAATGGGAATCAGACGGCTTACCTCTGTCAGCCCTTTCCCATAATTCCAAGCTTTCCGTCACTTTGAGAGGGGAGGTTAAATGACACCACAAGCAGGGGCAGGGTTACAGTGACGTGACTCATGTCGCAGCCACGAACGAGAATTGACCAGATTGGGATGCGATCGTGACAGATCAGGTAGAAAGAATGCAGGGGAGAGTGAAAATATGCTAAGATAATAAACAAGCGCCCCTTCGAGATTTAGGTTATCGAGGCAGGATGTGCAATAATACACACACTAGATGCACAATAGCTGTGTGTTTTGCGGTTTGGTGACCAGGCTCTGGCTTTTCTTCCAAAAACATGGAAGCATGATGTTATTCACATTTCACAGACGGGTCTGTACACACACAGTACGGCACAGGCCAGGGCCAGACTGGTAGCTGGGGCAGCTATCCCCGGTGACATTGCCCCCCCGACTGCAAATCTCACATATATAGTGATGTAGTCAGGACCACCTAAACTGAGATCCAGTCTTTCCCAAGACCAGAGTGTATCGAGACCAAGACAAGACCTAGACCAATGCAGGGTGAGACCAAGTCAAGATCAGAAACAAACTACATTACACAATAGATGATAAAATATGGAGCATAAGCATCATTTACCTAGATAGTATGGCCTAAAGTAAAATTTGTGGACATTTCTTCTTAAAATTTCAATATGAATGTTTCTGTGCATTTTGTCAAATAAGACGCACCTTATTGGTTGCATTTTAACTTTGAAGCAGGATGTTTTGTACCACACAGTACTGTGTTAACAAACAGATGAATATTAAGCCATTGTGATAAATATTGAGGTGGTTTGATGAGTGGTCTTGACTGGTCTATGTCCAAGACCAAGGAAAAATTGAGTCAAAATAAAGTCAATTCCAATTGCCCACAAAAGTGGTATCAAGACCAGGGCTAGCCTTGAGTACTACAACACTATGCAGATATGCAAAATGTTGAAGAAGATTAACACACTGATATCACACCATTCTTTTGACATGCTACTTTTATCTCTCATTTTTATGTGTACAGTCTTATTAAGGTGGAAGTCATAACGCAAGAACTATTTTACAATACTTAAAACAATTTTGAAATATAATAGTTCGTAATGTTGAAAATAGTTGAAAACTATGTTGTTGAGGCATGTATTTAATGAAAAAAGCATTTTTGTGAAAATTGCTACAGTAACTACTGCAATGCATGATGGGTATGACATTTGGAGGCTACTTAAATTTCATCATCTGCACTTGCTGCAATTGGCATAGGTAGGCCCTAGGTGTGAATTTGAAAAGGGGGGGACTGTGGTCCATTTTTGCCCCAGGGCCCAGTGTACATCTGTTTCACCAGTGGCACAGGCATAACCTGTGCAAACACAGTACAACCCAGGCATCACCTGCACACACACACAGAACGGCACAGGTATCACATGTATGAACACAGTAGAATTCAGGCATCACCTGCACACACACACACAGAACGGCACAGGCATCACATGTATGAACACAGTAGAACACAGGCATCACCTGTACACACACAGTATGACACAGCCATCACATATATCAATGCAGTACGACAAAGGTGTCAACTGTACATACCCAGTACGATACCTGTACACCTCGAAACAGCTGGGCAGAGTACCAGCCACTGAGCAGCCCGTCAGGTGCCAGAGTGCATCCTAACGTATCATATCAAGCACTGAGTAAATATGGCCTCTTGCCCCTAAAGTTGGGATGAGGTCAGGCAGGGAGCCCCCCCACGAAGGGGCCGCTGCGATGGGGGCTCTCTGCCTGTCCCCAGTCACTCAGCAGCTCATCTGCCGTCAGCTTTTTCCAATTTCAGAACCGGGAAGCTCTTTGTGAGAGCGGCTGCAGTAATTGAATTTGCCGCAGAAATAGCAGCCTGGAAAATTTCATTTTCTCCTGCAGCTTGTGTGTGTGTGTGTGTGTGTGTGTGTCCCCACTCTCTCTTTCATCCATTCTTTTTTTCTCTTTCTCGTTGCACTTCTCCCAACCCTCCTCAGTCCCTCCGCATGCTGCTCTTCTGCACTCTCCTCCAAATCCTCGTCCCCTGATAATCTCCGTGAGCGTGAAGGCTTGTCGGTGTGCCGCCGCCCCCCCCCCCCCCACACACACAAACGCCTTCCACAAATAATGGTTTTCACAACGAGCATTAGCAGGCTTGATTACACGAAATGGCCCCCTTTTAATTTACAGCGGTATCCTATTGATCACGAGAGAGCAGATTAAAGCGTTCAATGAAGCCCATGATGAGGTATTAACCAGCTGAACCCCCGGGGGCGGCGGGTCCCTGGCCAGGGGGCAGGCTGGACCCCCAGCATGTGTACAGTTATTGCCCTGTAATGAAGTGCTTCTATGCGGAGACATGGAGCTCAGGCAGGAAGAATAGATTGGAAATGATGAGCTCTTCAAAGTCATTCCTTGCTCTTTCATTCCGACTCATGCCCCGGCCCCTTCCCCGGGGCCCCCCACCCCGGCCGCTCTGCCCGGGATGCTCCCTGGTCCAAACACTGGGATTTACTTAGTTTGGACCAATGCAATTTTTATGACCTTATTGCTTTTTTACCATGGTAATAGTTTTGAATCAATTTATCAATCTCCAGGCCCCATCAGCTCCCCATGCCCCCCGGAGATCAAGTCCAGGTCATTTCATCAATGCACTGAGGTGTACTGAGATGGAAAGGAGGAAGATAAAGCCCCCCTCCCTACCCGATGTGTCAGGCTTAGTAAACAGCCTTTTTACCAGTGTAAGCCCTCCTCCCACTAGGCGCTCTTTAAACGCCGCTGACAGACAGTGAAGGGTAGCCAATGGTGTGGCTGGGGCGGGAGAGGCAGGCACAAGCCCCCTCCTCCAGGGTGTTCATTTACCGCCAGCTAGCCCAGAGAGCAGGCATTAGCGCTGTAAATGAGGACGAGGCGCACTCTACACCGGGACATTCGCGTACTGAAGGATCGGAGGTT
>JABFEB020000113.1:20617973-20628860 GCA_019775895.2 Stomatorhinus ivindoensis
ACAGCCCACCCCCCTCCCCCTCGCCCCCAGCCTCTCCGTTTTTCACCTCTCCTTTTCAGGGTTGGATCTGAAACGACAAGGCGGGGGGAAGACAGGAACACGACAGGAACAGCCCTCTGATAACCATCCACCGTGACAAATTATGAGCGTAACAAAATAAAATGACAAGCAGGCGGCAGAGCCAGGGGGGGGTGGGGGGGGGGTTAACGAGACCTGATCAGGCGTGGCGTCCCTTATCGCCTCTTCATGTTTATTGCGGGGGGCCTCTGCCATTGGCCGGGCCTGACGTTGATGGACAGCCTCTATTAAGGTCCCTCCAGAGCAGCTGCCTGGAGCAGATACATTAAATAAAACAGTTATTGCTTTTCATTGGCCGCCTGTAAAATATGGCCGCTAAATAGGGGCGCCGTGGCGAGCTGTGCGGGACACGGCTTTAATTTGAGAGACTGCGTGGCGCTGGCCGCCCGACTGACACGCCTTTTGTTTCGCCACAATAACGACTGTGTACATCTCTGAAATTGATGGTCTGTCTCCACGCCGGCTTTGTGGTGCTCATACGTGTGCCGGGGCCCGTCACGCATGGAGCGGATCCACTCCCCACCCCCGCTCCCTCCCTCCCGCTCACTCTGGCCCCTTATCTGGAGATCCAGCCGAGTGGAGAGATTCTGAGCCCCCCTCCAAGTACAAGATAAGGTGCTTCTCACAAGAGACCAGGGCTGGGGGGGCGGGGGGGGGATGTCACGCCCATTTCAGCCAGGGTTCGATACAGTCCTTCTCCGGCCGTGTCCAAATGCAACCAAGGGAGCGGCTCATCTGATAATAAGGCATCAGCTTTGGGGGGGGGCGGGCCCCGCCACACCCCCGGCCGGTCGCCCCCCGATGACGGACGGGCCGGTGGCTCTTTAACGGTGCGGGTGTCACGTCTTCGTGTTGCGGCCTGCATATTAAATGCTTTATGGAAGCAATTAAGTGTGAGCTTAATGGGCAGGAGTTGGCAGAAAGAATTGTACAATTGAATTAGCGCTTATGAGGGCCACATTACAAGATGAAGCAAATGCAATTAGCGTGGACGTTTTCGCTCCCCTCACCGTCAGCTCCGGCTGCCCGACACGACTTAATCACCTCTCGTCAGATACACTTTTCTCCTGATCTAATTTTGGTGCTGCTTCAGTGCATGGGCTACGATTGAGCACAGTGTGGTGCGGGATTGGAGGGGGGGGGGGGGCTGCCCCCGCTGACTCGTGACTGTCAGGTTATGCACGGGATTCAGTAAGGGGGGTGGTGGCCGTAGGGGCTTTTTGAAGCAGGCAACTGCAACTACCCATGGCAACTGCATCACCACAGAGACAGGCCCAGTGCCCCGCGACGGCCAAAGAACTTTCTGCGTCCTCTCTGTCCCTCGTCTGTGAGAGTGCGCGGCGAGCCACAGCGGCGATGGGGGGGGGACGGAGCAGCCGTCCTTGGAGATTTAGTGGTCATTCAGCCCAACTTCGGCCATTAACCTGAGAGCGGCTGTCCGCTCACAGCCCCCGACGGGCACCACCAGGACGTTTATAGCCCCGGATCGAGCTAATGGATCCCGCTTCGGTGTGTGAACTATTTCACTATCGATTCATGAGCAGAATCACGGCAGGACTAACTTAGCCCATAAGATTTAGTAGCTTTTAAGGTAGTAGAAATGAATATAATGCGTAAGAAAGAGCTTCTGTACATTATGTATATGGCACCTGCTACATTAAGCTACATTAAGGTTTCATCTGTCTTCATTACTGGAATTTTGCCCAAGGTTGAAATAGAGACTCTGCCCTCATTATGTCACCCGTCATCCCGGTGGAGAGAGAACACCTATTAATAGGATTGCTCAGCCGGCACTCACTGGAGTGAAGCTCTCCACTTAACAGGACCTTCCTGGAGCAGCATGTAGCCTGGAGGGGGTCAGGAGGTAACAGACATTATCACACCTGGCTTTACTACTCCAGGTCTGCTGGAAGGGGACCCAGTCACTGCCTCCATCTTCGCTGCCCCTGGAGGTTTCAGATGGATGTTCTGCAAGACCTGACCCTTTCCGGTGCTTCAGTCATGAGGAACTCTTCTGTGATGGTTCTGCAACAGCAAAATGGGTGGAGGCCTCACCCAGCTCCAAGTCCTTGTGCTTACATTTCCCTATGTAACAGGTAGAACTTCCCCACTGGTTGGATCTGCAAGCCAGAGGCCATAATGAGCGCTAGCAAGTCTTAATGAACAGCAGTAGGATCTAGGATCTTGCTTACACACCACTTGGTCAAAGTCCATTTCCGTGACACTGTTTTAGGTAACTTCAGTGGAGAGGTGGTCCATCTACTACAGACCCTGACCCCCAACTCCATGTCCTGTTCTTCCAACGCAAATATACAAACCCTAACTGCCATCTGTCATACACCGACATGGCTCGAGAGAGGGGAACTTGTTAAAGACCTAAACGGATTTCCCCAGGAGAGGGATGTGGAGAGCGAGGGGGCAGCCATGTTGGTGCCGGCCTGGACTCGACACAGCTGCACACGGTGTAATACAAATAAACCCGGGACAGTAAGCATATGTCGATCCAGCAGACGGTCTAGGTGGGGTAGGGGGTGAGATAATATGCTCCCCAGCGGGGCATCAGCACTGGGCCAACCAGCCCCACATTCTCTAATCTCAGAGAATCTGGGGAGGAGGTTCTGTCCGGCAGGATGGGGGAAATATTTATGTTGCACTTATTTTGCATATGCAGACCTGCCCCCACAAGTGACATGGTGCAGACCTGCTCTCCTAGGTAAGATGCCTACCCATGTTATAAAATAGTCTCACATGTAAAGCTCCCCTTTTCTGCCTACCCAGAGGCATGCAGTCGTGGCATTTCTGGCGGGGAGACTCAGAGAGGTCTTCCACAAACCAGGAGAGGCGTCCCTCTGGCGGCCATGTGCTCGCTGATGAAATACTATTTCTCCATTTATTGTTTGGTGTCACATTAACAGTCTGCGGCTGGCTGAGCCGGCTGCCAGCGGCAGCCATTTTGCGCAGATGGGCTGGGCCGCTACACACATCCGCTGCCACATAAATCTGCGCCGGCTGCCAGGCCGGGCGGCAGGACAAAGCAAGACCACTGGTCTACAGTCCACGGTCCCGCAGCGCACTCGCCTACCCTTCATTCCGCACCGTGACGGATGGAGCCACACCCCGCATTTCCGCTCTGGCATTGCCACCGTGCTTCAATAAGGGCAGTAAAGCTTTTATTTGTGAGCCGACCGCGATCGATGCCAGCTGCACCCGCCCGGCGATACTGACGAGGCACGGGCACGCTGGACAAGGGCGGGCACTGAGACGCCTCCAGGCAGTCTGGAACATCGAGTATGGCAGCCGAGTTCCTCTCGCTGGGTATCCTTCGTTATCAAGACGTCTTCATACATTCTGCGAGGCTTAACTTTGTGTCAGAATCAGTCCTGTGTTGCCTTCTCAGTCAAATGTTTGCCTTTCCACCTCACTGATGTACGAAAATGGTTGATAGAGTCCTGGTGTTTTATATGGCTGACAGATGTAGCAAGGACTAGGGGGCCTACCTCACCTGCTAGAGCAAACAGGGGCCTACCCAAGCCTGGGCCTTTCCTGTTTTGTTTCCACTGGCACCTTGGGGCAGCCCAGCAGCCGTGGTGCCCTTGGCCCCTGTAAAAGCCGTCTGCGGTGGGTCTCAATATCCCAGGACCCCTGAAGCCACTTTGAAGGTTCGGCCAATTTACCCCGTGCTTTCAGTCTGAGATCTGCAGATGGAGTTTATACTGCGTGACCCCACGAGGACCCGAGAGGCGAGGGAGCTGAGGAAGATTAGCGGGCCGCTGCCCCCAGAACACATTATGGAGGTCACACGTTCAACCGAACCATCAAACGGTTTAGAAATAGCTGAATAAACTCAGAATTATAAGGAAACATTCAGTTGTGCCAATCGAGAAACACCGTAAGGAGAAGCAGACATTGACTCCTACAGGAACCAGCGTTCCCAAACCCAACAGCTGCTTGGTGTCCAGAGTCACGGAGACCAATCTAGGCCCCACAAAGGTCCCTCTTTCAGGCAGACAGTCACCCCCCACTCACCCTCAGCTGCCTCATCCTGCTCCTCCCTCCCGGCCACAATTGACTTGTCATGTATTTTACAGCTAATTAGGTCTCTGAAAACCAGGGCGGTGTCAGAAGTCACCTGATAAGAGAGGGCCAGCTAAATGGACCGTAAACAGCCCCATTCACGCGGGTGGCAGTCTCTGCCGCCGTGGCAACAATCAAGATTAATTAATAGTGGTGGGGGAGGGGGGCGTGGGGGTGTGCGGGAACAGCCTGTACGCTTGTCAGATAGCACTCCCTTATTCATCACTGCTGTCTTTCCTTCTGAGTAGACTCCAGCAAAATGGCTCTAGGCAAAGGTGTGTGTGTGTGTGTGTGTGTGTCTGTTCTTACATGTACTTCCAGGGCCTCTGTTCATGCTTCTCCGCTTTCACCATCAGCAAAGCCTGACCGTGCCTTTGGAGAAGGACATTTACATTCGAGGTCACATTTGTGTTGTCTGTTAATGGAGAAACGCAGCAGAAATTAATGTAGTGCAGATGAATGTAGAACATGGAAATATTATATTGATTAAGTTAGTACACATGAACTTCTCACAGATGATTGGGGAATTTGGTGTTGCTGATTGTAATACTGATGAATGTTGTACGTACACAATCCTGCTCAGTTTACACTATTTAGATAAAATATGTGGAGAGTTAATTAGAGGATCTCAATATACGAATCACACTTGTTGCTGAAACAGGTGCATAAGCACCTTGTCATACAATTTCCTGCAACAAATATTAGTAGCAGACTGTGTGGCTGTACAGAACGGATTAGTGACACATTGTAGTATATAATATCTGAGAGCAAGTTCAATTGAGAAGTAGTAGGTCACACAAGCGCACAGAAAGGCTTGATAACCCAATCAGATAAACATGTAATAGCCCCCCCCCCCCCCAGTGGTCATACAGCCATTGCAAGGCATTTGTAACCAGAAGAAAATGCTGAAATTGAATGTTGACAATGAATTTTTTTCACGTGTGAGGAATGAATAAACAAATGTGCAATTTTGTTGAATCAGATGGCGAGACCATTTAAAGTACAAAATGGACTGATTTCTGAGAGGTATGAAGCAAAAACAGGTAATGCTGCTAAGAAAAACAGGTCATCTTACGGTAAATATTTAAAACTGAAGTTTAAAAGATGATGAAGTCTGTAATTCATCTCCAAAAGGCCTTTTGATTAAAGAGAATTCCTACTTTCACAATGCACATGTTTGTGATGTTATGTCAATAAATTAAAAATATGAGGGTGGGTTGTTTGGCTGACTGGGTGCCCAGTTATTTGGGTGGGGAGGGGGGCATGTGGCTTCTTCTGTTTCCAAAGGGTATCATCAGGGAAAAGTGACCCACTGTGATAGCTGACATTAATTACCTACCAGAATGGCAGAAAATCCTACAAGCAACGTTTCAATATCTAATGGAAAGACTTCTCAGTGGACCAAAAGCAATTATAGCAACAAAGGGCCAATTTCATATTAATACTCTTGGTTTCAGGATAAGATGTTGAATTAGTGTCCACATGCTTTTGGACGTATGGTGTGTGTGGTAGGAAGATGAATGGATGGATGAATGTAGTACAGATTAATTTAGTACATATGAATGTAGTACAGATTAATTTAGGACATATGAATGTAGTACAGATTAATTTAGTACATATAAATGTAGTACAGATTAATTTAGTACATATGAATGTAGTACAGATTAATTTAGTACATATGAATGTAGTGCTTAAGCAGCATTTCACAGAACGTGAGTTTGTCTCAGTAATGATTCTGCAGAAACAATGGACAATCTCTCCACAGAGAAGTGACACCGAGCTGAGCAGACAGGCACTGAGGACCTCCTCCTCAAATCGCCACAATGGGGCCTGAAGCCATCACTGCTCCTGTTCACCTCCTTCACAACTCATTCTGTCTACTGACTCCTCCAGGAAGCCACGAGAGTATCAGGGTGCTCCGGAACGTTCTACCCCTGTCCCTTCCCATAAGCCCCTGCCGTGCGATCAGCCTTGAGTGCATAGGGCTTCTGATTACTTGTGGCTTTTTTTGGGTTAAGGATCCGCTCTCTCTAATCGAGTGGAGCTACCTATTAGAGGGCATTCGCAATGGTCTGTGCCCGCCCCCCCCTCCCAGGCCCACCTGGGACCGGTCTCTGCTGAGCTGTCACAGAACTCGTCTGAGTCGATTGCCGGAACATCCCTGACAGACGTGGGGGGGGGGGGGGTGGGGGTTGGGGACCAGACTCTGCAGGGACGACACCACCACCAGCATGGCCAGATGGTGTTAGGATGGAGATTTGTCATTCATCACGCTGGGGGGGCGGCCTCCTGTCCAGATCACCCCTGAAAATCACTCTCAGGAAAATGAGTCTGCTGGCTCGGTGTTGAGCCATGCCTTACTACCAATGGCTATTAAATTGTTAGAACTCACTAAGCCTTTAGCATTCTCCCACACTTAATAATGTTCCCTGTATGGTACTCTCTCTCTGTGAGGCCTAGGTTCTGTTCGCTGTGTCACATGGTCTGTCCCTCTAAAGCCCGGCGCGTCCTTCTCCCGTCACCATGCTTCCTGTCAGGAGATCTGACTTTGGCGCCTGCTGCACCCCAGATCCTCCTCCCCCTTGTACCGGAGCCCCCGCCCCGCCCTGGCCGGCTGACACCGTGGCCTCCGCTCGCCCCTCCGCTACCCGCCGCCAAGGTCTGAGCGGTCGACCGGCGCGCGGCGCTTGATGAAGAAACAGAATCGATGGAGCGAGGAATGATGAAGAAGAGAAGGAGGCAGAGGAGCGGCCCGGAAAGCAAATGCCGGCGCCGGGAGAAAGGCGGCGAATTAAAATGCGGAGGGGAGGAAAAGCGGGCCGGATCGATGGCAAAAACGCTGCCGCTAAACAAAGCAGCAGGCAGGCCTCATTAGCCCAACGGCAGGTCCCACAAGGCCGGCCAGCACCGGCGGAGGCAGCAAGAAAACTCATTTTTACCCAAGAGGCTAAATCATCTCTTCATTTCTGCCTAAAGTTTGGAACTGGCTGCAAGATCACGTAAGAAAACACCCATCTGGCTTCTCAAGGCCTCCCCTGGATGGATGTTAACAAGGTTCTGCTGCCTGGAAGGTTCTTAGCCAAAAGACAAGGGAATAAAATTCAGAGCTTATTACCCAAGGTGCATTTGGAATGTAACACAGTTATCTGGTTTCCAATTAATGATTATGCTCTAGAACAGGACGAATTTGGTTTTTGTTTCCATCCCTAGAGAAATCCATCTTTGCTTAACTTTTATGTCTCTGAGCCTGTTTTGGAGCCCTGGGTAGGACATTCATTTAACGTTGACATTAACAGTTTAATACAGCCCCCTTAATTACACACCATTGTCATTACTGTGACTTGAAATACTGGCCATTGATTTTCTTTTGTAATCAGAGGAATGCTATCTGAAGCTCTCTCTTTATGTGCAATAACGTTACCAGATTTGTAATCGCTATGAATAATGATCTCCATTTGTTAATCAGATTACCCAGGGCCCTGCTCTCTTTGGCTGCTGCTGAATAAACATATCAGCTGCTTCCATTTTTCCTGATTTGACTCTGATGGGTGTCCCTTCCTATTCTGACTCTCAGTGGTCTGTTATTTATTTTTTTGCTGGGGGTGGGGGGTGCCGAACATGCAACCCGCAGTTGTGCTTCATGGATCATCGGATCAATGTTATTTACAAATGACTGATATTTTTTTCCAGTGGAGAAACATCACAATAATGCTGTTAGCTTGCGTGCAGGAGAGCTGACTGATGAATCTGCGTGACGCTAAGCTGCTCTTTGGCCTGGGTCCAGCTCAGCATGGTTCCTCCGTCTCTGCTCCCCGGAAGACTCCGCTCTGCCTCTGCAGAAACCTCTCCCTTCAGACAGCTCCACGTTTCTACAGACCAGTCCCTCCATCTACCTCACCATTCCTCGCTATTCAATTTATTCCACGTTGACTTCACACACACTGACTCACTATCCGTTTACCACGTTATGGATTGGATATGCTCACCATTGTGTTTCCCTTTGGCATCTGCCACAACTGCATGGTTCTTCTTTGTAATTTTTTTAGTTTGTTTGTTTTGTCCTAAGTAAATTAATGATTATGGCTCCTCAATTCTTTGTGAGGGGAAAAAAAAACTACAAATCCACCAGGACCAGACTACAAATCCCAGGTGGTCAAACATGAGTGGGCAGCTAGCCTTGTGGCAAGCACTGACCAGCAGAAGGGGCCCTTAATCAGGTTGGGGGTGTGATAACATGCATGTTCATGTATTTAATTCAATCACATGAGCACATACACATGGAGTAGGCCCTGAACTTAAGCATAGTGGGCTGGAACCGTTCGGGGCACTTAGAGACCCCACTGCAGCAGCCTTTATTCCAACCAATTGATTTATTTCACATTATTAATGAACTTTGCCGCACTGCCACTTGTCAGGGCCAGCCTGCGGGGGTCAATAACGGAAGGAAACCTGATGTTAGCAGATCCCGCCTAAGTGATTCTGTCACATTAATGATTCAATATATCAGGACAAATGTCAGGCGCTTTTAATATGTGGATCACCGTCTCTAATCTGCATTAGCTCAGTGAGACCTGGCCTGGCCCAGCCCGATGGGACGGGGTCTCTCAGGACAGGCGCGGGGCGTCGAATCGGAGCGAAAGAGGAGCGTGCAGAAGCAGCATTGGTACTGCGTGGGGCAGGGTGCATTTAGTAGCATACACAGTCATCCAACACCTCCTGAAAAGTGCTTCACCTGTCATAAATTCATAAACACTCACCTGGAAAGCAGCTTGGCATTTGCCGCACTTAAAAGAAAATTAAATAACTGAAAAAAACATAACCCATCTCTGATTTTTAGGAAAGGGAGCCTTTCTCAGCTATTAATACACTTACTGACCTGTGACCTTTCCTCCATCTCATGTGCCTGTGAAGCTGTGAAGACCCCCCGCTTGCTCACCAGAGCCTGGGTGGACATCATTGCCCATCACACCCATGTCCTCCATCATCTCTACCTTTAACTGCTTTCTTAACTTGCTTTGTCCATAATCCTGATGTCAGACTCTGGTTGCTGTGAATGACACAGCGATGGAGTACCCAAAATTGAACAGTCACTTTCTGGCAAAGCGATTGGAAGGGGTGTTGATTGGCGTGCAGAGGACAGGGCGGCAGGGTCAGAGGGTGTGGCCTGAACGCCGAAGGTGACCGTGTTACTGGCTGCAGCACAGCAGGCGGCTACAGAGTGGAGAGCGATAGATCGGCAGGGAGAGATTTAGTTGCATGTGGCAGAGGTCAGTGTATTGTGTATTCTGTGAAGTCAATAATAAAGTTAGGACTTCTGCCCGTGGAAACCTAATGAGGAGCCACAAGGACCTTGCAAAGTCATTGGCCCAGGGACAGCACCGCCTGCCCTGGGCTCAGCCCTCCGCTGGGCTCTGGCTGCGGTCCGACCCGACCCGGCACACAACCCACTGTCACCGGGGAACGCAGCCACAGCCTGAGGCGAGCCAGTAGGCACAAATCCCTGAGTCACTGCCCATTCCCTTCTGGTGACATCGATATTCGCTATGCGTGGTTCTTCTAAATACATCTAATCAACGCAGACTGCACCTGTGTTACCCTCAGGCCCTGGACCATCAGCAGGAGGGTTATGTCCCACACCCCAATCAGCCCCCATGTATTAACATCATCAGTCACCTCCTTAACATGACAGCCACAAGCCTTGGTGCCCTGGAACACGTTTAGGCAGATTAATGCAGGCTCTGGTGCACCGGCGGCTGTGGAGTACGGAACCGCCCTGCAAGGCTGAGCAGCTTTTTAATAAAAAACATGAGGCCTTCAAAAAAAACCTCCTCGGTAGACCAGGGGGATTCCAGGATCATTTTCAGAACATTGTGCTTCTGCCAATAATAAAAGTTGTTAGCTCTTACTGGCACCAGTATTTATAGATATTAATATTAAGAGCCATTAGGAGTATTGACAGTCTGTGAAGTTTTCTCCACTCCCAATCCAGGATCATCATTTTGCAGAATCAAAAGGTGCCAAAGTAATTCGATGGCTTTTACAATGCTGTTGGGGAGAATAGCTTGATCATAGTTTAGCAATGCCACTAGCCCAGACAGAAGCAACACCTGAACGGCGAAAGCTGTGCAGGAACTACATTTCATATGAGGCACTGGGAGTTCCACTCACCCATCTGCCCGATGGCTTCCCTAACAAGCAGGCTGATGAGGCAGCTGTCAGCAGGATGTCACGGCGGCTAAGAGACCTCCGCCAGTGGGATGCAAAGATCGTTAAGATTAGGGCATGGATGGCTTCTAAGGACCGACCAACCAGAAACAGGTATCACCTCAGCCTGGTTCTTGGAGGACGAAGAGAGTCATTATGAGAAGAAAGGAGGGATATTCCAGTTTCCCCAGTAGGGGCAGAGGGTTATGACCTTCTAGCTTAAATGAAAACCAGCAAAAACAGCATCATAACGTTTTAGTTTGGCTACAGTACACTGAATAATCCATGAAAACACAGTTATTCCCCATGTTCTGGGCAGGCCTCTGAGCTCACAGCATTAGCTTTGATTAGTTTCTCAGGAAACTTCCCGGACTTCGCAGGAAGATCCGAGTGGCTGAAGGTGCCACCCAGCCCGGCCTGCATCTTCATTAACATAAAGTGCATCACTGGCGTGCTGCTTTCCTGAATGGCACCGCGACCCCATTACCAGCTACAGCTCCTGCCTCGCAAATTCCTGAGGGGGGTGGCGGG
>JABFEB020000113.1:20638647-20648785 GCA_019775895.2 Stomatorhinus ivindoensis
GGAGGTGTTGGACCTTGAAGAATGTACCTTCTCAGCCTGCTGCTTAATGATAATGCGCATGACAGGGGAAGCCACAGGTTTCTTTGAGACTCTAATATGATATATAATCATTGAGCGATAAACAGCCATAACTCTATAACCCAAGGGTAAATACAGAGGTGGCAAGTTCAGATCCGGAGAGTACAAATCCAGACCAAGGTTTTGTTTCAACCAACCAGTTGAGCATAAAGAGTCACAGTCACAGAGTACTCAACTGGTTGGCTGAAACAGAATCACAGTCTGGATCTGTAATTTCTGGGCCTGAACCTTCTACCTCTGGGTAAATCCTCCTTCATCGCTTCAAAGGTGTTAGGTGTGAGGAGAGGAGGAGTGCCTCAGGGACCATCAGATACCATCTTCTGTAGATGTTCTTTGTTCACATTCACTTGCTGGACTGATGTTTTTCATGTCTTCCCATTTCTACACCTTTCCATTTTTTGAGTTTAAGCTTGCAGCCTTACCTACTGCCACCTCATCCAGCAGTGAATGGTACCATTCATTATCACTGGTGGTTAAAGCATAGGTTACCTCTAGGTTAATGTAAGTGTTCATTAGATAAGTCATCTAACTCCCACCTGAGGTTGGACTGTGGTAATCCTGCACTCGTATGGAGGGGCCCCTGAGAGATCCCAGGGCTCGTGAAAATATGACAGTCTTAGGACAGACCTGGACTGGCCATCCGGCATTCTGGCACACCAGGCAACACCCCCGATTGGCAGAATTAATTGGGGGACACCCCCACCACTCTGAAGAATTTATTGTGGGGAATCCCAAAGTCCGTGGACAATCTATGGGCGATTTTTAATCAAACCAGCCTTCATTTAGACTGATTTTTTGAGTTCACGCACAAAGAGGCGAAAAATGGGAAATACAGCCTACAGAATTATTCAACATATAAGCCAGTTGCACCATTGCCAACTCATATTGCATCATAAAATCGTAACAAGTTAATTTAATGTCAACAGGAACGTGACAGATTAAAATTCATGTAACTGAAAGTATACTATTTCTAATATCACTAATACGCTGTTAATTTAGTTTAGTTGTTTTCATTATCTGGTTGCCTTTTGTGGATGAATAATGTATAAATCACAAGTAGCCCTGCGTGTTTAAATTAAAATGATTTCAGTGCGCATCCTTACACCGTCTCCTGAGCAAAGGAGCGTTCCAAGGTGCAGCGTCGACCCGGACGGCGGTTTTTCTTTTGGACTGATGCGCATTATTTCATTAACAGCGGTAAATGTTGAAAATATGTGCGTTTTTTTAATGGGACGAAATGTTTCGGATTTGTGGCTCGCATAACCATAATTAAATCAATTAAATAAAGTAGACAATCGGTCCATTAAATCAAATTTCATTGCTTCGCCGGGGCGTGGGGTCAAATACATCACCGACGGCGATGTAACGGGACACGCAATGCTCCGGTTTGTCAGTACCTGAGTACGAAAAAAGAAAATCTGCAGTTCCCACCATCATCGGACGAGGGCCGCATTTCTATCTATCTATCTATCTATCTATCTATCTATCTATCTATCTAGAATATTCACAACGATACAGTTTAACAATTTTATGATAGAAAAAACAATATTACAACTATATGAAAACCTAATGAAAGAGTATTTAAAAATAAATAATAAAAACGGATCCAACTAGAATGTGGGAAAAATAAGAAATTGTCGATCGGTTTTGTTTGTTTCTACATTTGTCACTACATTCACCACATCAGTGTTGAAAAAATCTACATTCGAATACTATAAAAGGTGACTATACAGTCCTAGCATTCGATCTGTTTAAACGGTTAAATTCATTACTACTTTTTTAACCAGTAAAATGTTTTAACTTTCTGCAATGTCGGAATAATTCATGACGTATCCGGCAACATAGCGTATTTATTTCTATCGCTCTGCTCCGTGCCTGACCCGCGATTCGCGCCAGGCGCGGTGCTCTGTTTAAAGCGGAGCCGCACGGCTGCCCCCGGAAACAACCATGAACCGCCACCAAACCCGGCTTTTACTCTGCCAATCTGTACACTGTCGCCTGGTCACCTGCTGTGCGACAATTCTGGACAAAGGGATTATTTCACTCAACTTCACAGGCAATTTAACTTAAGTGCAGTAATCGAGCTGTTATATTTCACACTACAAAGTAAGTGAGAAGTGAAATGTCCTTCCATATCCATTATCTACCTATTTATCGGGAGTTGATCAAATTGCTATTTCCATGAGCTTTGCCCGTGCAGCTTAACATGAGATTTTCAAAAATATATAAAATAAAAAATGTTTGTGATTTTTATTTTAATGAAATGCATCTAAACGCACTTGACTTTACTGGCCTGCAGTAATATTTATTCCTAACAGTGTCCAATAACACTGTAAAAGATCGATTGTAATAATTATTGACTTATATTCACGTCAGCTTTTACCAGAAGTAACCAATTTAGAGGAACTAAACAGTTTAAAAATCCAGTAATTCTAAATTTAGAAACAAATATTTGTAAGTTATTTTATCTATTTTATCTGTTTCCAAATAGAAAATATTGTTTATTATTATTATTATTATTACAATTATTACTGTTTATTTTTATTATTAATAATAATAATAATAATAGTTATTATTATAGCACTACACGGTTTTGCCGATAGAGGGCAGTGTTACAAATGACACGTGTATAAGGAGACTGATGAGACGAGGCTCTGATGAGGTTGTCTGGGCTGCCGTGGAGACTGTTCATTCATTATTCCAGACGTACATGATTGATTTAAACATGTCATTAAACTGTAACAAAATCTCATGTGACCATTTAATCTTTAAGGCCTTTAACAGCACTCTAAATTTTTAAGTGCAGTTTCTGCGGCTGAATAGCAAGGAATGTTAAAAAAAGAAAACCTTGTCAGTTATAAAAACGCAGAAAACATAACAAAAAGGAGACTAAGTGAAGGCTAAGAATACCAGAGGTTTTTGTACTGCAGAGAACTTTTTAGGAGAAGATTATAATGCTGATTTTGTCTGAATAAAGGGAATATAGATGCACATGAAAGGCCTCATTACAGAAAGGGGCAGCATGATTTATTAGTAATAAAGTGAGCATACCTAATGACATTAATCATTAAGGAACTCAATATAATATTAATTGGGTGCAGTCCCAGGGGTTGTGAATGAAGTTACACGGGAATTCAAATGTTCGCACCTTTTCAGCAAAAATACAGGGATTAGTCAATTGGTTTGACTCCCCCTCACCTCTGCAGGACCACAGTAACTGAGGGTTACAGCTCCTGTGTTACACCTGTGCATGACTAATGTTAAGCGCTCTGCATTGTTCATTAGGCAACTACGCAATGCTTTGGTCTCTTTGCTTCCGCTCTCTGCTCTCCTACGGACTGGAGGTGGACTGGAGATCAGCTCACCCTCGCCTCTCCGCCGGCAGCCCGCTCCGGCATATGAGCTCCGTCACCAGCGAAACGCAGAAGGCCATCATTCCGGCACGTTCTGGCCCACAGGTGCTGTGATGGGGCGGTTCCGGAGTCCCCCATCCGGGCTCCTTTTCAGCTTGCCCTTTAACCCGCTTTCTAAAGCCCCATACAGCCAATTTAACACATATGTGCAATGCTGCACAGGCCCCCACTTAACCAAACAGCCAACAGTTTAAGCCGTAATTGATTCTGCTCCGCCCCTTATTCTGCTCCTCCCTTTTATGCAAATCCTATTTCGCAAGCAAAATGAATAAATGAAATGCCGGGGAGCCTTATGTGATTTTAAGTACCTAGAGAGAATATGAGTTGGTACAATTAGTTAGTTGAATGTTCTGGCTAATGATATTAGGACCAATCCATCAGTCAGAATTGGGGGCGTACAGGGTTGGGGGGGGGGGGGGGGTGTGTTTGAGAGGAGGGAGACCAGCTGCCGAGTCTTGGGTTGACTTAACCTCTGTCACTTTGATGGCCGTTGTGCTCTCAGCCCAGTGAAAAGAGCAGCAGATGTCCAACCACCCCCCCCCCACCCCACCGAAGACACACACACACACACACATGCACAGAGCGTTTGAGGGTGCGAAGGGAAACTTAAAAGCCCCGAAGTGCCTCAACATGTAAGCGTTGAGTGATGTCTTGGAGCCAAGCTCCTCAACACGGCATCCGGAACAAAAATGAAGTCGTGCTTCTGGAGACGGCCGGGGCTTCATTTTAATTCGTTAGTTATTTGCATGAATTGGGACTGAGTGATGAATATTTACAGCCAGCCCCCCCACACACACCCTCATCCCCCCAGCCCTCCCCTGCCCCCAGCCGTCAATGAAATGGCATTTGCCCAGTAATGAATGTTAACCAGTCATGAAATGGAAGGAGCTGAACAGCACTTTTAAAGGGAGGGGAGCCTGTGCGTTCAGGCGCGCCGTCATTTGACAGAGAAGTTTTTAATGGCTATCAATAGGCTGGCTTTCTGCCCCGCCGGCCCGCCGCCCCTCGTCCATCTGGGGGTGTCACAGTGCCATGTGTGTGATCGGGGTGATCGCTCTGATTCGCTCCTGCCCATTTGTACCAATAGTGCTACAACCGTCCCATTAAAACATTAAACATTAAAAACATCAGAAAAATTCATCCTACTTCCCTTAGATAGGATCATTAAATTTTTTTGTGAAATCATTACTTAATTTATTAGCACTTTAGCTAAAAAGAAAAAAAAAGTAAATCCTTAGACAAAGGCTCCTTCCAAATATTTTTATCTCTCTTTGCAGGGGAGTAGAATTTTGTGACTGTAAAAAAGCTTTTCTCAGGGATTAGTAACATCACAATGTTTATTTTCACTCTTGTACAAAATGGTACAAGCATTTAACACACATGAAGGTTTGTGGCATCATTTGATCATGTGACATGCGTACTTGGTCTGTCTGGGAGGCTGGATCTTCACCTTCGCTATTCCATCAACAAATTAAGTGCTAATTGTTATGAAAACATCTACTGAGCGAGGAAATGGGCAGATTGGGGTTATTCAGCAGAGTCAGGAATGTCAGGAACCAGATCACACGGGTTTTTGGGGTCCGCGGGGCGATTGTTTATGGATTCAACAATCGAGCCCTTAAGCGTAGGAACTCAGAGCAACCACTTCAAAACACCGCAGGGCTGTTTCACGTCTTTTTGCAAAGTGCTTTCTGTGAAACGGTTCTGGAAACCCATTCGGAAACCCATTTCTGCCTCTTTAAGACAAAAGCACTAAACCTCATCAAAAACCACTCTGCTCTCTTTGCATGCAACTCAGGGAAATATTTTTCTGCAAGTTGACCACCATGAAAACCAGTCTGGGTCAGACTCTCGGGGGACGTCCAGGGGAAAGGCGCAGCCTTGCCGGGCTTCTGCTGTTTAATCCTTTTTGGTTCTGCTCATGGATCTATGAAAATAAATGTGTCTTGGCCTCAGACTGGGCTTGGAGCGCGGAGATAGACAAACCCCAAAACACATTTGTCTTACACAGAGGACAGCCTCCCTTTGACACAGGCCTCGCTTACTATTGCAGGCTGTGATCCGCAATTTTACCATGGTAAATGTCAATAGAAACATATCAGCCCGTTCACAAAGAGTGTGCAGTCCATGAAACTGCAATGAAGTATTTCAAAATTAGCCCATAATCTAGAAAGGGGAGTTTGGAAAAAAAAATGGGAAATAGTTGATCTTAAGCAAAAAAAAAACTGACTCTCGTACTCGGTTGTGGGGGGGGGGGGGTCTTAATGTCATCCACCTGAAATCTTCTTCCTCCATGTCCATCCTAGAGTTGTTTCTAGCTTCATTCCTTCAGACTGATGTCATATCCAACTTTTGCCTTGGTTACGGTAATAAGTCCAGCAGGCAAAATTGTATTACTGTGCTTATATATGGGGGACTGACCTGTAATGACGTCATGTAGATGTATGAAGTTACCTCCCAGACAGCAGTGACAGCAGTCTTCAGATGTGCTGGCACTGGCCTCCTTCCTTATGACAAACTCCACTACTCATCCGCCTTAGACTCCCACCATGAAGTTATGTCATTCTTCTTACTATACCGGCCGCGTTTCATTTAATTGTGCGCGCGCTGATGCGCGTTTTACGGGAGAACAAGCAACCTCATATTGACACAGCGGCCCGGAATCTGACAAAATTAAGTGATGAATTACAGGGCTGCCACACTTGATTAATAGTAGTTTTTAACATACGTGTTAAATGTAATAATAAAAGAGCTCATCATTCACTTTTCATATGGTCTTCCAATAAAATCAGTTCAAACATAAATCATCATAAGAAACCCATTTAAATTGATATAATTTACTTTCCTCGGTTTAGCCACGAATCGCCGTCACCAACAGCGACGCAGACCGTACACGTTTGCGTCCCGCACGGCTGAAGAATGCGCTTCGGCTCAGCTCTTTATTACCAACTTCATATGGCTGAAACGGTTAAGGGAGTGAACGACGGCGCCTCGGAATAATCGGCTGAGTTGCATTAAGAAAATGAAAGGGTTTATAAGCATTTATTCGGCTTTAAGCGCCCAGGGAGAGCCGGGTGGCAGCCAGTTTCTCTAAAGTGGTCCATTAAAGGAAAACGCATCAATATAAATGGACACGTCGGAGGCGATGTTAATGGAGTTTCACCTCCAAGTTAAAAGTTAGTCACGTCGATTAATTAAATTTACATTTTAAAAAATGTACACACTCATTTTATAAATGCCTTCCATCAAATCATTCCGAAACAATGTATGACATATTTCGGGTTGAGCAGGTGGTTTGGCAGGTTGACTGATGCACGTCTCCTCGGTTTGTTCAATTTGCAGGTTTATTTATCAAAGTAGCCTTAGACGGGCCTTTGTTTTCTTTGTATTTGATATCAGCGTATTTCATGAAATTGTCTTAAGCAAAAAATGTAAGGTTTTTGATTTTGAGTTCTTTTTAAACATTTCTGGCACCAAACCGAGTACAAGTTAAAAGTTGTTAAAAGAATCCCAGGTGAATACTCAGGTGAGTCCTCACCCATCCAGACTCCCCCTGCTGGTCAGTGTTGGTATCATCCTAATCAGCCTAAATCCTAGCCACTGAGGTGAAAATAAGATCCTTCCTCTTCAATCATCAAGTTTAATGAGATCCTCTCCTCCGCTCTCCAACAGAATGCAGCTAATGCAGAGGAGATTCTTTATAGTGTGAAGTGCTCTGTCCAGAACAGTGGCCTCTTTAAGGGACAACCCAAACTCCCAGAGTGAATGTGAACCAGGACTAGCTAAACAGCAGTCGCACACACTTCATTAGGATGCCAACCTAGGAGTTTGTGTTGGCTGACAAGATTCAAAATGTGCTTAATTATGCTGCTTAGCCACTTACACTAATATTATTGTCAGAAGTGATATTGCCGTTTGATGGGTTCCTTCTGTCAAACAGCACAAAGCCCTGCTCTTTTTCAGAATAACAAATACTTAATTTGCCTGCTTTCTCCAGATCCGTATCAGTGTATGAAGGACAAACTCATTAATGAGATTTGAAAAGAGCTTCAGATCAAAACACAAACTATTCCAGATAACATATGGAAACAATGAAGGCTCTCTGGTGGTTTAAGTTTGCTTTATTTGCATTACATACAATCAAAATAAAAAAGAAAAAATCATTTAAGCCAAAATAATTAGTTAATTGCAGGGGACAAACAACACTTAAAGCAGTCATCATAATGCATTATAATGCATTCACATACAATCAACATGGCAATAACTATTTATAAAGGCAGAATACATTTTACCCATGTTTATTATGTATTATGAGTGCTCTATCAAGATGCATTATCTTATAATAGCTTTAACTGACCATTATAATGCATTATATTTGAGTAATTAAAGTGTTACCAAGAATTCAAATTTAATTTTGATCTGAATTAAATCGGGACCAGTTTATACGGCTGTTTCGGCCTCCATCCATCCATCTGTTTTCTGTAGCTGCTTGTCCGATTCGGGGTCACAGGGATCTGCATCCCGGAAACTTTGGCTGCAGGGTAGGGAACAACCCGAGACAGAGTGCCAACCCATAGTAGCTGCTTCACCCTGATCTACATAACCTTGGAGGTAGACAAGCCTTAACAAGCTCCTCCGTCTAAGGGCTAGAAAAAACTGGTAACTGTGTCCAGTAGGTAAAAAATAACCCAAACCAAACACTTAAACCTTAACCCTAACCATAATCATAACCCTGATACTAAATCTTCTTTTGGCATGTGTTGAGGCTGAGGGTGGAGCTGGTAGATGGAGGTGCTTCAGGATAGCGCCCTCTGGAGCAGATGGGCAGAATTGCTCCTGATACCATGTAATTTTGCCACTATCCTCTTCTCTGCAACAATGCACCAATTCCCCTTCAGCTGACATCTATAATGATGTCAGATCAAAGTGGCAAACCATTTGGATTACTCAACCATAAGTCTCACATACGGTGTAATGTTTAAATATATTCCAGAACATGGTTCACAACCTTAAGTGTCTAGTAGGGATCTTTTAAAGATGGCCAAGCTGGGGTGGGGGGAGGGTTGGGTAGTGGCCTTTTTTCTTGCAGTGATTAAGTTCTGCTGTTTTAGGAGAAAGCATCATTTTCCCATCTTACCTTGAACTATGTGAAGCAGCAGATGTTTGACACATTGTGTGGGAATCGGTCATGATCTGATTTATGGCCTTTATTGCAGGGGATAATTAATTTTATGCATATGACTTCCGTTACAATTACCATTTGGGGCGATTAGGGAAGTCCGCTGCCTATGTGGGGACATCAATAATGGGTAAGATGTCCAGAAGCCATGAGCAAAGTCTTTTCTTATAATCCAAAGAATTGCATTATAGGGCGACGGTTGCAGGTCGACCGAATTCTCCACATGTGCCTGGAGATGAAGGACGTTCCGTTTCTCCCCCTATCATGTGCCCATTTGACACCCTCTAGTTCCATTTGACTGTTAGAATGAAATAAACCATTATTAACCATTGATGTTATGTCTTGGACGGGTGGGAGAGGACAAAGGGTGCTGGATGTCATGTGGTTTTTGTAGCATTCAAACTTAGCATTCATGCAAAACTCTGTGGTACTGCCTGGTCTAACAGCTGCTGACAGATCCTGATCCAAGGTCAGTTGTGGGAGAAGGCAGAAGACCTGTGACGGGGCTCAACCTCCTGGCAGGGTACGTCCACGCCGTGACGCCCACAAGAGGGGGGTCCCAAGAAAGGCAGCGCACAGCACAAAGACTCTCCGTAACAGATGCGCAAACTCCCAGAACCCTGCGGAGCCAGTGGTAACTTTTTGACCCGTCTAATCTAACTTAAACAAGACCTGGTAGGCTGACCTGAGCTGTAACAGCACTGAACTTCAGACAATAACAGCCTTTCCACACAGAGGGCTACCCGGTTAGGGTGCAACGCGTCTCTTTCGGATGGACAGTGTAACAGGGATCTAGTCAGAATTAAAATTGAAATCACGAACAGAAAATCCTTGTCGAAGCTGAGAGTAGACAGTGCTGCTTGTTTTATTGCACTGGAGGTGGTGTGGGGGGGGGGGGGTGCCGCGTTACATGTAGTCAGAGCAGGATGGCTCAGTACAGACTGTGGGTGCAGTGTCAGGCGTCCTGTTTAGTCTCATTACACAGCGTCCGGGTGTCAGAGCTTGCGGCAGCCCCCCTCCGACCGCAAATCGCTTTACCACATATTTACCCCCATAAATCAGGCCCCCTGGCTGACACCTGACACCTCCGTGTCTATCCCAGGTAATTGAAACCCCTTAACGTCTATTTCCCAAGTCACAGTCCCGTCTCATCGTATATCCGCAAAACAAAGACGGTAGCGGCACTGGGGGCCGCCAACATGGGGGCGGCTGCTGTTACTACCTGCTGGCCAAAATATACATCTGTATTAAAACAAGATGGTTTCCGAGGAAAAACCAGTCAGTGAAACGACCTCCATCAGCCGACACATTTTGACTGGATTGATCAGGACGATATGAATAATTTAGGGACGTCTCAAGGAGGTAATATAAATGCACACGTATATTCTAATCTTTGGGTCGCTCTCTAGTTGCTTCCATCTCACGGGACACTGTGGCAGAGGCCGGGGGGGGGGGGGGGGGGGGGTTG
>JABFEB020000113.1:20687118-20697794 GCA_019775895.2 Stomatorhinus ivindoensis
TGTGTGTGTGTGTGTGTGTGTGTGTGAGAGAGAGAGAGAGAGAGAGAGAGAGAGAGAGAGAGAGAGAGAGAGAGAGAAACTTACATACTGTCACTGGATGGCAAATCAACCTTGGTCAACATAATTCATTAGATTCACTAATACCGTTTTAAATAGCTTTTTCACCCTTATATAAATCTTAAAGACTTTAACAGATTACTATAGAGTAATCTATAGATTCAGAAATTATGAATTGATGCTATTCAATGATAAACACGTTTTATTATCACACATATGCACTTTATAAGACAAAAAATCGTCGGCACAAGTACAGGTGACTTGCGAGCAAAACAACGAAGCAATCAGCAACAAGTGAGGAAAACTCGGTCTCTTCCATCTTATTACTGCACGCTTCGGTTGACGGTGTTTCATAATTTGTCAGGTTATTTTGCAGTGATTTTCGGAAAGGCGCCCATGAAGCAGACAGTGAGAGATGCGCCGCTGCGCGTGCCACTACATTTCACTGGCGTAAATGTCGGGTTCACGTAGTACACAACGTGGTGCTATATATCGGACATGGAGAGATTGGCAACTAATAACGCTGCGTTCAAACACGAAACTCTGACTGCGTATTATTCATACTGTATTCAAATACAAATTTCGCATATTTGCATGCATGCGGGTCACCAATAATAATAATAATAGGCCCATATTATGGTATTTTCGCTTGTTAATTTTCAGTTATTAAATGTTACTTTAAAGGAAGTAGCACTGGATATGTAACAGAACGGTATCATGTCAACATTTACGTCTACCACTAATAAAACGAAAATGTCAAAACCAGCTTGAGCAACCTAAAGACTTATACGCATTTTGATCATTTCTTTTTAAAATAAAGGTAGCGAGCGCCATGAGACAAAAGTAAATTCCTCGCTATTATAGGCTACTTCATCTCGTGAATCCATTCTAATGACTGTCAATTGCTGTTTTCAATACACATGAACATTACTTCGCATTGTTGTTCTTAACAGCAGTGTTATCTCAAGTAGCACTCTCCCGCTCATTGAGACGTCTGAGCACTGGAAAGTAAACGGCGGGATAGGGATTAGTTCGCCCAGTTCTTTGCATGTTAATGACGTTTTATCTGAACTCCAATTTCGGGAAAGGGAGGACAGGTGAAGACAAATGGTCTGGGTTACCTCAGTGAGTCATTTACAGTGGAAGCTGCTAAATTTCGAAATATTTTTTCCAGCACTGGTGACTTAAGAGAATAATCAACATTAACAATGAGCAGATATAATTATATCGCATTATGCTCACAGATAGGCCTATAATCTGAATTGCGTTTAGTAAACTGTTTTTTTTTTCGACAAAGCAAAATTAAGCACAGAAGTACTTTTCAGGTGTTTTATAATTTATAAAAGCTGGAATTGGCGAATAATATAAAGTATGTTCTATCTATTCCTTAAGGAGAATAATAAAAACGTCGTGATGTAAATGCAGACTGAAGAAGATCCATAAGGACTCATGACTCTGCAGGTCTCGAGACTGGCTCACATTTTCAGGCACCAAATTTAATGTTTTCAATGTTGTTTGTTATAGATAAATTAGCGATAGGCTCTGGACTATTCCGGTTTGATCTACCGAATTACTTTTAATCAAATAGTGTATGACAAGATAATCCTCAAAATTCTCTCGTAGTCGTGAAAAACAGTATCAAAAATAGTACCCGGTGCATTTTGGACCATGTATAAAATTTCACATGATCTTCCTCCTGCATGAGTTGTCACGGTAAAAAAAGTAGAAGTATATAGTGGTTAATTTTACATGCATTTATTAAAAGTGTACGGTTTGCACAATCAAAGCACAAACAGTCAGATTTAAATCTCTGACGTTGGTGTTCAATTGGAAATCATTTCCTTGCTAACGACCGAGTGACTCTTGCCACCGCAATACGTTGTTCGAAAGCTTTCCCAGCACCCGCTGTCGAGTCCACAATAATTTTTGCAGAATTACCGGTTAGCACATGATGTTTCTTTGTTTTATTCAATTTCGAGTTGTCATCGTCCGTCTAAGGAGAGCGACTGTCAGCTTGTGAGTGCACGCCTGCAGCATCCTCTGCTGGCTCGGTCGCCCGCCGAGCTTCTCCTCGTCCTCCGATAAAAGGAAAGGCAGAGCATGCAGCCGTCTCAGCTGTGTAGGTCCCTAATTATACTGCGAGCCATTCCCCTCTAATCACCAGCATTGTCGATAGAAAACCGGGGGACGCCAGAAGAAATTGTGTGCTCCAGGAAAAACACGCAGACAAGTGTTTAACGTGGATTAAATGATATTATCAAATCTACCAATGTTCACTCACTCAAACAGCGCCTCAGACAAAGCCTGACATTTTCGGATTAGTTATATTTTCTAGGAAAATCTGTTTTCAAAGGCAGGATGATCCGTCGTTTATCGCCGTGTCACAACTTTCCGAATCTGCGTTTGTTTAATTCGCCAGTTTCTACGATTCCTGGCTGCCGGACTTTTCGCCCGTCTGTTGCCGATTTTATCACCATGTGCATGAGGCATTCAAAACATTTACTTGCTTTGAAATTCCCAGGTTCAGTTCACTGGAATAAACTTCCGTTTGCCGTTCCCAGACATGGATAATATTTCTGCATATTCTGTTTGTTAATTCGACAAGCAGTCCTTTTACAGTTATTAACTTTAAAAAGAAAGCCGGCTAAGTACTAAATAACAAAGCGATTCCACGGCTACTGAACACATATATCCTAAACACTGAACTACTCTAAAACGTAGATACCTGTCTACCAAATCTGTAATTTTCGGAATAAAATGTCAAAATTCTGCTTTGTTTGTTGCTTTATTTTTATTTTGAAAACAAATTTTCAGTGGAGCATGTGTTACAATTCAGTCACAAATCGTACTTCCCATTGTCTTCGTCCGCTTTTGCATAGTTTTGCATAATACATTTAATTATACTACATCAAAACTCTCAGCTTATTTATCTTAGTTCCACCTGCAGAAGACTGGCGTCCCGTCCGGGGTGTGCCCAACCCTGTGATGTCTGGTACACGCTCCAACCCCCGCAACCCTTACGGGGATAATCGGTTATCGTTTATAATCGGTTAGAAGACAAAATGATAGAAATATATCTGCATCAGAAATTGTTTAAAATATAGTTTTTTTTTCAATTTTTAAATGCTGACGTGATTGATTAAAATTATATTATTTCAAATTGACCAATGTCTAATTGCTCAATTATGGAAATGATCTCCGCTATACGATAGACGATAATAAACAGCAAAAACACGCGCATTCCTTCTGTGTGATGTGTTGGATGTGATGTGCAGTTAAAATTCCTAAAGTTCGAAAGACATTAATCCGGATGTGAGGTTTACGTGAGAGTGAGAGGGGGGGTGGTGGGGTCAGCAGTCTATAGAGGAATCCACTTTAAATAATTATAAAATCCGCCAGTATTTGAGACAGCTAGATCTCTCCGAACACACTTAGCAGGTCTTGCATCTTTTAAAATCGCATCGGATAAATTAAATATTTACCAGTCCTGGGCGGTTGACTGCCTTCCAATTTTAAAAGAACATGCTGATGTAATCAGCTGTATCTGTAAACGTATAGACAGCGAGGAGTGCATTTCTGCGTCGGTCGCAGTATAAATTTATCATGACCCTTTCCCAGCACTTTCCGCGTCGGCTACTTCCGGAATATCTGTGTTTTCGACAGATTCTTTGCAGTACTAGACGAGGCTCCAGAAAATATCTCGCAGTCAGCGAGAGAGGCTTTATCGGGACCAGCGCTTTTCAGTTATAATGACACAGATATTTGATAGGTTTCGGTATATAAAAGTTTAAAATAGATTGCAAGACCCTGCAGTTTTTGTTTATATTATTAGTTATATATTTTGTGCTAAATCAGTCGCAATAACAATATGAGGGCAATGATAATTCTAATTAATATTAACAATAATTTACAATAATTCCTGATATTATTATACTATAATTAGGTGCTTTTTGAATGTATATGTCGCACTATTATTTGCTAATAATATAATGGGAAAAAATATGTTCGCTTCTGCCACCCTCGAGATCCCGTTCATATAAATAAAATAATTATTATAGTTAACAAACAAATGACATTTAATAAACATACACTAAATAAACATAAATGAACTAAACAAAATTTTAATTTGAATGAACTAGTTATTTTTTGGTAACGTAATATCATAGAAAAAAATAGTTATTAATGTGTTATTGATAGTTCAAATTTTTTTTATATTAATACAGTTCTACTGTCACTAAATATTTCTCAGACGCGTTTATTTTCCTCAGGATATAATCAGAAAAAAACAACCTTCACATTGTTTTTAAATTTTATTAAATAAAAGTGCGATACATATGAACTTGCAGCACACAATATTGCAGGATTCAAACACTGTTACAAACTTAAACATTATATAAATTAATTAAAGTGTGAAAATATCAACAAAAATCGGCCGACAAACACTGGATGCATTATATTACAAATATATTTTAGTCATATCCTGCTGTTTTATCTGTTTATTTACAGATGAAATAACTGGCTGGTTTCATCATTCATGTTCACCGCGTTCCTGTTTAAAATTAGCTCTTTTATCGTTTTACTCATGGATCATTATAAATGTGGCTTATTGATTTCTGACGGATCCGTAGAAATATTAGTTAAAAATGCAAAATATTAGAAGCATACATAAGCAACTTGGATTAAGAAGAAGCCCATCAGACGTTAACAGAAATAGTAAATATTTATAAAACGAAATGAGGCTTAAGTACAGCTCTACCTCTCGTCATTTAGAATTACAAAGCCGAAACGGTGATGAGGGACGCAGAGGGGACAGTGGTGGGTTTTATACAAAATGTATTTTACACATAAATATTCACAGCAATATAATTTCTATTTAGTACAACTCACGCTGGTATTTACAAGAAAGTACCCTCATCTTAATGTGGAAATGTTGTGGCTTTTCTGTCGTGAAAAAAAATAGTCTCCATTCCTCCGAAACGGGCCGTACATTCCTCATCGCTCGAATCAAACTTCATTTCACACTGTTAATGAAGATAGGCCACTGATTTAAGACAGGTTCAGTGCTTCATGTCACTGGAAAACGGTATTTCTTCTTTTGTTTCTAAGAACTTTCGTTTTCTGACGTGTGGACGTGAAGAGACGAGTTCGGTTTATGCTTTTTCAAGAGCTGAGTGATTTTCTCATCGTCCGAATTCGGGTCCAAAGGCTTGTTGTAGTCGTCGTCGTCGTCTTCGTTCTCCGAGGCCCCCTTTAGACGCTCCGTCTCCGAGTCCTGTTTTTTCTTCGCCGATGCCATCTCTGCCGCGTGCCTTTTCCTCCACTTTGTCCTTCTGTTTTGAAACCAAACCTGGGATGCAATTGAAGCGTTTTAAAATAAAATCGAACGTCAAGAACTTCCTGGCAGAAGTCAGCTAGCTACAAATGAGTTTGTCTAATTTTGACTTTTTAAAATAAAATAAATAATAATAATAATAACAATAATAATAATAAGATTAACAATTAGTCTGATTTTTAAAACATAAAGATAATTACAAATGTATGAAAATTTGGGGGGGGGGGGAACAGTGTATTTCAATATTTAATTATAGTGAATAAAATAAAAGTTTTTGTGAGATTTATAAGTTATTCAACAGTCATAACATTTTACTGGTTATTTTATTCTATGCATAACGAATCGCAAAAATCCGTGTGCTATACTGCTAAAAAAAGTCTGGCCTGGAAACATATAGACCTACTACACTAAAACTATTATTATTAACTTTAACTATTGCTATTTGACCTCAAATACAGGATAACAATTATCTTTTAAAAATAGAGGACTGATTCTTACAGATTCTGTAAAGATACTTCGTGATTAGCAGCAACAATCATGTTTTTAATCTAAAGTTAAATGACACAGCAAACTAATGACGCTACAATAATACTGCTTATCTGGAACTGAATGCACTTTTCATGACCTACCCTCCTTAAACACAATTGTTTAAATTTTGTATGATTTAAAATTAACTGTACAACTGTAAAATATGTATCAAGATTATTTTTTTATTCAGCTATTACAGCCGCTACTGTGTAAACAATGGCATTTACAACTGGACTGAAATATATTATTTATAATACATTATTTGAGTTAATATGAAACGATTATCTCTAACATAAACAGTTCAAAAAGGGACCGATTCAGGATAGGCTACTTTCCAAAAAATACTCCCAAAATCGCTATAAAACTGCTAGTGAAATTAGGGGGGGGGTTTCCTTTTAATCTCAGCAATGCGTGATCCGTACTTCCTTATCTAAAATTTGACACAATCCTCTCACCTTAACTTGGCTCTCCGTCATCCCCAGTGAGTAGGCCAGTCGGGCCCTTTCCGGTCCCGCTAAATACTTCGTTTGTTCAAAAGTCTTTTCCAGGGCAAAGATCTGTTGTCCAGAAAATGTGGGTCTCGTGTGCTTCCTCTTTCCGTCCTTATCAAGCAACACCGAACTCTGATCTGAAAAGATAACTTATGTTAACCAGGGTAATTTTCGATGTTTTATTAACAAGCTAACCACATAAATTGCCCGTTGACTTTTAGCTGGCTTCAGTATTAAGTATGACATGTTTTACGCATCTCTGTTGGATATATGTAAATTAATCGTTTTTTCTTCGGTAACAGCCTTAATTAAAATGCAAGTCTCGTTCATTTGAAGATTGCCGTGCTTACGTTTGCAATTATATTTACAAATTTCTGAAATAAAGATCACAAAAACTCAAAAACGTAATGCCAGATATTCACATAAAAGCATCGGGAAACTGGTGTAATTATTTAAACCCGTAGCGGTGTGGATGTTAGATACTACAGTCAGCAACGCCATGAACATGAAACATCTTAAAAAACTTACGCGGTGAACAAGCAAATCTGGCGTCTCTCCAATGCGGACTCTGCATGACCCCAGGCCAAAATATGGGGGTCCTGCCGGGGAGATCTGTCAGTGGTTTGGGGTAGCGCGCCACTGCCACGGCCGCCGCGGCGCTAGGGCTGAAATAGAGCCCGTGGGGAGGTGGGGGGCTCAGGCTACTGAAGCGGGGCAGTCCTGACAAGATTCCAGCGGAAGAGGAGGCTGCCACGGCCGCCGCCGCCCCCGCGGAGACCATCGAGGGACGGCTGAGGATGTCGTTTATTCCGTGTGGGGTAGCGACCGCGCACTGCTGCGGTGATAGGAGAGAGGACAGCCCGGCTGACGATTTTATCCCCGGGGAAGAGACAGGGATTCCGCCGGGGTTGGGGGAGGTGGCCGAAGGTGAAGTAGACGAGGCGGGTCCGGTGGAGCATAAGGGATAAGCCGGGTACAGGGGAGTCTTCATTTCGGTCATGCTGTGCAGAGCGGCTAACGGCGGTGTGCTAAGCAGAAAGGCGCTCTGACGAGACCCGTCCATCTGTCCCACCGCTAACATAACCAAAAATAATGATAAACAATATAAGTCAGTACCAGTTGTCCTCACTACTTCCACGGGAGTATTTATTAAAATAATATTTCTTGGTTAAAAGAAAGCACAGCTAAGTTAGAAATCTGTCTTAAACGCCTAGCGTCTTATGTCAATATGATCAACTTGAAATTTTTTTTTCTCATAACACATTCGTCTTAAGGTGCAGGCAATTTTGTTCTAGGATCCAAATTTCTTAGGACTTGAATTTTGTACCCATCCCTAGAGGAAAATGAATCCAGTGTCTTTCCTTCTTCAGTCTTGGATATCTTGAAGACAGGGCATTCTAGAGGAATGGATCTCCAAGCGCCTTTCCCCGGCTCTAATGTCTGCTTCAACTCAAGCGGTGGCAACTTTATTTTTTAATGCTCAGAAATCTATAAATAAAGAGGCGCCCTTTCTCGGCGGCGCGCGCGAAGCTCTCGGAGATAATAAAACATTTTCGTCACTTTCTTACTGTCTTTTGCAGCAAAAGTGAAAACTTTGAGAATGTCACTTAGACGGAGGAGGCGGCGTTTCTGTCGCCATTGGGCAAGCGCTGCGGTGACGCGTCCCCCGTGTCAGCCGCAAGCCCCCACTTCGTGTACCGGCTTCTTATTGGCCCCTCATACCAGCGCTTTCATTTGCACATTAAAAGAGTTGCCATTCGATCGGCTATTACATACAAAAGTACTAAATCAATCTAGTCAATTTGAGATCTATTTTTTTCTCAGATAAAGGGCCATCTGCATGCGTTTGTTACGCGAAAAAGATGGTCCGGAGTGCCCCATTCCTTTGGCTATATTAATTCAAAAGCGATTGGAAAGCCTAGTAGTTCGAGATAGGTCATGAACTCATTGTCCATTGAAAGAGCGCAAATAATTATGATACAGCCATTAGCCTATACGCATATGGAAAATGCGACAGGCTACGTTTCCTTTGGTTTGCGCATGGCGCTCACTATTAACTCACACGCTTTTCTGGTTTTGCCTCGTCTTGTGCAGTCACGCATCTGCTTTTCTGAGACTTTGCAAACGTAGGAGAATGTCGAGTTACAATGTTAGTGAAAGTAAGTACTATTAAACACTAGTCTAAATAACGAAATTGATTGTCACCGTCCCATCGTCCCGGGTCAAGGTTTTGTTCTTTTTTAATGGTCATTTTCTTACAATTAAAACGATTATTATTGTTGTTGTTGTTTTCTTTCTTATCATAGCATTAAAATTGTTCTTATTGTAGCCACAAGGTTCGAAATATCGGGCTTATATTGTCGTAGTCTTTGAGTGATTATTTTGTTCCGTTTCCACTGGAAGATCTGGCGTTAAATCATGTTTGGACAAGTCCCTCCGTTCCTTTCTATATCCCCCCAGTACGATGATCAGATACACGTATATTTGACACTCCATCATGTGTAGGTGACAATATAAACGCAGTGATTCAAGTACTGTGTACATATTCTTTGGAAAAGATCGATATCGATGAGACAAATTACACTGCTATATTTCTAATTTATATTTTTACACCTATTCATAACTATTTTTTACATAAAAGAATTTTACAAAATACAACAATTTTGTGTTCCTACCGTTAACTATGTATTATTTTATTCAACGGTTACAAGAAAAAATATGATTTTATAGATGATTAATTATATTATGCGTTGTCTCGTTTCCTCGCTTCTGCACTGCTGTTTTTTTTCCTTTCGACTTGCTATTTAACAGTACAATGACCGCCAGCATCAGTAAGAAGACCATGATCATAGGAAACAATTTCGCGCTGATTTACCATCGACACTTGCCGAACTTGGCGATGGGGCACTGCAGTCTGCAGTCTGGAGCCACGACATGCTGTCATTTGTGCAAGGAATATGATGATATAACACAACGGGCGACTGTGTTGAAGTTTGGCATGGTACATAAAACGAAACGTCTGGTAACTTTTTACCTTGCAGTTCATTCAGTTTTTGTGTGACATGTTATGTGACTGTGAGCAGAAAAAAAGAAAAATATTTTGGAAGCCTAAAGTAAATTCGCATGTAGGCTACGTGTATATCTCAGTCGTACTTGAATTAAGGCTATATCATCGGACGACCGCAGTTTATCGGTGTACAAATACTCATTTAAAAAAATTATTTTCGAAACCATTAATACATTTTATTAGGGCAACAGTTTAGAGGAGATTATAATTCAGTCGCAACACCATAACTTGCACTCTTTCTCTGACAGTTTGAAGTACGATTGCCTGTAGTCAATTATTAATGTGCTTCGTGCGGCACCTAGTGGACAAATGACATAAAAGTCATTCTGAAAGTTTGCAGCTGCAATTTAGACAGTTGTCTAAATGTACTGGATGAACTGGAATTAAGCCGTTCTTAGTTTATTAGTCCGGACTGAACTGTTTAACGCAAAATGTCGTCAGTGCCGTGTAGAGACTTTTCCACAGGCAAGCTTTCCCTTTTCCTTTGGTAGCCTACATTCTGCCAATTGGGGGGGGAGGTGTACCCTCAGGTAATTTTGCTTAAGGAGAAGTTCTAAGTCTTTAGAGTCCTGGTGCTCCCTTGTCTTGCTGTGAGACATGGATGCTATCCAGTGAGCTGAGATGAAGACTGGACTCATTCGATACTGTCTCTCTTCGGAGAATCCTGGGGTACCGCTGGTTTGACTTTGAGTCGAATGTACAGCTGCTAGAGGAGTCCTGACTGAGGCACATTACCTGCATTGTGAGGGAGCGTCAGTTATGGCACTACGGCCATGTGGCATGTTTCCCTGAGGGTGACCCAGTTCTCAGGATCCTCATTGCTGAGGACCCAAGTGGCTGGACCAGGCCAAAGGGACACCCACGTAACACCTGGCTGAGGCAGATGGATGGCCATTTCCGGAGGCAGACTGGACCGTGTATCTGCCTGGGGGGGGGGTCGCTGGCCAGGACCCCAAGGAGTTTCACTATGTGGCGGGTGTGGCAACACACTGTGGCATCAGCATCATCCCCAACCATGCTCCACCTGTATGCTGGCGATCAGATCTGAGACCAGAATCTTGGGGGGGGTTGGTTCTCTTACCTAGGGACAGATTAAATGGTGGCTGTGATGGAAACTTTTTAAATATACAGTTGTGTTCAAAATAATAGCAGTCCGACATCACTAACCTGATCAATCACTGTTTTTGGTAGAAATTATATT
>JABFEB020000113.1:20697894-20709201 GCA_019775895.2 Stomatorhinus ivindoensis
TAGCCAAAATGGTAAGGACTCAGCCAATGATCAGCTCCAGGAAGATCAAAGAAGGTCTAAAGTTACCTGTGAGTATTGTTACAATTAGAAGACACCTATGTGAAGCCAAGCTACTGGCAAGAAGCCCCCGCAAAATCCCAAAAAAAAGACATGCTGAAGAAGTTACAATCTACCAAAGTACACACTGACTGGCCTAAAGAGAAATGGCGTAACATTTTGAGGACTGATTAAAGCAAGATTGTTCTTTTAGGGTCTAGTGGCCGCAGACAGTTCGTCAGATGACCCCCAAACACTGAATTCAAGCCACAGTACACTGTGAAGACAGTGAAGCTTGGTGGCGCAAGCATCATGTTATGGGGATGTTTCTCATACTACGGCGTCGGGCCTATTTATCGCATACCAGGGATCATGGATCAGTTTGAATACGTCAGAATACTTGAAGAGGTCATGTCGTCTTGTGCCAAAGAGGAAATGCCCTTGAAATGGGTGCTTCAACAAGATAACGACCCCAAACACACCAGTAAATGAGCAACATCTTGGGTCCAGACCAAGAAGATTGACGTTATGGAGCGGCCATCCCACTTAATCCAATAGAAGCCTTGTGGGGTGACATCAAAAATGCTGTTTCTGAGGCAAAATCAAGAAATGCAAAAGAACTGTGGAATGTAGCCCAATCATCCTGGGCTGGAGTACCTGTTCACAGGTGCTAGAAGTTGGTGGACTCCATGCAACACAGATGTGCAGCAGTTCTCAGAAACAGTGGTTATACAACTAAATATTAATGCAGTGATTCAAAGGAAAACAAAATCTTAAAACATTTTTCAGTTTATAGAGTGAATGTTTGAGTTCGTAAAGAAGAATGTGGACACTGCTATTTTTTTGAACAGCCTAATAGTCCCTTTCTTTCACTTTCTCTAAAGGAATACCAAATGTGATGAGTTTTGCTTCATGTTTTGATTTGGAGTAGAATGTGTAGTGTTCCCAAAGCATTTACTTTATGGAAATAAAAACTATTATAAGGATTTCGAGCTTTATTCACTTTTTTGAAAATTTTAAATAAATCATTCCCATCAAGTCTTGGGATGTAAGAAAGAAAAGGAGGCATCACGCAGTGGGGTGGCAGTTCCAGCCCTGGAATGAGAACCATTGTAAACCAGAGGAATTTATTTCACTTCAGCTCCATGCAATTCCTCATCTTTTTGTTGGATAAGGCAAAACGTTCAGGAAACTGGCGAGGACAGGCTTGTCTTGAGTCCCTCAACGGGACAGAGCCGGTCACTTGGACAGCCTTCCATGAGGATAAGGGCAAACATTTCAGTCGTGGGTTTTGCCGATTTCAGCCTGCAGCACACAGAGGGCATTCAGCTGATACCGCAGGACATTGGACCTCAGCACCATGCAGCAGCAGTGCTGGACCCTCCAACAATTTACTGAAACCAAGACTGCTGCGGAATTTCTGAAACTTCACAGGGAAGTGGGGGATCCTGAGAGAAACAGGTCCTGCTTGAGGCCACACCACACCTTGGTAGCACTGGACCCTGGAACCTTCTCACACCATCTAATTAAAGCCAGGAAAAATTTGATTTACCCATTTCAACTTAAGCCACTTTGCCAATCTCCACCAGTGTAAAGCTTTGACTGTGCCACAGCATTAAGTCAGGTTTCTTGTTGGATGCTTGTTTTCTTGGAATGTTCCAGATATCACTATGAACATCTGGTCTAAGACAACAGAACTTCATGATCATGATTCCAGAAGGAAGCCTTTAATCTTTTAGCATTTGCTTAGCTCCATTTAGTCCACCCACATTACAGGTGAGGGGACTTGAAGCAACAGCCAGCCAGCCCCCCTAGAAGGACCAACCCAAACACAGATCCTGACCCCCAAATGATGCAGAGCTAGTCCTGAACCTGCCACTCCAGACCCATAAACACAACAGGACACCACAAGTAGAAGTGAAATTCACTTTTATTTTATATACACTTATTCCCGTGCCATCAGCTTCTGCTTCTTCAGCTTCTTCTGGGAAACCTGCAGACCAAAGACAAGATGGTGATAGCAGTTCAATCAATCAGACACAAAAAAAAAAAACACAGGTGCCTCCACACACTGCTGAGGTAGACCAGAGAGAAGTTTTAGAAGTAACTTTTTGGTTGCTCAGATTTAAGTTTTGTTTTCACAGTTAATTCCAAAGGTGTCCTAAGATGGTCATCACTGCAACTCATAACTCTTGGCAAGTTTAATTTCCAAAACCAGGAGAAGAAAGTGTTCTTGAGCAAACTAACACACAAGCTCAGCACCTGCTGAACTGGACTGCCTGCCTCTACGAGCACTTATTGCATCTTTGGCTAATCTTGGGTGGTATTCAACAAAGCATGATTTTAGATAACTAAATCCAAAATAAAGACTGCCCAATAAGAAAGTCACTTGCCTCTGCCCCCAGTGGACAGTTTACATGTTTCATTCCCCCCCCGGTCCAGTCCAGCAGGTCACACTACCAAACATGGCGGGTGCAAATAGAGGCTCACCTTTTTCTTCTGAGCAATCTCCTCCTCAGGCTTCGGAACAATCTGCTCCTTCTCAGTGAGGATCATCTCGATATGACAGGGGGAACTCATGTAGGGGTTGATACGGCCATGAGCGCGGTAGGTTCGCCTGCGCATCTTGGGGGCCTTGTTGACCTGGATGTGCTCGATGACCAGGGAGTCCACATCTAGCCCCTGGGGTGATGGATCAGGAGTTATACGCTCAGTCATGGAACATGCAAGCTTCATAGCATCCTACTGCCCCCCCTACAGTGATGGCTCAGAAGGTACGATTCTTTTCACAGATGATCCAAAGGTGTCCTAAGTAGGTCATCATTGCTATCCTGGATGGCAGCGACTCGTGTTACAAAAAGAGCTCCAGGAACCCTCACCTTGAGCTCAGCATTGCTCTCCGCATTCTTCAACATATGCAGGAGAAATTCCGCGCTTTTTTTGGGCCAGCGACCTTGTGTCCAGTCCCACTGCTTGGCCTGGGGAGGGGAACAAAGCGCAGACATCTCAATCTGTTCATCTTGACGACTGATGAAGCCACTACTGTTGGCCTGTCTTCTTGGTTGCTCAGGTATGAAAGCTATTTTCATGGTACATTCCAAAGGTGTCCTAAGATTGTCATCATTGCAACCCTGATGTCACCCAGAAGATGAATCGCCTTATCCACATATATGGTACAAGACTTGCAGAAGCAAGAGCTGTCACAATACCCACACAAGACCTGGCTGACTAGAACCAAAGAGAACATTCGCTCACAGCTCTGGGAACAGACAAAAGGCTCACCTGGGCACACCTGCCGACACCCCCATTATAGCGACGGAAAGGAACACACTGGTGTTTAATCATTACATCCTTCAAGAACTTGGTGGCTTTGCGGATGTGCATGCCTTTGATAGCTTGGGCAGTCTCACGGGTGTTCTGTGGACAGAGTATAGGTTCAGACAACCTTGGCAAGACATCAACTCATGTTCAGAGGTACCACTCAACATTAACAACTAGCCAATGAGTGTATTTGACATTGCTTATTACAGGGGGAAAATGCAGATATTTGCGAAAACATGCACAGACCGACAGATAAAAAAAGCAAAGTTGTCACATTAATGCCGGCCTGTTCCACATCTCCTACAGCGATGGCTCAGAATACACAGATTATTTTCACGGCTGATCCAAAGGTGTCCTAAGAAAGTCATCATTGCAATCGCTGGGTCCGGAGACACTACAGACTACAATAAAGGTAATCTGAATTACAGAATGCTTGCATGCATTTCCACAGAAGAGAATGCAGGTTCATATTAGGAACAGTCGTGGTTAATACTACTTCCTAATCAAGCTAATTATGCATAATGGCAGTACCTTGAAGTGAACCCGGAGATTGGACCCCCTGGCCTTGCATGCTGCGAGACAAGGTATCAAAAAGGGCACGTTAAAAGGCCACCTTTCACCGTAAAGCGTTACAGAAAATGAAACTCCTTTAACGGCGTGTCGATAGTCGATACTCACACTTAGTCGGGTTCTCGGGGTCGAGCGAGTAGCGGACCATCGTGGTGCCTGAAACCAGACAACAGAAATCGGTGAAAATTACAGAATGGCTTAAAAGACTTATTAAAAGATCACGGAAAGTCGACAACAAATAAGACTGATGTCATGTCATTTTAGAGTAGGCTATGAGCTGCCATTTTGTTGAAGCCGGGCGTTTACAGTCTCATGAACTCAACACGATCCAGGAACGTCCGGCTCTATTTCATCTAAACGCTAAACGGAAATTAATAAAGGCTCCAAAACACAAAAAACGACATCTAGGCCTGACATGTATGCCCCCTTCCATGAACCCAGTCGTGGCAAAACAGCGGTAGTCATATGTTCAGCGCAAAACAATACTACCAATTCAATTCTTGCATTAAACATAGAAAAATACAAAAAAACACTACCCCCATATGTCCCGTTTAAATATTATGACGAAAAAGAATACTACAAAACGAGATGCACGAGATATTTTACGGATATTAAACACAAGCTTCTATGAGAAATTCGGAACCATTACTTACTTTTCTGGCCGCGGAAAGGAAGAGGAAGACTGGTGCATTCTGGGAGAAAACATTGTGCCCGGATTACCGCGATACTTCCAGCGAGATTTTGCGGTATTTATTTTCTGCGACGTGTAGTCTGGACCCGCGGTACCCCACGGTGGTATAAAGCGTATGTTTTTAGTGATGGTTCGAGTGTTTTCTAAGTGATAAATTAAATTGAATATTGCTTAAATTTAGGTAATATACTAGATATTCGTTTAACGTGTGCTGATAGTCAACTAATATTTTTGACGATGGCTTATGATTACAGTTCTGGAAAAAACTGAGACCACGGCAAAATGTTTAGTTTCATTTCTCAATTGGGTATGTCTAAAATATAGATTTTTTTTGCAAACTGCAGCCTGGCTCTTCCCTGTTTTTTATTATTATTAATGACGGTCTTCATTGCTTTGTGGGACTTACTGTCCTGCAGTCCTGCTTCTAGGATCCCAATATAAACTGTCATAACAGTGCACTTCACACCTGCATTTCAAATTTCCTATTCCTTTTAAAAGTCACTTGGTGTCATCCTCCGATTCATGAGGCACTGCTGGATGACTTTATGGGTTGCTTACACCCTTTCTCTGGCTGGTTTCTGGTCGTTCCCAGTGTCTCCTGCTTCACAGTGCTCTTCACCTAAAGTTGTATTGCTGTTGTAGAAATTATGAACCTGAAATCAACCTGCCTCAGTGTAGCCTTCTGCAAGGTGTGTGGTGTGTAATATATCTATACTTTACTGATGGTTGCCATATACAGAACATTATGTATTGTTAATGTAGACCTGTTGACTGTGTCAAGGTGAATTTAAACATTGGCATCTCATGGTTTGTGAGGGATAAAATACCTTGCATGGAATACTTTTCTAGTTTCATCCCATGGTGTAATGAGGAAGATGAGCACTGAACATTAACACTAATAATTCAAATAACATTAACATTTCAAATTTTAATTCTGCGATGTCCGAGAAGGTGACTCGACTGAGTTTGAATCTGTAACAGCCTCGTCTAATCGGTTACGAAGTGGTTTACCTCTCCATCAGTGTTTTCCAACCCAGTCCTCGGGGAACCAAGGACAGTCCACATTTTTGCTCCCTCCCAGCCAATCAGGAACACCAAATACAGGTACCTGGTACAGGTGCACTGGGAGCTGAGAGGAAGCAAAAACGTGGACAGTCCGGGGTTCCCCAAGGACTGGGTTGGGAAACACTGCTCTAGATATTCTGGTACATTATCACGGTCAGATTACCCTAACCGAGCTCATAGTGTGTGAGTAAGGTGTAGGAGTGATTCTCTTCTCCATGTCGCTATTTGGAACAGAAGAATTAAAAAATTTATCACGCTAGGGGGTGCTGCCTCACCACAAAACAGTTACTGCTTTTGTATCATCTTGGTCTTCACCTTGGGACTGTAAGCCATGGGGAAGAAACTGAAACTCAGTGTGCAAAGGGTGGGAGTTATCTCTTAAAACTGAGCTAACATTAAACAGCTAAAGTGAATAACTAGCTCAATTTTAGCTTTCATGCAAATTAACGTTCCAGTAATAGTAAAACAGTATTTGTTTGTTTACTAACTATTTAATTTAATTTAATTGTATTTTAACTGTTTATTGTGTTATATTTTTATCATTATTGTCTTTGGTTGCCGGTGTTGTAAGATGAATGATACATGATAAGTGTCTGTTTGTTGCGTGTCTGTGAATGAGGACAATTCACCGCAAACCTAATCTACCGACGGGTACAAATAAAGTCACATGACCTGAGCCGACAGCGCTGTGGTCGACGTGTTTCACTGCACATTTTCCATGAGCTGAACCTTGTTTCTGTTCTGCAGTTTATTCACATTAAAAATGTTTATCGAAATATACAGCCCTATATGGGCATGAGGGTTATGAAATCCGATCAAAACCAGAATTGCAGGATCGTGATTTGCTCATATTTGTCTTTGCTTTGTGTAGCTGTGCTGTGTGGCTTTGATAAGACCTCATTTGTTTAAGTGATGTAAATATTAACTGGTGCTGGAAGAACACCCAACGAGAGGTATGGCATTGGTGATATGTTTTATTGCACAATGATTCAAAGTCATCTGGGTATTTCGACAAGCTGTCTGTGGGTCCTCGAGCAGGGGACAGGAACAGGCAGCAGGGGACAGGGCTCTGTCGGGTAGCACCAGGGCTCAGAGGAGGGCATTTGGCAAATTTGTACCATTGAAGAGTAAGATTCAGACCTGCCCTATACAAGGGACGCTGTGTGTGTTGTACCTTATGTGTTTAAATAAGTGCTAATAGCAGAAAATTCACTCCCTTCGCTCTGTTGGCTGAGGTACATCAGACACATATATGGCTTATGGGGTCTGAAAAGGGACAAAAAGGTGGGGAAGAACTTCTAAATGCAGCCTGGGTCTAGGTGTTAAATATAGGGGATGAAAACCAGTAGATGTCTCTGCAGGAAACCAAATGATCATACCAGCTCCGTAGAATGGAAGCAGGTTTATTGCCATTTGCTTTACATCTCATATTTCCCATCCTTTGTGGTTACGTCTCACTGTCCTGCACCTGCTCATATAGTCATTGGTGGAAGGCAGTGTGATCCTGCTGCCTACCCACCAGGCACTACATCAAGTTTGAGATCCTTTATGTTGTAAATCAGCATATAGGAATTCTTATTCTATCAAACCAGCAAGATGCAACATCCAATAGGATGGAATACGTGTATTCTGTTACTTCCCTGAACAATGTGTGAAAGCCACATTGCTGTCTGACTGCATGTTAAGTCTACTAGATGTTTTACTGAGAATTTTAGTTTACCAAGTAATTGCAAAATTGTTCCCAGTTGGAGTCTGGGCCCTAATGGCACACAAGACATGGGGAGAAAGGGTTTGTTTTTTTTTGTAGTTTGTTACTGTGATGGGAGTTCTGTGGGTTCAGTACTCTGTGTGTGTAAATGTGATTTTAAGCAAAGTTTGTAGTTTGCATTTGTTATCGAACATCCACCAGTTTTGTAACATCACTGGATGAGGGCACCCTTCCAGGAACACTGTTCTTGCCAGCAGCTGCAGTTGGCCTTCAGCCTGGAAAAGGACGGGACGATGACACAGGGACACGAACAGCCTGCTCTGGGCTTCTGTTTATTTATATTTGGTGCTTGTACACGGTTGTCACACGCCTCCCCCCCCCCCAAAGCAAACAGTTCACTGCAGCGACCGCTCGGAGCCTGCCTAACAACCGCATAGCGCATTTGTATAAAAATAAAGATATTATATACAAAAGGGTATTGACTGAGTTCTTACACGTGTGATGTACATTTATCAGTATGCCTCGCCCATGCCCCTCTGTCCCGCCATCTGTGAGACCAAAGCCTCACCGATGTCGGTGCCCACTTACAGGCGAGCTGGTGGGGGGGCATCCAAAGATCCTCAGTGAAAGTTTACACTATGCTAACACAGTATTGCACACCCATTTCAACGGGCTTCAGTCTCTTCCTTTAAGTGTCCCTCAGCTCCTCCTGGGAGTTTCCTCGCTGCGGCTGCAGTTCCTCCACCTGCCTGTGGCAGTGGAGGTGGTGCCGTAGTGCTTCTAACAGTCGAGATCCTCTGCTTCCTCAGGGACGAAACAGTTGGCCTCGGGAGACTCTCCTGTGGAGAGGTCTGCGGAGAGCCCGCTTGCATGGAGGAGGGTGAGTCTGTGGCTAGCCTGTCCACATAGGGGGAGAAGCTGGTGTAGCCTGCCAGTCTGATTTTTGCATCATAATCCCAGCTCCGCCTCCCACGGCTGTATTGCTGCTATATCATTGGCCAGACTCTCACCTATGACAGGTCAGGCCCAACATAGTGCCATATTATTGGTGTTATCCCAGCTCAGTGAGACCAGTAGCAGACATCCACCTCATCTAGAGGACTCTGACAGACTTGAGTCACGTCAATGCTAACAGGAAGAGTAATCAGGGTTCCCATGAGCCTTTGCAGCACTCCAACAGTTCTAGAGTGTCCAATACTGGGGTCCACTTCCTGCTCAACCGGACAGGCAGTCGTTCCAAGGTTCAGCTGGCGTATGCAGGCTAAAGAGAGCAGGAGACAGAGAGGCAGATGAGCGGACAACAGGAGGTGGGGGTTTGTGCTGAAGAGCTGAATGCAACTTTCTTTTAACATTAATGACATATACTGTATAGAAAACTGTGAGCTTTGTGTTTGATAAAGGTTTTACTCAAGTACAGCAGGTTTAACCGATGAAAAACATGGGAGAGGCCACACTAGGCATCTGCTTACATGTCCACGCAGTCTCTGGGTCCTGGGTGTGACGATGGAGTGGACAGCAGGGGGTGCTGCAGGGATGCGTCAAAAGGAGGAGGAGACACCCCGCAAGATGGCTAGGGGGGTGGGCTGTGGGCCAGGTGGGGCAGAGGGGAAGGGGGTGCAGTGCCATTGGAGGGGTAGGTGGTGGCTTGGGAGGGAGGGAGGGGGTTCATTTCAGACAAGGGCTGACCACTGTTGGCATGGGGGGGTACACCAGAGCCACGTTGACACGCTCTGAGCCATTCTTGGGGCAGATGATCTCAGCTGTCCCCTCTGGTCGGGGTTGGCTCAGGAGCTCCCCTGCGAAGGACCAGAGAAAGAAAGAGGGGCGTCATCACCAGACCTCACTAATACAGTCCAGGGAACCGCCACACTCAGCCACATGGCACTCTGAGGCCATCTCCAGCATATGGTACGCTACCCCCTATAGGAAGCCGTCTCCACCGGGGCTGCACATTTGTGCCTCTGTGACTGGGGTAATCTGAAAGTCTGCGCTTATCATAAAATGTTACAAACTGCGAATATACGTTTAAAATGACCTTTCACAGTAGCATGGACTGAGCCGCAAAGGTTAAAAATACCAGATTTCATTGTGTTTTCTTGGCTCCAGCACTGGAACTGGCTTTAAACTGCCTTGACTGTTTCCCCTGAGGTCTGTGAGAAAAGTAGAGATCCTTGCTCTCTTTACGTTTAAGTGTTTGGCCACTAGGGGGCAGATACAGATCATTATCACAGCAGGTCACTGAGCTGCAAAACAGGATGTTTTTCCCTCAGACATGAGCGTCTCCTGCGGGCTGCGTTTTATTGCCTCAGATGCTTTTTCGACACAGGCCTATGGGCCTGACTAGGTCCTCGGTAAGCGAGGTGATCTATTCTGGGCTGTTGTGAAGCGGACCTTCCAGCACAAAGTCACACGCTCACGGCTTCACGACAAGGATGAGACAGATCATGTGTAAGGGAGGAATGGGGCTCTCTGTGCAGGGCTGCTCTGACACGTGCCAGAGGGGGCATCTCTGGTTCATTTCTGACAGATCTCCTGGTGGTTGTGACATTTCACAGCCAAGTCTGGCTTATGAAGCCACCACACACACACACACACACACACACCATTGTGGTGTTTTTGGAGATTCTGTTGACATCTAGCCCAGGTGCTTCTCTGACCAATCCCTCCAAACCTAATCCGGTGCATTATAAAAGATCCCAACACAAGCCCCGCCTTCACTTTGCCCCACCCACATTCTGCTCCGCCTCCAAGAAGGTCTTCCTATACGACAGACGAGGGCAGCTGCTCCTTAAAATTCATCTCTATATTTGGGATCACAGATGGGAGGGAAATTTTTATCCTAAAATAGGATCCAAAGAGGAAGGTGGGATGAAGCTAGGCTATGTATCATGCTGTCCATGCAATTAGCATAAATCTGTAAGCCCTGGCTGACTGCACTAGACCCACTATTTGACATGTGAATCCCCTGACATATTTCCGACCAGAATCAGCACATTCTTCCGGCAATGACCACATACGGAGCTTTCTGGCAACAAGCCAGGCCAAACCAAGCCCGTACAGAGATTTTATAAAGAATTGTAGGAACCAGGAAACCAAGCCAGGAAACTTGTGAGAAGACAGGAAGGTAAGAAAAGACAAAGGGAATCACACTGTCCACAAGCATTTCCTCATAACATTCAGTGGGAAGCAGATTAACAGCATTGTTAGAAACCAGGCTCAGCAAAAAAAAAAAAAAAAAGTTTCTGAAAAGCCGTTCTGACTCCGGCTGAGTGGGTTTGTTGGAGAGACAGACACATAACCCAGGCAGCACAAAGGGCGCCAGTGCGTCCCGGATAACAAAAGGCCCAGTGTCACAAACACAACACGGACGCGGCTGGGAGGCAGCAGAAGGATTCCACGGGAAGGCAGAGCTCCAAACCGTCCAGCCTCGCTATGCCGCGTCACTGGGATGCAGCGACCTAGACCCCAACTCCCAGGGCAGGAGAAGACTGGCTGGAAGGGGCTGACAGTGCAACTGGAAATGCGGAAAGATGTGACACGTCAGCTTACCCTTTAACCTAACATGACCCACATCCCTGAAGGTTTTACCCTTTTTCACAGCTCGAGGGCACTGCGATTCCTGAGACGTTCCGTTAATCACAAGGAAGTCACTGATCTGGTCTTACTGGATGCAATCTCTGTGTGATCCGGCCCACAGGTTTGTGGCTCACAGGGCCTGAAGATACAACTGGGTGCAGCCGCTCTAATTCCGTCCTGCCTGCTCCATCGCCTGCCACGGTTTTGCTTCCCCCCCCCCGGGGGAAATGAGCAGGGCCTTAAAAGGTAAAGCGGGCTCCTCTCCCTCCCGCCGTGGTCCTGCTCTGGCAGGGTGTGTGCCATGTTGCGGAAAAACCCAGCATTGGGCCCATACCCCCCC
>JABFEB020000113.1:20717148-20755425 GCA_019775895.2 Stomatorhinus ivindoensis
AATACAGGAAAAAACGACGTAAACAAATAACTAATCTCTCCATCCAGACAGACAGTCGGCCAAGATGCATCATAGCGTCACATGATGCAGGTACTGTGACATCATCAGCATATTTCATGAAGATTAGGACGAGCACTGATCCTCACACAAAGCATTTCTGTGTGTGTGATGTGCCGATAAAATTGTCAGCAAATTACACAGATCACCAGACAATTAACTGCCTACATGACACTTACACTATTGCTAACATCACTGTGGTACGTACTGCAGCCCAGAAGCACATCTCTGAAGTGAAACATAACAAAGGCTGGGCGTGGGTATCAAGTGGATGGATTTGTGCCAGTGGAGCCAGGCCAGAACCCTCAGCCCAACTCGGTGAGGAGACTGACAGCTTGCTTTCATCTCCCGCCAGCCCGTTAGAGGATGGTCTTCTCATGACCGGGAGATGGACCTACAGTTTCCCTTTAGGCTGAAAATCAGCGTGACACACATCGCTGACACAAAGGAGACCCAGGGCACTGGCACATGGCTCATCTGGTGGGAAATGGCGATTCTGCATGGAGACGTGTGCCGACATGCTCACGGTGACTGTACATTTGTGGCAAACTCCCATAATTCCAAGCCATCAGCAAAACAGCATTCTCTAGAGTAGAAAGGGGCATAAATTCATACATCTAAGGTGAAGTGGATCTCTACAAATCCTTTCACATCATGCCAGGCAGTAGAACGCCAAGCACACAGCTGTTAAACTGCAGCAATTCAACAAAACATATTCAGGGTGCATGTTAGAAATGTTAAGAAATTGTTTTATTGTCATTTATGTTTTGTTTCCCTATATGTGTAAAAGACCACATACAAGCCATTTGAAATGTATGTGTATTAAACATGTGTATCTTTTCTGATACAATAACTGTAGAGCTCTAGCTAAGCTATGTTAGACAAAGATGAGGAACCACCCTGCCTAGAACAACCAGGTTCCTTATCTTGCCTAGTAACGGTCTGTGTGCAAATAAACAAATAAAGGAGCTGCAGGGGAAGGACCCCTTCGAAGTCGGCTGAGTCAAACCCAGGGATCTGTCCCTGTAACCTGACCGGGCTTCCCTCACAGCGAGAAAAGGAAACACTAGTGTCTCTCAGTTCTATTATGTGTGGGGACAGGTTGTGGGGATAGGCTGGAATCTGCGAGAGGGTTTTTGCAAAATAGGACAAACCCAACAGTGCAGTTGGCTACTTTCTGAGGAGGCGTCAGGGAGTATGGAAGGTGGACCTCCAAGGCCTGCTCCTTCTGACTGACATGCACACATAACTTGACCTTGACCCTAAGCGTGTTTTTTTTTTTTTCTTCTTATAAGCCTGGGTCCTGATGTTTCCTTGGCAACGCTAATCCTGTATGCGCCCCGCATGCTGCCTGACCGCACTGTGAACCACAAACCATCCTCAGCAGAGCTGTTATCAGGAGCGCAGCCTGAAGGGGATCTCATTAACCCCAGGATGAGGGATCAGCCATGTGATCAGCTGTGTCACATGACCAGGAGAGCCACGTTTGACTGGACTGGTCTCATCCCAAGAAAGGACAGAGACGTCACAAAACCATGACACATGACAGGCAGACACTCCTCAAGCCCAAGAAAATCATTTTGCGCCCTACAAATTTTCTGCATGCCAATGCACCATGTGCATTAAGCCCGGCTTGTCCATGTGAAATTTAGCCTCTCTGAGTGGACTCACGAACTCGCTATGGCTGGGATGTCGAAAGGCATGAAATGCACATCTGCAGCGGGTATTAACTGCAGCAGCAGAACTGAGACCCCAGGGCCCGCCCGAGCAGGTACGCCCACAGCACAGAAGAAGAGCCAGCACCTCATCTGGCCGGGCCTTATTTTTATAACCACACAGCCACACGCCCACGTCCTGCAGGAATTCCCTCGATTCTCCTGGCGATTGCAGCTCAGACTTTTCAAAGGAGGCAAAACCAGGATGCAAAGGACATGGCGGTCGGTGTTCACTAACAGGCAGGATCCGCAATTTAGAAAACTGTTTTGTTGCTACGGCAATATCCCAGCTCGCCAAGCAGGATTTCACCATGTGCTCTGGGGATTCGGAGCTGTGCGTCTAGGTGTGGCTGCAGCCCCCCCCCCCCGCCCCCGCGATGCCATGCCTTTGTTTAGTTTCATGCTCAAGCTGACTGTGTTATTTACAGAGTGTCCCCCAAAGGCCTGGGGGCCTTTTCTTGACTTTAACCACCTCAGCCAACACCAGAATCACAGACGGTGGTCCAGCTGCTGCTGACCCAGGCTGACAGCCTGGCACAGAGGGACACGCACACACACACACACACACACACACACACAGGGCCACATGTGCACATCACAGCGGCCATGCCAACCACGCTGTCAGAATGCCGTGCTGTTCAGTCCTTCCTGGATAAAAATACACCCCTTCCCTCAACCGTCCGCTGTGACGCTGATCGGACTCGACACAGCTGCCTTCAGCGAAAGCGGGCTTTCAGTGTTTAATCTACGAGCTGACATGCCTATGGAGACTAAGACAGCTCTCACGCTCCAGGACAGACACTCTGTGTACACACACACACACACACACACACACACACACACACACACACAGACCTGAATCCCAACAATGACCGTAACACCCCCAGCCCTAACCTCAATCATCAGTAACCAAACAAAATACATTTTGCCATTTTTAGTTTTTTGACTGCAGTCACAGATTCCCCTGTGGGGACCATAAAAATGTTCCCCACAACGTCAAAATAACAGGTTTTTAATCACAATATTAGGTCATTTGGTTCCTATGATGTGATGTATATCTGGCATGCACACACATTGTGCTGGATTTCCCCTAGACCTACACATCCACAGCTAAAAATCAGCACTTCCTCTCTAGCAAATGAAACCCATGCATCCTTATTTTTGTACAGCATTGAGTAGAAATCCCTTTGTTCAAAGCCCAGACCACTTCCTGTTTAATGGCATCGGCGACGTAAGCGTGACACCCACCTGGGAAGGCATGCGGGCTGGGGGACCCTCTCTTCAGGCACTTGGAGCACAAGATGTGCACGGTGTAGTGGAGCCCCGGCCACTCCTGCAGCAGGGAGTTCAGCTCCTCCACCAGAGGGGTGATCGCCTGCCAGGCTGTCCAGATATTGGGCAAGGAGGCGTGGCTGGCGATGGACAGAGTCTCGGCCTGCAGACGGCAGCGGGACGGCCGGTGGGTCACCACCACTGGCACTTTGCCGCGGTAGGCGAAGACGTGGCAGCAGCCGTCTGAGCGTTGCACCACATGGCTGTTGATCTGCACACTGTACCTCGCAAACAGGCCCGGCGGCAGCAGGAAGGGAAAGCTGTACTCCACCTGGAGCTGCTCCACCGACACCAGCTGTCCCGGCACGCCGCCACCACCCCCGTTCACCCAGGCCTCCGCGTGCGGGTCCTCGTTGCTCACATAGCTGGGGAACTTGTACCAGACGGTGGCACCATTGAGCGGTTTGCTGCGAGGCTTGTTGACGCAGTAGCACACGCCCATCTTCTCCAGAAGTTCCAGGATGAGCTGGAGGTCCTGCTGGGTCTGGATCAGCGGCCGGAGCAGCAGGCGGATGATATGTGACGGCAGCAGGCCGTACAGCAGGAAGCCCTCCACGTGGTGCTGCAGCTGGGCTTCCCTGGCTCGGTCACCCCGGGTCTCCACCCCCTCAGCCAGCAGCCTCTCTAGCATGGTGGATGGGTCCCCCTGGAAGAAGACGTTGAGGATGGCGATGAAGCGTGACAGGTTGTGGAAGACGTACTCCTTGAGTGTTGGGCTGTCCTCAAAGTAGAGCAGTTTGCCGCTCTCGTGCAGGTAGGACAGGGCGCTCTGCAGGCGGTCCTCCGTTAGTCCGGCTTGGAGGCCCAGGCGGGCCGAGTCCCACCAAGACAGCCACAGGTCCTGGGGCTTGAAGTGCAGCTCCTCCAGCATCTGCCAGGACTTGGGCAGCACGCGGTGCAGATTGGGGAAGATCTCCCTATGGTCGGCAACAGACACAAGCTTCTCCCGCAGACGGCTGACGTCCCTCGCCGGGCCGACGCAGCTGACACGTAGCACAGGGGACAGGATCTGCAGCCGGTGGTTCAGCAGATACTGCAGCTGGGCCTTCTTTCGCCGCAGGTTCTTGTCTGTCACACCGTAGAAAAGGACGTGGGGGCTGGACGTCCGGACGTCAAAGCCCTGCTCCAGCTCCCGGTCCACCTGCAGGGTGAGGCCCCGTAAGAATTCGGTGTCCCGAGTCTCCTGCAGCGCAATCTGCCGGTGGATGTCCAGGCACTTCTCCTCCACCTCCTCCTCCTCACACCGGTCCACGTGTGTCCCCACGAGACACACCACTGCGTGGGGGACTTTGGCGCCCAGCAAATGGAGGAAATACCCCACATGGGAGTAAAAATTCCGGGGAAAATAAGTCTTTAGGTTCACCACCAAGATGTAGAGAGCACCAGGGGACAGAAAAAAGGGCTTGATAAGGTCATAGTTTTTCTTCCCTGATAGATCATAAACGATGAAGGTGAGACTACGGTCAGCATCTGCAACCCAGTTGGTTACGTCGATCCCTGTGTTGGTCACCGTGAAGTCATCCTGCGGCTTACTGACGAGACATTGTCTCAACCTGGTCTTGCCAGCCTTCTTCTTCCCCATCAGCACCAGCTTCAGCCTGGGTTTGACAGCGGGCTGCGAATGAGCGAGCTCCTTCTGGTAGGCCGCGATGTAGGGAATTCCCTTCATGCACACTTCGTAGGGTGGCTGTATCAGAGGGTTGTCCTTCACCTTCCATATGTTAACCCTGGCAAGCTTTCCGAAGTTGTCTGGCAGAATGGCAATTTGGTTACCCTGTAGGACGAGTTCCTCCAACTGGTCCAGCTCTACAATGGAGTCTGGCAGATATGTAATTCTGTTATTGTCCAACCACAGATTGGCAAGCCTGGACAACTGGCCTATTTCCTCTGGAATAAAAGTCACCTTATTTCTGCTCAGGTAGAGTTCCTCCAGGCCAACGATCTCTAGAACGGCAGGAGGGAACTCCTCGAAGGCATTGGAGGACAGGTTCAGCATTTTGAGCTTCTGCATCCTGCCAAAATATGGCGGTAATGCGGTGAGGCGGTTGCTATCCAGCATCAGGCTCTCCAGGTTAACCAGGCTGCAGAAGTCCTTGGGCAGAGAAGCCACTAGCGTGCCACTCAACCATAAGATTTTGATGGACCGGAGCACAGAGATGCCACTGGGAAGCCCGTCCAGCTTGTTCCCGGAGCAGTCCAGCTCCTCCAGGTCGCTGAGGGCCAGGATCTCTGGTGGGAAGTGGTCCAGCTTGTTGTGGTCCACGTCCAGCGTACGCAGCCTGCGGAGATGTGTGAGGCTGGCAGGAAGGGCGCTAAGCTCGTTGAAGCTTACGTCCAGCTCCTCCAGGTTCTGCAGGTCTCCCAACCAAAAGGGCAGGTTCTGGAGCTTGTTGTGGCTGATGCAAAGCTTCTTCAGGCCCACCGGCAGGCCCATGTCATCAGGGAAGCGGCTCAGGCAGTTGTGGCTGAGGTCCAACTCTGTCAGCTGTGCAAGCCCCAGCACGGCCCGTGGGACCGCGGCGAACCGGTTCCGGCGGAGGACGAGGATGCGCAGGTTTGCCAGGACAGCCGCCAGCCCGCGGGGCAGCTCCTGGAGGGAGTTGTTGCCCAGGTTGAGCAGCTCGATCTCACCCACATTATCGGGCAGGGTTATCTCATGGTTGTTCTTAGTGCTCAGAGTTAGCTGCCGAAGGTTGCTCCGGAGCTTCCTGGAGCGCAGGGCTGCATCCCTCCACAGCCTGGCCGTCCTCATATTGCACTCCTTGTCAGCCATGGTGCTGCAGAGAGACCCCTCCTCCTCGTTTTCATGGAGAGAGATCATCTATTACCCAGCCAGCATGGCAGCCTGTTCCAGCACCTTGCCAGTAGCCCTGCTCTGCACAGCAGCCGTCACAAAGTCAGCATCATTAGCGGCAAGGATAACAAAGCCGCCCGGGCAGGAGAAGACGTCTGCGTTTGAGATCGCATTAACAGGGCGGCGGTGGGCCAGCGGCTTTTCATGCGTCCCCTCCTTCTGCGCCATGGAACAGAGAACAACAGACACCTACCGCAGCGGCGGAGCGCGGAGAGAAAAGCGCGTTACGGTGCGCGTCCTCCGGTGATGCGGCAGCCACACACTTCCCGGCTCGGGGCGAGCCGACTCCGGTGGGGCTACAGGCGCTGGCTGGAGCCGCGATTTCCTCGCCGCGCACTTCGCTCTGGGTTGGGAGGTGCGGCAGGGGCAAAGCCTAAGCGGAGAGCACTGCGTCAGCGCGGACAGCCCACCTTCCCCGAGCCGGGGGGAGGACGGCGGGGGCGGCGCAGCCGGGCGGTTTTATCCCTGAAGGGTGGAGGGAGTAGCGTCGGAACAAACTCCACTTAAAGACGAGACACTGCCGATTCCTTTTTCTTTTCCGTGCTGGTGGACATCGGTTATCTTATCTTTGTCGGGGACTGCGCTTCTGTTTCGCTTTTGCAGGAGCCGATCTGTTTGATGAATGGAAATTGCAGCAAAATCATCCATAAATACGCTCCCAATTACAATGAAGCTCCGCTTCTTCTTCGCTCTGATAGAAAAGGCTTATTTTATATCCGCCTCATTTCCCGGTAACATACAGTAAAATTCCATATAGCATTAACGTCCTTGTGTTACCGGTAGACAGCCTTTTGTGTATGAAAACTGGGAGTTTGTCTCCGCGCAGTGGATATTACATGTATGTATACGGAAGGCTGGTAAAATCACAGGGATATTTTTACGACAATCACCCCGATTAATTTTACTTTTAATGTGTGCAATCAGCACATACTCCTGTCTTACTATAAATGATGAATAATGTATTTAACGGCAGGCATCATTTTCTTATGATGTAATGGGCACAGTGCACAGATGCGTCTGGCTGCGTCTCATGCCGGTAGAGCCGCAGACGGAGTCCAAGCGCCGCCTGGTGGCCGTTGAATGACTCTTTAACAAGGAGCCCGTATATCTCCGCCTTATTGTCATAGGGATGTCAAAGTAGCTGTATCGTGTCATTGATTATATTTGAAAGCTATTTCATCCTTCTTATTCTGTCCACAAGCTTCCTGGCATAAGACAGCCAGGAATCCTCCTTTGACTACAGAAAGATCCACTATTTTCCATACCAGATTTCCTTCTTCTAAATAATTAAACAGGCCCAAAGTGCAAGCTTCATTTCCCAAAAGTGCACTATTATTGTCAGGTTAACAGGTTGTATAATCGGTTTAAAACTGCAGCCAGGTTACACAAACTGTGTGGCAACCCAAATTCACTTTAAATAAAAAGTAACCAGCAAAAATCAACTACAAAGATATGACCCAGTATGGATATAATCCAGTTTGCAATTATCTGCAGAACACGAGCATATGCCCCCTAATCCCACTTTGGGCAGAGGACACGGATCAGGTGTAGAGGTGGTCAGGACAGATGAATCCTAACGTGATGTGAACATTTGTCCATTTTGCATTTAAGTATGAACACTAACAGGTCACTAGATACCAGCAGGGGTGCTGTCAGAGATATTGGACCCCCAACCCAGACTAATGCAGTCATGTTCCAAATATTTTAGGGTGCCTGTCACTCAGGGAGCGTTGCAATTGTCCTAAATTCCTCCTCTGTTTACAGTGCCCCTATTTACTGCTGTGCATTTGAAAGTACTGGTTGTCTTGGTCATGAGGCAAGTATCATGGCATCCCCACAGGAAAGACGGCACAGCCCCCGGCACGCTAAGGCGGCCGGGCAGCAGCATCAGTCTGTAACCAGCTACGTTACGGAGCGGCCACCACAGGAAGCAGACCAGGCTCTTTCTGAATGCTTTGAAGGCATTTATTAATATTGATACATCTTTAAAAAAAAAATGAAAACAGAAAAAACATGACCCTTAAAACAAAATATTCATCAGTAATTACTGCTGGTTTTACTGAATGCACTGTTACTTTAATTGACAGTTCAAAGCATATTAAAACACCATCATGGTGAGGAATTCTGGGGGGGGGGGGGGGAGAGCAGGTCACCCCCCACATGGATCACCGTAGTACAATCCATCCATCCATTTTCTATAGTAGCTTGTCCTATTTAGGGTTGCAGGGGGCCTGAGTCTATCGTGGAAACTATGGGCGTAGGTTCTAACCCACATTAGTAAATCATCTTGGAAAGTGTGCTAAATGGAGACTGCTCCCACTGGCCACACCCCCACCTCTGGCAGAAAATTAAATTACGATATCACATATTAGGGGTGGCAGGGAATCAGGTGATGGGCAGAGTCAATCGCGACTTCCGGGTTTATGTGGGGGCGGAGCTCCCTCCACAGGGGCGGAGCTGGGCACACTTGCCAGCTGGCCAGCGTGCATGCGCTCGTTGACGCGGATCTGGCAGCCGTCCTGCAGCATGCGCAGGGCGATGCGGGCGATGTTGCGCGAGTCATCCAGGCCGCAGTGCGGCCGGCCCTCGTAGCGCATGCCCAGCTTCTCCAGCATGCTGCTCAGCTTGGTCTGGGTCCGGGGTACCTGGAGAGATGCGGGGGAGGGGTTAACGTCTCGTAACACTAGACCCCGTCCCCGCTCCCCAACACCTCCATCACGCCAAACCTTATAAAAGTTGCCGTAGGATCTGCGGATGTTGATCCACTTCTTGGCGAACTTGGGGTAGCGGATTCGACTGATGTGGCACTGAATCTTCAAAAACTTGTTCATGTCCCAAGACCTGTGGAGGGAAGTGTTCGGGAATTTTAAGGGCCGCTACCGTTTTCTGCCTGAAGATCCAGCTGACATCCTCATCCAAAGAGACTTTTTAGCTTCTAACACTAAACACAGCTTGATACTTCACTGGCATAACTCATGTCAAGCTGCTCATTCCACAGCAGACAGACACAGGCCGAGAAATAAAGGTTCTGGCTGCTGATGCCACTCGCCGTACCCATCAGTCAGAACCGCATATTTGTACTTTGTTCCAAGTTCCTTCTTCTGAAGCCACAAAACAGCTCTACCCAGAACATCAGGGAAAACATCTGCCTTGTCCACCGTCTCCTGGGAGGGGTAAAAAGCAGGGGTGGTTAGACAGGCGGCAGGTGCCCCCCAGGATTGACACAACCACATGATGCCCTGGGAGGCTCACCTGTGTTATTCCAGTGAGCTTCACACAGAATTCGGACAGCTGGGTGTTCAACACCGGCCTCACATACTCCTGGAAGGTGTCCTCCTGGAAGCAGACGGGGAACAGTGGCACTGGGGGGACTCCGGGACGGGCTAGGTGACCTTAAATGGGGACACTTCAACAAGGGGGCTTTGTCTTGCTGTCACAAGCTAATCTGTACCTCTACTTTGTCCTGCTACATTCTTCACTTATATTTTGTCTCCACACATCAGTGCCAGGACATCCCCAAGAAGCACAAAGTTGGAGACCACATCCCAGAGAAGACCAGAGCCCAGCAGGACCATCTCTCACTGCCTCTATGTCACTTTCTATACATCATGTCCAGTTTTGTTTACATGAAACATAGTGGTACCTCAGAACTCAAACTTAATCTGTTCAGAACTCGGTATCGAATCCTAAAAAGTTCGGATTCTGATCGAATTTTCCCCATAAGAAATAATGGAAAACCAATTAATTGGTTCCCGGCCCCAAAAAATTACACTTACATTTTTTTTTAGCATGTAAACACAAAATGAACAGGATTAAAACAAGAAGAGCATACACTAAATACATTTAAGCACATTTATCAAAAAAAAAAGAAAATAAATGTATCCAAATAATGTGCAAAGTTAAAAAAAACGACACCGTTTCATAATCCCAGACACTGCACTACTACCTTGAGTCACACTAAGGTTTGTATTTAATGTAGGTCCATTGTTTATTTTTCTTATTACTCTGTACCCGCGTATATGAGTTATCTTAGATCTGCGTTCACGGTTCGACAGTTCTAGGTCACTTTTTTTAAACTGGTTGGTTCGACTTAAGAAATTTGAGTTCTAATCAGTTCGAGTACTGAGGTACCACTGTACCATTGATACAGAAATTGCCTGAATTGGTCTGGGCATCCCACCGGATGGGAGCTGGCCTGGAACAGTCAGTTGGATCAGCACCTTATTATCACTTAATGGTCCATTAAGCATGGAAACACGATACCACCACACTGAGCTCCAATGGTTAGTGCGGCTTTATTTTTCGAAGTCACTTTGTGACACACTGCAGGGAATTAACAGTGTGGTGTAAAACACTAAAGGTGTGATTTAATAACCCACCTTTGCACCACCCCCCAGTCACCCCAGAAACCTAGAGCCACTGGCTCCAGATTTATGATTATTGCTTTTATAATTAGGGTAAATGAAGCCCTTTCAGCCAAGGACCAATCTGCAGGGATGATGTCAAAACACATTCATGAAAGGCCATTTTATGTTGCTCTTCTTTTACCCCTGAACTGTAAGCCTTAACCGATATTTGGTACATACATCCTCTACCCAAGTAACAATGGGGTTACAACCTAATAAACCTATCGTAAGGCGAAAAGATCGTAAGACAAAAACATTATTATACTGTATACCGAACCTAACATCATAGCCTAGCCTACCTTAAACATGCTTAGAACACTTACATTTGCCTACAGTTGGGCAGAATCGTTAATACGAGGCCTATTTATAATAAAGTGTTTAGTATCTCATGTAATTTATTGAATACTGTACTGAAAATGAAACTCATTTACCATGTGTAAAGCTGAAATACCGTAACACTGATCACCGTAACCGGCGTTACGCATCGGAGCGTCTGAACACCACCCTATACTCCATGTATGCAACTTGCTTGTTTCTGTGCTAAACAATATATTTAAAAATCATTCAAACGAGGAGCGCGCTCAGACTCACGATCGCCAGCGTGCGTGTGTTGACCAACACCATGGGGAACTCGATGATCTCGTGCTGGAAGTCGGGGGCGTTGATCTCCTCGCAGGTGGCCTCAAAGTCCACCACGCAGATGTAGTCGTAGTAGGTGTCAGTCGCCCCACCTGCCGCCATCGACTGCTGCAGCTTCTGTTTCTTGGAGTGGCTCTTCAAACGCTTGCGGAGCACATCCTTCACACCCCTGAGATGCGAGAGGGAGGGTGAGCATCACTCCCATGCCCAGAAGGGGTGGGGGCGGCCGGCCCCACCCAACTGCCCCCCAGAAGTCACACCTGGTATCCAGCTTCAGCTCTGCCAGTTTCACTCGCAGCTCCTCCTTCGTCATGCGGTTGATGTGCCCGTTTGCCAGGGCGATCTCTTTGTACACGGGGTCGCTGAACTCACCCCTGGGTGGGGTGGCTCGGCTGTCACTGCAGTGCTCCACCTAGGGTGGGGGGGGGGGGGGGTGGTGTCGACAGCGGCAGAGAGGCTCTCAGTTGGCTACTTAAACTGACATACCACCATGGTTAGAGTGCTTAACCTGGACAGCACCCAAATCGCGCAAAAATGATGACAACAGCCGTATACAAAGGACTATAACGGAGTATCTCCCTTAAGACGGCACGGTGAATTGATCTGCAAGTTTCATTTGGATTATCAAGTAGCGATAATCATACAATAATCCATCAATACAAATTTCCGCCGACTTCGCATTTGGAACAGGGACCCCCGGATTCAGTAACTCGATAGTGTAGCTGTCCATCATATATACGTTACTGTATGCATACAGTATTACTGGGTAGTTACGGACAGCGGGTCATTATAGGGCTGGCAGTGCTGCTCATTCTTCATTCTCCTTCCTATGTTACACTAAGCGATACACCAGATAACGTCCTACTACGTCCACTTTCAGACGTCTCTCAGTCAGTGTGCATTATTCACCATGGACCTCGGACGGGATTCGATCGGCAGTAAATTACCGTAAGTCCGTACTTTTGTAAATAAATTTGTCCCTGTAACGCGGAGGATCACTCACCGGGCTTGTTTGGTCCTCACACTCGCGCACGTTCTCCTTCTGCTCTTCCATGCTTCACGGCTCCGCCGAGCCGCAGCCCGTGGGAGTCCGAAAGGCCGAGGTGAGCTGTCTACAACGAGGGCGGGACGCTTCCAACAACCGCGGTTAAAACAGGCGCCGACTAGACGACGATTTCAAACACCAGCGAGCGGACATTCGTTTGGCTTATACTTACACGGCGATGCGGGGGGGGGGGGGGGAATGCGCCACCTAGCGGCCCGGAGGAACGCTGACAAGTAATTGCAAGTCCTTTTATATAATGCCACTTGTTTTGCCAAACAGCTAATAAATTATTGTTGACGTGTTTTTAGATTAAGTGACTTTGGAATGCGAGTTATTCACCTTAAAAATTTCGACCTGGTCACGATACCATTTATCATCCAGAGGGCTGCTGGCTGATGTCAAGTCCTCCTGAACGAAAACGATTGGGAAATACGTTGATAAATCCATTGAAATATCCACCAGGATATTCCAACAGATAATGGATTTTTGTGCCATCGTGTGTGTGTGCTCATGTCAATCACATGAAAACAACGGAAGCACCTGACATTTTATAGGTGTATCCATCCATCCAATTAATACCAAAACCAATTTTCCACAGTAACTGACACACGCCACAGCCCATATGCAGGTGCCACCTCCTAAACTGCAGGTCTTTGGGCTGTGGGGGGAACCTGGAACAGCCATACACAGATGATGATGTAAGGGCAGGAACCACATTGCTGACCTGACACTTGACAGACGTATCTCAGCACATCCTGGAACATCCTTAGCTCTGCACTGCTACAGCACCACAGCTACACCCCAGGGCCAGACTAGCTACTCTGGGGGCTCTTTAAGTGTTTTTAGAGCATTTTAGGGATTATTGTTTGGAGCACAAAGAGGAACGAGAGGGAATTTAAAATGTAACATCAGTAATATACTAATCAAAGTGCAGCATGCCAGTGATAATACCTTCCAAACAGGATGGGGGAGGGAATGCCGTCTAAAATTTGTGAACAGCGGAAGGAAGTTAACACCATGGTGGATTAATCAATGAAATTTAAGATATAATATATGATGGATTATAATATTTTAAGCAAAATTGCAATGTAAATGGATTGGAGCGGACATTTGGTGTATGTGTTTTGTTACAAAAAAAAAGCAAGATCAGCAGGGGGCCCCCTAGAGCACGGGGTCCAGGGTTGTGTCCCTCCCTCCCACAAATTTTGTCCCTGCTACACCCAGCTGTACAACTAACCAGTTTAAAATGACCTCAGAGAACTGATATGGGTTTGCATTACAGTGAGACATGACTAACAAAGCAAGCAGCACCACTGTGTAACAGCCGCTCGACGTGCCCTGACTTCAACCTTCAAGTTCATAGAAAAGTGATCATGGTTTGAATCACCTGAGAAAGTGCGCCATTTCCATTCAGCCAACGCATCTCACGTCTGCGAGGCTCTCAAGTCTCAGGCTGACAGACAGCTGGAAATTCCTACTATAGCGCCAGTAACGTCACCACGATGCAGATTTCACGATGGCAGCGTCCCACCTTTACGTGCCGCTCTCACAGAGAAACGGTTCATTTGACTACGGAAGAATGCAGCCGCCGCCTGGCTTTATCAGACAAGTCTCTGCTGTGGATGCAGGTCAGCAGGCTTACAGGATCGCCGCCAGAGTCCACATTCCACCTGCCCTCTAGTTAAACTCCTCATTAAAGCTTGACATACATTTATTGATCAGTTGAAAGGCTTCTTAATTTCTTTGAGAAATGGCTTTAATGTGAAGTCTTAGCTGAATATTATTTCAATGCTCCTAGTCAATACAAGTTTGGAAGTTAGAGAGGGACAACGCAATTTAAGTAATCACCTCAAACCTGTGGTTAAACAGAGTGCTCAAATATCAAGTAGTTAGCCATAAAAGAAACAGTTTACACTTTACAGTGTAGTAAAGTGCAAGGTGGAGGTAGGCCGGACTGACTATCAGCGATACACTCCATACCACAGGTGGAGTCGTCCTGGCCGGAGGCTTTTGACCTGCGCTAATCGCAATAAGCAAGAATACAAGCAAAACAGCAGAAGCGTGAGCCCTGTGCCCGTAGCCAGAGTGATGGATCATTATGGGATACCTCATGGGACAACAAGCCATCACAAGTAATGCAGGTAAGAGTTTGCAGCACCACCAAAAAAAGCAGGAGAATCAATCTTTATTTTGCGAATCATTTTTACATTGCATTTAAAACAGTACAAAAGCAGATAACACTATATTTGAGGGGGGGTGTTTCCAGTCTCTCCCCCGATCAGCCTGTTCGTACGTTACAACAAACAGCAATCCCTTTTTTTTTTTTAGAAAAAGAAATAACATTTAAAATTGTTTGAAAGTGATTTTATTCAATGCAAATCAGTAGACATAAAGAACACATCTGAACCCCATAAATGATGGCACTAGTTAAGTGCCAGTCCTTGGCGATTTAATTTTTTTTTTTTTAATAAATTCAAAACCTCTTTTTGTGACCAAGCAAGAAATTAAACTTTAAATTGTAATGCTAATTTGAAAAGTGCAATTCAGAATTGAATTTAAACCCAACAACATTGAGAATCCTTAACATGACCTGCCCATTTCAGTTTTAAAAATAAGCCAATGGACACAGGTGATTAGCAGTCACCTTCACTGGGCAGTCTTAACACTTTAAACAAGTGGAAGTTTGCATTCAATCATATTACAGATAAAACCATGCTACAGTGCCAAAAGCAGAACATTCAGGAAATAACTCAAACTTACAAAAAAATATATATTCAGTCAGATTAAAAAAAATTAAAAATTTCATGTACCTTTCCTTTGCCTCCAGCAAGGGGCAGCCTGGTGCAGAGCCAATGTGACCAAATCTGGCTCAGATGAGCAGCACTGGGACCCCAAGCCCCAACAGCAGTGACTGACCTCAGTGCCCAACCTGTGGCATCCATGTGACACGGGCAGCCCCAACAGTTAGAGCTGACGGCTCATCGGGCCGCATTTGCCAAATGCTGGTGTGCAGGTCCATCCAGCACATGGCCGGCCCACCTCACTCCACTAGGTCATCACAATCAATCCAATTGTCATTCTGTCACATCTCAGCAACTCCTGTACCCTAACCCTAAACCTAACCCTAACCCCCCCCCCCAAACCGGTCTTCCACAGCTGCACTCTCCCTGGTACCATGCCCTTTAACCTGCTGGACTTAAATCCCTGAGCTTGCAGTGTTTAAGGAGAAACAAGAATGAGTTAACCATAAGCATATTTCATGAGATCCAGCAGCTTATGTCTACTTCAAAACCACCCAGGTAAGCCATTGTGCACAGAAATACACATTGTTTACCTCAAGGACCACAAGCACCAGAGCTCCTGCCTGCAGGAAGTCAACCTGCAACAATCAAGACCCACCCAAGCTATTTCATAGCGCAATCACGATGACGACTACAGGCGTTTAACAGTGGACGTCAATGATATAGTTCATGTTAAATGAGGTAACCTGCATTGCAAATTGCATATAATATTGCACAAATCAGCCACTTTGCAACTCTGCGGACTGCTGACTGCGGGAGGCGAGAACATTCGACTACTGCATCCACAACCTGAGAACACCCCTCGACCCCCACCCCATCTCCCAAGTCCTGTTCTTCTGGAGCGAAGCCGTGAAAGGAAGTCCTCACTTCCCTTTAGTCAATAATACGGCCCAATCTCTTGATAACCGGCATAGCTCGGCCACTCTGGGAAGATTCCGTGTGAGCAGCGGGGACTGCCGTAGCGGTCAAAGTGTATGCCCAATTGGTCGAGGCCCAGCCCTTGATGGCCACTAGGGGCAGTGTTCTTCAGTGCTGACTGGATTATCCTATAGTTCTGGCCATGGTTGCTGTCCCAGTAGGTGCAGCCAGCAACCTCATAGGAGACTGCAAACTCGACGCGCTCGTGCGGTTGCAGCTGCTCTGGAATAGCCACCTCGAAGGAGAAGGTGTCACGGTCAGATGCTCCATAGGAATCTCTCACAAACTGGCACTCGACGTCCTCGTGGCTCTTCCACGCGTCCAAGGTGATGCGGATCTTGACGATCTTCTCAAATGACAGGTTTTTGACCTTCACAGTGCCGGCAAGGGACCTCTCCTTCAACACGCAGTGCTCCAAACAGACACGCTCCCTGTCCAGCCTCTGTCGGAACTCCACGTAGTCGGAGGACGGCTGGGTGAAATCCAGGACCAGACGCCCCTCGTCCGGGAACGGACTGACCGCAGGACTCAGGAATTCTGAGATGCTGCACGGAACGTCAATGGGATCCTCAAACTCAGAGAACACCTTGACCATGGTGAGCGCTTGCCCCTTGTGGTCTGCAAAGGACACCTGCTTCTTGGCCTTGCCGTGCCCCTCATCCTCTCCAGCGCGGCGCGTTTGTGGCGGCCGCGGCGTCACTCGCAGGTTGGAGCAACGGAGCAGGCACGGCCTCAGAGGCTCGACCAGCCTCGGCGCTCGCCTGCAGCACAGCTCCTCCCCGGATAGGTAGAGCGGTAATGCCAGATCTGCAGGCATCGCCGATTTGTGGGGCAGGAAGCCAAGCACACTGCAGGTAGAAAAAACAAGGAGAGAGAGAGAGAGAGTCATCACACAAACACTGCATTTCATGGCACTGGTTTATCACTTTTCCACATGAGTTTTTTTTGGAGATGTAGTATGATCACAAGATTCTGAACACATTTGTCTGTAGACACAGAGGGTCACGATCAGTGCATGCATACAGCAGCGATGTCCCACCAGACTAGGAGAGGCCAGATGTATTGCAGCAAACAAATACAAGCAGTGTAGTGAAACGGGTAAACTTCCTGAACTGTTTTGAAGTTGTTAGGCTTGGACTGTATTGTGGTAATACAGCACACCATAGCAATTTGAAATTCTTGCAAGAACCAAGATTTCGAAATGCTGGAATAGCGTTGCTTATGAAAATTATAGAATCACTCATCCGGTATTAAGAAAAAAATGCAAGTCTGTCAGAAATTCAAGTATTTCATTGAAAACATTAAATCTTAAATCAATTTTTGAAAAACACAAGCTCCCATTTTTTTTTACTTTGAATTAGAAAAACAAGTTTTACAGTACAAGTCAACACGCACGGGAAAATTAGTATACGTTATTCCACCTCGGTAACATTTTCACAGTAACAGAATTGGTAATTTTATACTTAAGACAAAAACTCCACTTGCTAGCATAAATGCTAACAAACGATAGTAATCAAATCATGGTTAAAAGGCAAACATCAGTCTGATCAACAATCAATGTGCTCTGCTTGTATCGCAGTAACAAGTTTCACATAAAAAAAAAATCCTGCTCCAAATATTTTAGATTAAGATAATTTTACAGAACAGCATACAAACCTCCATATGCCTAATATGTCATAAGTATGAGGAAGACATTTCCTGTAGATTACAATATTGTGGGAAATACTTCTTCCACCAGTTTAAAGGGAAAGTATATGGTAACAGAAATGATGCAAGACTCCAACATTCAAGATTTAATTGACTATTTAGGCATTCTATAAATAAAATGTTGCCAAAAGAAAAATGGAAAACATTTTGTATTGTACAGCAATCCATGATGGATAAAAACACTGACCAGATAGGACAAGAAATCATGTTTTTCAGCTACACAAGAGACTGTGACATTTTATGATCCATATACATGAATCATAAAATGAGAAAAGTCATTTGAACAAAGGTGGCCAAAGATGACTCTGGACGTCAAATCTACCCGCAATTATAAAGTCACCCATATGCGACAATACAGCTTAATGTCCGGAGAGTAAGAAAAAATAGATATGCAGGTACCTCCGACCCTTCTCATACAAATACTCACCATCACTATTCTATCTTGGCTAACCTCTGTCCTGAAAATCAGTGCTGCCACCTACTGGAAACGTCTGGTCAAATTCCATGCACATGCATAGTCACCGACGACCTGCATGATTTCTGTTGGATAAAAAAAAATGTGGACCACACACACCGTCTGGCGAAAGTCACCGATGATGAAATTTAGGTGACTTCTGTGTGCGACAGAAAGCGCACATGAAGAAGCTCAGTTCCTCGTATGAACCGGCCGTAAGTCACCCATGGCTGTTCCTCCTAAAGTGAGCAGATTCATTTCAGACACGCCTGTGCCGTTTGCGAAGCGGCACCAAAAGCAAACCTATTATCACAGAGGAGGCACCTCTAGAGCAATATTTTTTCATTCCAATAAATGCAATTAAGGGATTGACACAGAACACAGTAAAGAAGGAAGGGATTGAGGGGGAAAAAAACTAGCGGAACTGTGTAGTTACCACAAGGCACAAAGTCCCACACGAGAACCAGAGACTCTGGTGAAAACCCACCATATGCCTTAGTAGATTTCCAATATGCTTTTGCTGTAGATACAGTTAAGCTGTGTGTTTGCGGCTACTGGCTTTCCAGTCTAAGCTCAGGGTAAAATGTCTTAAGCCAAACCACACTGATAACCCATCAAGGAAGGGCAAGCAGACTATCGAAATTGCAAGCTGCAGCATTCAGAGGGGAACACGTTAGAAAGGCTCTCTAACACTTAGTCCAGACTGTGTAAAAACTACTTTAAAAAATATGATTATTGCTAGTTCACAGTCCACTGGATGTTGCTCAAAGTTTAAAAAGGTTCATCCCTAATTTTGGATTTCAAATGCACTTGTTATCCGTCTTCAACCTGTGGGCCCAAGATGTTTATATTGTTATGGGAATATAAATTGCGATAAGCTCGATGGACGGTACCGGAGTTTACGCTACGATGGGCTCCGCACCCCGCCTGGGCTGAAATGCATTGAGCGAGCCGTTTCATTCATACGTGATTTGAAGCCTGTAAGAGTAGAGGAGAGTACCAGAGTTACCAACTATGGACAGCTGGCTGACGTGAGATTTTCAATTCGACACAAGTCTGCACGCACATTTATACGCATGCAAGAATTTTATTACCTTGTAAATAGTCTGTGGGGTTTGCAAACTACCTCAACGCTTTTGATGGAGCTAATTTTAAGTTTACATATAATATAGGTTTGAAGGAAGACTTCTTGCGTGAGCGTCACTGAAGTACAGTAGTCCGCGCCTGAGCTCCCTTATTGAACGTCACTAGCTAGTCTCACAAAGACATTGTCCTTTTCCAAGCCTATATTCTGACACTACTGTAGCTATTCTATGGAGTTGCTTTAACATCATTAATTATGTAAAAGGTTAAGGCATTATAATAAGACCCCGTAACAGTATAGCCTACCACCAACGGCGATCACTAGAAAATGAAGACACTAACAAGAATGAGAGCCGGAGTTATTCGTACGTTTATTAATTTTGCATTTTTTTCTCTCTAAACAGTCATTTGTGATCGACTCACTACAGAGGGCGATCCACGGTCATGGTAGCCTATATATACACCGTACAGTCATTTCGATGCGGGCCGCAAGCGAGAGCATAAACTGTTCGGTAGCAGTTATCTTCATGCTTATAATTAAAGACTGATCACAGTATCGAACATGCCATGTAGAAATCTGAAGACCGGCAGATAAAAGCAGGACATACTGGTTTATTTCCTCGTCGGATATGGACATCGATTTGACGGTACTCAAATAAATAGACAAACAAACAAACTTTTTAATTATTAAAACCGCATAATGTACATTTCTGATGTAGGCTATAACGCAACACTTACACGTTAAGCCATCTTCCACAAAACACACAGAATATTAAATGCCTCAAACAGTCTGGATGCGTTTAAAGGGGAGATGGTCTGGTAATTTCGGCAGTTTGTAACAGAAGTTGCACTGGGTTTGCAAGTTACATTTCGGAAAGCACTAACCCCCCCACCTCCTCCCGCAGTCCAACTTCAAGACCGTCAACCCTCATAGGGTTTCATTTCCTAGTGTATCAATTACTGATTGGTAAACAGAAAATATTACCTTTGGCAATCCATTCATTGCGCATTTCACAAAACATTATCTACGCGTCCATAGTTTGTGTTTCTTCCTGGTTTTACCAGCCAAGCGGGTTACTGAGTATAATTTCCTGGTTTCTATTCAGAATGATACGCGCACAGAAGCTGTGACACTATACTGCAATGTGCGCCCGTTTTAAAAGGCAGGGACGCCGCATGTGGAGAGGACGCCGCCACACCAAGCCAAAGCACCCCCCCCCCGAGGGTCAGAGCAATGCCTCTTAACGTCTTAATCAATCAGCTTCTTCTCCGTGGGCGTTTTTTTTTTAATCGCCAGCTTTGCAAATTAAAATAAAAAAGGTAGATGAAGACCAAGACCAACGCAGAGGTTATACCCTTACATTATTACATGGTAAAGGACAAATATAAACAGAAATCACTCAAACAATACTTTGAAATCCGTGCACCAAGAGAAGCATTTGTAAATAAAGGCTGCGGAGACAAAGGAAACCGGTAAACCTAAATTAAAAGTGGATGCAACTAAAACGTAAGCACAAACAAAATAATCTATTACAGTTAATTAATTATTGGGGCATACCACCCCAACCAAACTCACCTGGTGCAGTTCATCTGAAACATTTATGAACGTGAGCAGAGGTGACCTTACTCCCCGAAATGCCGCACCGTGTGAATCTTAACTTTCGACCATAGATTAACCTTTACAAAGTTCAATAAACGCCTCGTTAGAGCCCAGCTTGGTCAAATAGGCCATGGCATCTGCACCCCGGCTTGGGAGCAGAACAGGCTTTCTAGATCAAATTGCGTTCACGTGGACGCGTCCCGACAGCCAATCAGCAGGAGGCGGGCAGGCGTGACACTGAGTCCGAGGGAGCGCCGGTCAGTGCGCATACACGCGGTGCGCGCCACCCGCGGGGTTAAAGATCGCCGTTTTCACCCCCACGGACAACTGCGTCGGAGAGCATTGTTTATACTGATCATGGGCTTTCAGGAGCAAGTGTGTCATAGTCATACAGCTTATGCAGGCCCTGCCTACGGGCATCATGTTAAATATGAGGCAAGTAAAGGAAAACTGTAACTGAGAACTGATTATATGTTCTGTTACTTACGATAATATGCATCACGCTGTATTTAAACCGCAAGACACATGCCAGTGTTAGATTGACCTGCCGGAGCGTCTGATCGAAACGTGTTTGAAAAACGCCCTTTTATAAAGACGCCTATAAACCACCCTCGAAGTTAAGAGACTATATATGCTTGAATTGCAGCTTCAATTAGGATATCAACATGTTAGATCGCTCGTTGTAAAAATGGACGAAAGAGTAACGAAATCACGCAAAAACCGTTATTTTCAAGGGGGGCGTGTGTGACACAGGCCTAAGTTTAAGATATTAATCTGTATGCAGAGTGTCCTTAAATTCCCACAAGAGTTACCAATTTGAGTTAATCTGCATGTGATAAGAATGCTTTGACAAAATACATGCTACGTCTAACACAATATCTATACTGAGCAACTGGGCCAGTCATTGACAGCCAGTCATGGCTTACCATGGGGGTAGAGGATAGATGTTCGGTTATTAATGTTAGCATTATATAAGACTTTATATAAGACTATAAGTCTTATAAGACTAGCTCATATATTTTTTTCCTTTGATATCTGGAGAGGATAGTATAACTAATTCACGATTTCCATTCGGAATATTTATCTCGGAATGGCTAGATTCTGTACGAAATAAGAGAATTTTAAGCGAAATTAATTTATTAATAGGCCTACTGCATGCAGAAGCGTAGGAATATTTAATTTGGCTTCATTTATCTCCCCAATAAATATACCTTTGTATCTAAATTATGAAGTTAAGTTGTTACTCCTCCCAATTAGATTAGATTAGATTAGATTCAACTTTATTGTCATTACACATGTATAAATACAGGGCAACGAAATTCGGTTTAGCATCTAATCAGAAGTGCAATACCAATATCAAACTTTCTCCGACGCCGTTGACTGTGTACGACAAATTTATGGCACAGTGATACGACTAAATAGCCCACTGTCATATAATAATTAAGGCTACGATTTTGGCGGTGTTCTGACTTATGGAATTAGCATCCATAATAAAATTTAAGGCTCCGGTCGTAGTAAATGGTAAATAATCGGTAGGCGTATATCTGAATAAAAACGCCACCCATTCAGTTAAATTTGTATATTTCCGTCCAATGATGTGCACTTTTCAAGTTGCAGGCGTACATTAAGCGTGATCGTCGGTGACCCCCCGCCTGCTTCCGTCCTCTTCGTATTTAATCTATCAGTATATGTTGAAATGATCCAAAGACTTTTTCAGTTCATTTAGCCTGAAATATGGAAAATCATAGTCGTAAATCTGTGTTTGGGATTCACCGGGAAACACTTTTACGGAAAAACGTTACCTAGGCTATTACTTTTCTCTCTTCTCATGAATATTGTGATAATATGGAAATAATGAGCTATTTCTCTCACTATGAAGAATGAAAACGTCTTTGTTTACCATTTCTGTAACGGAATTGCATAGTTACAATACATTATTTTCCCTCCTATGAACGTTTCAATATATTCATAATATATTTATTTATATAAAGTAAGTTATGTAATTTATGGGCCGACCTAAACAGAAAACTATGCAAATTGCGTTTACAATTATGGGAAATTACCCTTTTCCCTTTACAGCTTATTACCATTGTTTTTGCCTATTTCGCATTTAATCTTACAGTAATTTCTACCCATAACTCAATTCTGTTACAGGTCTCTTGGGTTTTTTGAAGTACCTATTCATTATAATTAGTTGATCGTTCAGTTTTGAGCCGAAGGACTCCCAGAAGTACAATCATTTCCCTCCTTTCACACACTTTTGCCCGAATATGGGCTGTCAGCGCCCGAACCATTTTCACTGCAGTATGCGTGGGTATAAACGAATAGCTTCAGCGTGGTGCACGATGGTGGATGAAAATACTGTCAGATAAGAGCATGTTAATACATATCTGGTATATAGCTATGTGGTCAGTAGCTGAGAACTTTGACTTATTTAGTGATGAATGTGATGTAAATCGACACTGAAATACAGTAGGCCTATTTCTTTAGTCATGAGCCTGCAATCTGCCCATTCCAGGAGCGAGAGTACCGATTCATTTTCTACGTCTCTCTGTCCTCTCCCTACTTGACAAAGGTGTCATCCTCCGTGATCACAGCTACGGGCAAAATGTTGCTTCTTCCCTCTCAGGAAAATTCCGGAGGATGTATTAGAGGATGGTATGTTTAAAATTAAATCTTCTGTTTCCGCATAGTCCAGTAATTAAGAATGACGGTCAGGTAATATCCAAAACAGAATTTTACTGTCATTGCATTTATCCAGTCGTTCAGTCGGTGTTTAAGTTCATTATTTATTTTTGATTTTAAGTAGCAATTAAAGAATTGCTTTAAAGTAATGTCGCCTCCCATTTTATAGTGCAAGCGCATCTTGAAGCCAATTCAAGCGATCCTGCGGCTCCTGGGAGAGGGCGACATCTCACGGCCCACCGAAGAACTGCAGGTCTTCTACTACTGCATCCTAGTCGTCGGACGCTACCTCCGCGGCGGGTTGCCGAGGCGCTCGTCACCGGAGGACCGGGAGGTATATGATCTCTTTGTATTAATAACTACAAAAACAGTATCGCACAAGCCCGGCTATACACAGTAAAAGTCCCACATTAGTTTTAATACATTTAATATAATCAAAAGGGACATTAGCAGACAATGCCGTTATCGGCATGTGATAGTGCATTGACTTTTGCACCTTTATCCACGTGCAAATAAAGATCAGGCCTGGGGGGTTGTTTTGTCCAGCTGGAGAGGGAGTGTTTTGCTTTTCTTTTCAGCAGCCAGTGGGAGTATGTCTCTCTCTACACTGTGTTCCAGGGACAGGAACTGCACAGCCTGTACACACAAAGGCTTCCACAGCTTGGCGGCGAGCAGCACTTCTAACCTCCAAGACTTTGTGTTTCTGTTATTTCCTTATTTTTGTGTATCCCCTCCATTCACGTCTCTGTCCACCTCTGTGCCACATCGAGGCAAAACAAATGACTTGAGGAAATGGCACCCAGTTCACACAACACAGTTCGGTGCTGCTCGACAGCCTGACACCAGCTGCTCGTGTCATATCTCCCGGTCGCCCAGGTAACCTACGACGGGTGGCGCCACAACTTTTTGGCAGGTCGGCTGCTGAGGGGCTGTCGTGACCTTCCGAGGCTTTTCCTGGCCTGGGGTCTCCGCAGCACCCGGACGCTGACGTGGAAACCAGATGCAGCTGCACGGGGCCCCTTCGGCCCAGAATGGCTGGACGGCAAGCGAGAGGGCAGGAAGGTGCAGAGGAGTAGAAAAAGGACTGAAAGTGGAGCTACATTTACCAGCTCACAAGGCAGGAATGAGGCAGGCAACGTCTCAGCTTAAAAGACAGAAAATCCTTCACTCCAGACATCTTTTGTCTAGGATGAGAAATAAGGCCTTTCAGTTTGGAAAAGAACCCCCTAATGGATAGCGTTCACTTATTGCAATAAAATGGCTCCTATCAAAGATAAATGATTTGCCAGCCTTCGCGCTTTTGATCATTGAAAAGTCTAGATGAATGAGTTTCACAAGCCTGTGGTCTTATCTGCTAAGAAGGTACTGAAGTGCTGAGGTGCTGTTGGCAAAAATGGCTGATTTGTACGTATGTAACCGTACATGTGGCCTACGCTGGACACAAGCGTTCCTGCACCTCTCTGGACGCACACGCCTGAATGCTAGTTAGCGATGTTAAGTTTCACACCTTTCAGGGTAAGCTGTGCAGTGATTGTTAAATTTAAAGGACATTCTAGCTGTGGAAGTAATGTATATTGTGCGTGTTTGTGTTTAACAAAATGTTGTTGATCTTCACTACTTTGGAACAATATGTTGAAATGCACCTCATAGCTGATATAGCTGATCTGTGTCACCTCTTTATGACACTAATGCATGTTTTTGGTGCCTGATTTACCTTTTTGTGTGGTTTTTCTTTTTCATAAACAAGGACCAGCCTGCAGAGTCCATGGAGAAGCAAATACGTATTTACTAAGCGGACTAATCAGAATTGTAGGGGCTGTGGCTCGATGCATAAAAGCATCGTGAAACGTTGTAATGCTGGGTGTTCTTAACTGGAACGGTTTAGCTTAAGTATGTTCTTCAGGCATTTGACAGCACTCCCGCGCCCCACATCCCTCCTGGGACTTTACCAGGAAAAGTTTACGTGCTTATCGGACAGTGCTTCCAGGCTGCGCTGATAAGTTATTTTGGGCTTCCAGTGCTGCCTGCTTCCTGGGAAATATTTTCCTGTTGCTGCATTTAAGCTATATTTCTCAAGTAAGCGGCACACAAGCGGACAGCCGAGTCTGGCCTGTAACCTGGCAGTCAGCGACAGGCCCGAACCTCACTTCAGCTTGCTGTTCCTCGTGTCTGTGTGGTTTGTAGCTGAGCCACGACACGACGTTCTGTACACACACCTTTGCCAATTTCAACACTGTTAGACCCAGTTGGACTGAAACCAGGCAAATTAAAATAAACGGATTGGAAAGGCACGTCCTTCTACTTCCCAGTGGCTTACCAGCCTGGTCAGGATGATTGACCTGTCCGCATGCTGAACACTGCATGCTGAACACTGCACGCTGAACACTGCACGCTACTAACTACACACCAGCATTTGTTACGCAGCCAGATTGTCATTCCATTGAATCCATACCTATGGCATGGGCAGACCGGTGTCTCCTGTCATTGTCCCTTCCTATTGGTACCTGGTGTATTCCTTGGGGACAGGGAATGCTCCAAGACCATTCTGGAATTCCCCTCTGTCCATGTTTAGCGACGTTTGGAGTAATTAGCCTATAGTATTCTGTGAGGGTGTCGCTCCCAGCCGAAGGTGTCGCTGGGAGATGGAGTGTGAGAGAAGGCTGACGAGCATCCTCGCCACAAACACAGTGCCAAAGCGCTCCAAGGAGCGGAAGCTAGGAGGACGGCATCCAGTCCATTCACTGGACGGATGGTTTCTTCTTCTCTCCATGACGACATGAGGACTTTTAACCACGCGGACGCTCAACCCCTTGACTTCGGCCCTCCTTTGAGATATATCGACCACTGCACTCTGCCTGCTGACGTCCTTTGCCACTAAATATAACTCACCCCTTGCCCCTTCCCCTGCTTTCTGATGTCGGCGGATGGAGTGAGACCAACATGTGATCCCCCACCCAAAAGGCCATGGTCAGGCACATGGCTGGGGTGTCAGAGCTGGGTGACAGTTATCCATCAGCAATTGTCCTCTCTCTCCTGCCCTGAAACGCTGTGACCCCCGTACTTGCTGGCCCTGTCTTCATACTATAACCGGCCCCTTAGATATCAAGCCCTGACTCCTGTCCTTAAATACTGAATAAGGACGCTGTCCACTATCTGAGTACCCAACATGTATGTGTCACATGGGATTCCATCCCCATTAACTCTTGAACACCAGAGATTCCCCCGGAGTTCTATGACACCACATGGTCATGTGGTCAAGGCCCACGCACAGACACTAAAAACATCGCAGCCCAAAATGCGGAGAGGGGACACAGGTAACGGGAAGCAGGGGAGAGACAGGGTACTAGAGCAGCTGTTTACCTCATTGCTGTGCCGTGTGCTGCACAGTGTCATGCTGGACGGAGGACTTAAGCGGCTGGGATCACCCCAAAGGCGTGTTGACATGGTCAGACTCCTCTGGGCTATTTCAGTTGTCAAAGGGCCCCTTGCTATTTTCTATGATGGTGTAGCCGGGGGGGGAGGAGGCCCCTAGGCTTCAGCCCGGGTAAGCCTGTGCATTAACACGCTCTTGGTTCAGTCGGTTCATGTATGTGTTGTGTCTGAGGGCCACTGGGATTTGGCCATGTGACCGCTGCATGTCAGCGGTGTGGGGTGAACGTGCTGAACCCTTTGTCCCCACCCCTGAGACATCTACTTGTTCCAAGGTCCCAAAGTCCGTTGGGTATCAGCCCAAAGTGGCCAGCTTTCGGGTGTCCCAGGATAGAACATTTTATGGTGCCAGAGGCCAGAGTCCCCCTGAATTGGCCCAAACCCAAAGACTCTGGGTGATCCAGCTGACGGTTAGGACTGGACCAGTGGTAAACCAGCACAAGTTGCTTCACAGAGACAGGTGATGAGCTGGACCTCAGTGACAGGTAGACTTAAGACCTGACCAGGGGACTCAGTGCTAATATTAGCTGTGCCTCTCCCTGATTGGCTGCAGCGGCGACTTGCAATCTGAGCCAGGGGTCAGGAGACCTGTCTGCCACTGGTTCTATTACCTGCCGAGTAGCATTATGGGCTCAGTTTGTGTTTTTTTCAAGCCAGTCATAGTGTTTCTAACTGATCTGTTGCTGTATGTTACAGTGGTGCCCCCTGAGTACGAAATGCAGAATTGCAGTTAACGCTTTATTTTACCTGTTAATGTCTAACAGAGGGCTATCCCGGGGAATTTTGTTGAGCTCGGGGGCTGACAAAATTTGTTGATCATGGTTCTGATTAATTTGTATTTCTGTCTGTAGAGGAACCCCGACCCCCAAATGAATGTGTATCTCTTGGCTTAATTCATGAATAGTCTGCCATCAACCACCCCCCCCTGCGTAAAGACGCAGCCTCCCTATCCATTCATCTCTAATTACTCCCCTACTGCTGAGCACAACTACGAAAGCATTAAAAGACCAGAGCAGCACACTGGGAATTCTGAGTCTCCTCATTCTCTGCCATTGTCTGACCTGGCAGCATTCATCTTATGCTGGTTTTGCACTCTGACTGGTGTAATACTGTCACTCTTACAGTTGACTGTTGAATTGTAATGTTTTTGTCATATTACTGCCTTCGGGTGGCCTGCAGGTTTTTGTGTTTGTGTGGTTCTTTATAATCCTTAATCATCGGAACTGATGGTCAGAATCAAAGCATTCATATTCATGTGGAAATCACAGACATTGACGTCAGCCATGTTTTCTGTCGTGTGTCAGACAAAGAGGGCAGGATGGCTCATTCCCACAGTGCCTGGACGCTTTTCATTCCCTCGTAACAGGACATTTCTCAGATCGGTCACTAGAGGGCAGAGTGAATTAAATTGTGTTTGCAGTTTTACATTCTTTTCCGTGTTTTGAGTGTGTGATGCTGTGTTGGATGACACACAAGCTTGAATTTACGAACATCAATATAAATGTGATACACTAATAAGCATTATCCTTGAATTACCACAAATCACCATGAAAATGTAAAAATATGCATTTTCAGACATTGTTTAAACACTGCTATAATGTGTAATAGAACAGAGGGAATAAGCAGTATGGTGTTACATACACAGCCACTTCCAGCAGTGCACTGATAATGGGAGTTTGGGGTCCTTTTCATGCATTCATGCATTTCTGCTTCCTATATTCTCACTGAGTTAAGAAGCTGTTTTCTCACCATCCTTCTACTGGCTCAAAGACAAGAGCAAGAGCTGATCGGAGACGTCTTACAGGAGTAATTAGTTGCAAGCAGGACAGACAGCATTGATAGTGGGACTATAGGGCAGACACACAGACACAGGACCTGGAGATGTGCTGAGGTCACCCTGACTTACACTCAACCCCCTCCATCTCTGTGACTCATCCTTGGCCGTAAATTATTCTGACTCCGAACAGGAAATTGCCTTCTTGACGTCTTGCTAAACGTTTGTGCCGGTGTCCTGTGGCTTTTTCCCGGTTGACATTTCAGCTGCCTGCGATGATGTGAATGCTTTGCCCCCCCCCCCGCCTCCCCTCTGCAGAGATTCACAGGCCGCAATGAGATCCCACCTCTCTCCCAGTCAGGAAACAGCAGAAAGCCATATATTCCTGGTGCACACCACCTGCTGGATGAAATCATCTCCCTGCTCAGAATGAACAAATTATTTCATGTGAACCAGGACAATGCTAGTCACGTTCAAATGAAATAGTCACTCTTGAAGTGTCGTTCTCTGCAAGGCTGCTTTAGCTCCCCTTGTCAAATTAATTACATTTTTCTTTCAGGGAAATGAATTAACCTGTATGACAATACAATCACGTAATTATTTACTGATATCTGAGATTATCTAGCTAGGGAATCAGGTAGAAAAGCTCAGATAAGGTCATAATCGACTCTGGTTCATCAGAGCGATATGAAGGGCTCCCATTGAACTAGAGAAGCACTGCTGCTGATTTCTCTCTGTCTGAGTGACCTGTCACAGACAGAAAGACGACAGGGCTGAAGTGACCTTCAGTAGTGAGGGTGCCTCACTGAAACACTCACATTTAGTTGAGATTCACATGTTCTGCCATTAGCTGATTCAACAACAATATATCCAGAGAAGCTCAGGTTCAATGTCAGTTCAAAGGTACAACTGCAGGGATCCTGGGAAGCAGCTCACATGGAAATGTAAGTGATCGCTGCATCCCCCACTCCCCTTGGGCTGTTTCCTTCGTAATGAAAGTATAAATAAATCGCAGGTGCCATTTCATAATACCAGCACAGTTTTTGCCTTTTATTTCTCTATAAATGTTTATCCTGTGACCGCTCGTCCCTTCCCCCCGTCTGATGAAAATATCCAGGGGGCAAATTGAAAGAGCACAACATGAGTAATATCTGCAAAGGAGGATAACAGAGAAGAGCAAGGAAAGGTGGAATTTCAAAATGTGTTTTTAATTAAGGGAGGCAATCGCCTAATTATGCATGCAAAGATAGCACATGTGTGTCTTCCATGTGCAGTTTCCATGGTAACCGAGCCAGGCATGCTAAGGAGCGTCTCGACATCCTGCCCCTCTTTGAGCTGAAACCATGCGGAGAAGCAGTCAAAGGGAGCCTCTGTTCGGTGTTTTCACGGATCCACCACCTTGGGGAGTCAGTTTTACCAATGAGGAACACACACATACACACATACAATATATCTGTGAATTAGTTGCCATGACAGCAGAGTGATTTTTACATGGAAAGGGCCTTGGGTTCTTCTTGTGGGTTGACTGCAAACTGTGAGAATGTGTTACTGATGCATAAACAGTACCAGTCAAAAATTCGGACACATCCACTCATAAAAAGGCTTATTTGTACCATTCTTAACATTTTAGAATAATTATAAAGGCATTAAAACTATAAAATAACATATATGGGATTATGCACTGACCAAATAAGTATTATAATATACACATACACACACACATGCAGCTTTATGGGGTGGGATTCAGAAGGTTGCTGGTTCAAATCCTATGATCAGCAGAGTGATGCCACCATTGGGCCCTTAACCTCAATTGCTCCAGGGACTGGTTGGCCCTGCTTTTGCCTCTATGCTTGTTCCATGAGGCGGCCTCCTGGGATGCTTTTCAAGCTGTCCTGAAGGAGGTTCCATGTATATGCTGAGCACTCATTGGTCACGTTTCCTTCACAAAACCATCTCTACTGTGTTTGGGTCAGGTGGCCAGGTCAAGTGATGCAACACTATCACTCTGCTTTATAGGGGGCTTTATGTGTCCAAACTTTTGGCATGTGCTGTTTGATCCTGATTTGAGGTGCGTTTCATTGCCACACAGCTCACATTAATCCAGACTCAATCCTCAATCCCCCACTGACTATACATACAGGTGTACTTATCGCCTGTTATCTTATGTGCACCTGCTGAAACCTCTTATTTATGTTAAGTGTGCTTTTCAGAGCTGGAACCTTCAGGTTTAGAAAGTAGAAATCCAGACCAAGATGTTCTTTCAACTAATCAGTTGACTATAAGAAGTAATGTTCACAGAGGACTCAACTGGTTGGTTGAAACAAAATCTTGGTCTGGATTTCTACTTTCTAAACTTTCCACCTCTGGTGCTTTTATTTATTTAATTTGTGTCCTCCAGCAAATAAGCAGAGACATTTGAGACAGAGATTCTAGCTACTCATTCAACGTTCAATGCAGTATTATTATTATTTCCTATGGCAAATGAATGGCCTACACATGGGTTAAGTGTAAAAATGAAAATATGAAGCAAAGAGGGGAGTTACTGAGAATGTTTGTGAACCAAAAAACATTTCTGTCTCCTAGAGAATGACGATCAGTTGATTTGCAGAAAGAAACTTATCCAGAGGAAATGAATTCCAGGGCTCTGATTCATCACATGAGAAGTCAGAAAATTCCCACGGTGATATTACAGCTCCAACAGGCCATAACCTCGTCGCTATCGTGTCCCATTTCAACATGTTCTGATGGACTGAGTCCCAAAGCAGGGGCAGCGATGTCCCCCGCAAGGTAGAAAACAGCCTAACCACATAAATTACCATGGCTACACCAGGGCCTGCCAATTGGTACAAGGCCACTAAAAGGCATATTTATGCAGGTTTAAATCTGGGCTCAGGTTACAGTTATCTAAATGGTGTATAAGAAAACTACCTTTGATACATCCACACAATCACAGGCAGGATAACAACTGGGCCACACTTTGTTAAATTATGATGGATTACCATAGTGCTTTGCAACCAGACAGCTTGTTAAGGTCCCACACGTGTGACTTCCTAACAGAGAAGTACTATTCTTCTATATTTATTTGGGTGGATGCATTGACTTTCATCACCAACTTTGGAGGTATGTGAAAGGTGAGGGCACACAGTGTGGAGCAGAAAACAGTGATGGGTGGGGCCCAACGAATGTAGTGGAGCTACTTAAGAATGACTACTATTGGCCTGCCTGGTCAGCTGCCACGGGTTGTCTGTCAGCCAACCTCACTGTGCTTAACGAGCCTTGAAGTCTGGTCTCATTATGGAGCCCACACACCAGCAGCCATTCGCAATGCATAACCTCCCTCAGACCCACCTTCAGAAGCACCTCCCTGTCAGAGCGTGTCTCACCGACAATGTGTGTGCCAGCCGACCTTCAAGCACGCTCACGCGATGACAGATTGATTGGCACCTCCTCTAAAGAGACAGGTGCGTGAAAAAGGATGGTCTCAGCAAAATTCTGCTGATAAATAAATTGATTCTTTGCCAGACATATTTTGCTGTGGACAGGACTGTCCAGTAAGCAATAACAATAAACAATGAAAGATAAGGGTGTCTGTGATGAGGTGATTTACTGTGTCACCTAGCCCTACTGGACAAACAGTGCTGAAACCCCCGAACAGCTCCAAGGGAGGGGGCAATGACACAGCAAAACATAAGGCTCACAGTACAGATCATGTGCAACACCTGAATAAACACTTATTATTTGTTTTTTTATTCTCCTGAAAGAGATCTGTGTGTGTCATGTCTCGACAGCATGATTAAGTTGTTCTGGAAAACTTTACTGGGATGGCAGGTCGAGGTTCCTTCCTATAACGCACACATATGTTCGCGGAGTCCACATAGCAACCCTACAAAAAGTTTTAGCTGACATCTAGGATTCATTTGATAGTCGGGATTCATGATGTCGTGAGATTTTCTCTCAGCCAAAATATCTTAAGGTCAAACACGTGGTTCTTAGTCACGGGCACAGCATGTTTTAAAATTAATTCACAAATATAATCTTAGCATTTTAATTTCCCGAACGAATTGTTGGCAAGTGCAGGTGGCAGCATAGTGTCTGTAGAGAAGAAAACGAAGAAGACGACCGGAAGCACGGCCATTTTCCCGGAAGCCAGTGGAGCTGTTTTGTTGCCAGAGGGATTGTTGTGAAAATGGCGGCGTCTCGTCGCTCGTCTCAGCAGCAACAGCAACAGACCCTGTCGTCTCCTCCTCGGAGCGCCTCCCTCTCGCTCACCCCTCCGGGCTCTCCTCCGGGACCTGTGGGTGCAGCGATCTTGGCTCCTGCGGGCGCCGATCAAGACGGCGGCGGGGATTCAGAGGTAGCCCCGGCCTCCCCGGACCTGCCCGCCCCGGGCCTCAGCGGCAGCGGTAGCAGCGGCTCCAGTGGCTCGAGCTCCACCGCGAGCGGCGGCTCCAGCCCGGACTCGGGCGGCTCCAGCCCGGGGGCCGGCGGCGCTTTCCGGGAGCTCTTCGAGGCCTGCCGCAATGGCGACGTTTCCCGGGTGAAGCGGCTCGTCGACTCGGTGAATGTGAACGCCAAGGACATGGCCGGCCGCAAGTCCACCCCGCTGCACTTCGCCGCAGGTCTGCGCCGCGTTCCGCCGTCGAGGGGGTACGGGGGGCTGCATGGGGGCAGCGATGGCTGCGTGTTTGTTGGATGTATAACCGTGTTTACGGAGTGAGGGCACCTCGTTTGAAAATATCGTTATTGTTATTTTTAATTTAAACGGGGACCGAACCACGCTATTTTATTCCTTTGCTGGTATGTTTTACATTTGTTTATTTGTTTTGGTACCGGTGCACTCATATTGCAAACTGCTCTCCGTTTATTTTTACAGCACGAAATAACACAGAAACACCAAAACGCAAAAACGCTGTAAGACAACGCGAATGGCGTTCCCCGTCTGTCAGAGACATAACGGCGTTTCTGTAAAATGTGACAGATTAAATCCGTCAGTTTAGGAATAACGGGGTCCGCATTCTCCCGTATTTACTGTAGTTTAACAGTGTAAGTAATGTGCAGCTTTATACAATCATGCCGTGCAATGATATAAAACACGCCTGGCTCGGTTCGGTAATGGTACTAGGCGGATCACGGTTAGTACAACTGTATACCGTGCTAGTGTATTTCGACAGTTGTGTTCTCCGTGTGCATTTAATGTGTTTTAAATAAAAAATTTGGCGTATGTATGAAATAAAGATATGCCTGTTGTCACCGATTTAACCACACCAGGGGGATTATGCGAAATTACGGCAACACGGTCACTTTTGGTACAGGCTTAGACGTTACGACTGTGAACTAAGACAAAGATAAAAATAGACTCGACGAATCTCAAACTATTTAAAAATGCAAAGCTATCTGGCGTTTTGGCAACGAGATTTCGGAAGTTTCAACAGAAGCTCTTCTTGTATGATTGATGTTTTTGACTCGTTAATTACGGATTCGAACTAATAATTTGGCTGGATTCCTCAAAGGAAATAACCACAACTGGGTTTCACTATCTTGATGTGTTCAGGCATTGCTCTCCACAGGGACTAGGCTGTACGCATAAATAATGTCCATGTAAATATGTACCTAGGATTGTTCTTATAATATATATATAAGGACTGGAATTTGGTGAATTAATGTTCCCGTGACTGTTCATATTAAACAGGAGAACGTATGGTCCTTTTTAAAAGGCAGTGCAAACATGCTTTGCTATGAATATTTCAACAGGATGTCGTAAAAGCCCTTATGCACTTCAGAACGTCTTTGAGGCCTTAAAAGAACCATTTTTAGCCAGCTGTATATAACAGAGGCATTTGGCTCTGAGCTGGAGTTTTCCCTGTGAACATCATGTAATCCTCTTGGGAATACGGTGGTTTGGGAATGCTGAAATCAGTCTGCCAAAGATTGCTAACTTTGGTAACCCAATCATCAGTTCGGAAATAGGGATTATTAACACTTTAAAGAACTAGTTTTGGTAGGTGTGTGGCTTAGTTTTTTTTAAAATCAAAATGGTGTTTGTTGTGCGATCTGTGGTAAAATAGGGGTATTGATGGGTAAACCTGTCATCTGCTTCTGGTAAAGCCTGCTGCTTTCTTTTTGATTTCTGAAGTCACCATTTGCCTCTTGGTTCCTGATCCTCCAGGGTTTGGCAGGAAGGACGTGGTGGAGCACCTCCTGCAGACGGGCGCCAATGTGCACGCCCGTGACGACGGTGGGCTGATCCCACTGCACAATGCCTGCTCGTTTGGCCACGCTGAGGTGGTTGGCCTACTGCTGTGCCAGGGAGCAGACCCAAATGCCCGTGACAACTGGAACTACACACCCCTGCATGAGGCTGCAATCAAAGGCAAAATCGACGTGTGCATTGGTAAGCGCTTCCCCTGGAAACACAGCCCTGTGCTTGGTTCCATGTTGCACAGGATGCCCCTGCATTTATTTCATTCTGCATCCTTCATTGAGTCTCTTAGCCTCAGTGCTTTTTTCATCACTGTTTCCCAGGAGCCTAGCATGTCTGACAAGCCGTTTTGTGCTTTGTGGTAGTAGTTACCCTTTGTAGCTTTGGTTTAATTGGATGCATTTTAATCTGCAATTGACTGAAGCTTAATGCTCACTATACTGGTAATAATAATAATAATAATAGATACTTTATTGATCCCTGTGGGGAAATTGTCTTTACGCCTCCCTCAGCTTGCTCTCTTTTGTAAATTAAGTTGTCTGCGAAGGGCAGCCACCCATAGCGGTGCCCGGGGAGCTGGGGGTTAAGGGCCTTGCTCAAGGGTCCCCGATAATAACAATAACAATAGCCACAATAATAATAACACAATCATTTATATAGTGCTTGGGTCACAAAGACGCTTACTTAGAATAAAGTAAACATAACAGAACGACAAAGCAGAATATGGGTAAGGAACATTAAAGGCTTGAGCAAATGAAAAGGTTTGCAGCTTGTGTTTGAAATCTGAGACCGAGACAGATAGTTGAATGACAGACAGACCACTGTTGGACTGCTACCATTGTGGTAAAATGATTTTCCCAGGGCTCTGAAGGGATTTTCTATATTTATATAGAGTACTGTGCAAAAGTCTTAGGCAAGCAAAGAAAATGTAGTGTTTAAATTATCTTTGTTTGTGTAACAAATATATGTCTGTAAAAGTGCGTTAGCTTAGCCATTTTAAAACCTCTGCTAAAGTCGGCCCTCTATTTACAGCAACCGTCTAATACACCCATGTATTTTTTGACTCAATCACAAGCACACTTAGTTTGGGTAATCAATGAGTTAATTCACTAATTAAGTTTATTAATTAATTGGGCTCATGATGAAATTTAACAAATACATGGAATGACTGAGGTGCCCCTGAGCAAAGGTTTTGGATCTAAACCTTCCATCCAACGAGGATCTAACTATATTTTTGGAAAACAAAAGGATCTCTTGTTTATTCTTTATTGTGTTGCGGTTAATTTGCCTAATGTCAAATTGTGCTGCCATTTGAGTAGATATACAGATATACAGCTTTAAACATTTTCTTTGACTGCCTAAGAATTTTGCACAGTATTATGTGTGCAAATGTGGGTGTATGTATGTATTTGTATATACTATGTATTATGTATGTATAACTCATGAAGCAAATTGCCTTATCATTGGTGTCAGAACAGACTAAACATCTGTGACTGGTCCTCATGTGTGGTAATGAATGACTCCTGCTTTCTTGGCGTACCTCTGTATTTTCTTGTCGTTAGTCTGCATTTAAGACGTCAGCAGAGGGGAAACGTGAGTGGCTCGTCTTACAGCTGCACCGTCGGTGTGGGGACCGACCTTCCCTATATGCCTGTTTTCTGTCTTTGTGCTTTATCTGATGTAATTACCCAGAAATTCAAATCTGTTCTGGAACCGTTTCTATTCCTGAGGAATGAAGTTCTGCCATGAAAATAATTGAATTATTGTCCCTCAAGAGTGTCTGCGGTTGTGACAGTCTAGTCCGGTTCCTTTTCTGATTTACACAGATCTGTACTGTTTTGCAGTATTTGATTTGTTTTTCCCATTCACCACAGTTTACATTGCGAAAAGCATCGTATGATGTAGTGTCTTAGTACAGCAGTGAGTCGTAGCGTCTGTGGTCAGCACAGGGGGTCTGCATCGCAAATCTTAGCTATATCTAAAACCATAATGGGGGTATTGATTTGTGAGTAGGGGGGACCTATGAACAATTTCTGGAGCATAATTATTTTTTAATCTCTGAGGAACCTTAAGGAAAGCGAATGATAAATCTCTAGAGTGTATACCATGAGAGAAATTTTTCCCATCAAACACACCAGATAAGGCATATTTTGGCTCCTTAAAATGGGACGTTTAGCCCACACACATTATTCATTAGTTTCATGTTGAGCTTGGGTCGGGGGAATAACTGGTTAAATGAGTGTCTCTTTGCTCCATGTCAGTCTCCGTGTAATTCGACCTGTTTTGTGTCCTCTGCGCCTGCACTCGTGTCCTGCTGCCGTAGGTGGGCTTTTCAGCTGTAGGTCGGGATGTCGCTGGCATCCTGGGTTCGCCCGCCGGGGCTGAAATGCACCCACCTGGTAGCTATTCCAACAGGCCCGCCAATGGTTTGCTTTGCAGTGCCCGCTGGGCCGCTCGCTCACTGGATTCAGTCTAAATGTCGGGGGTGTAATGATGCCCTTCTTTTCATTTCCGCTTCTCCATTGTTGCGTGTTATTTATTTGTTTGATGTGGGCAAACGCCGCTCCTCCTCTTTAACTGCCGCGGGCCGCAGTCCCACTGTGGGTGTCCTGCCGCCGCCCCAGCTGTCAGAGGAAACGCTAGGCCCAGTTTCGGCTGCCGACGTCCATGTTCTCCCTAATAAATCACAGAATGGAGCAGCATGGGTGGGCCACAGAACATGGCGAAGGATGACCTCGCTTTGTGCAAGGTGACTGCCCCAGTGCTACTCCTGGCCCCTCTGAAAGCGGTGCAGTGCTGTCACAAACACCTCACACAGCTGGCAGTGATTCTGTGATTTTGGAAACTCTCACTGCATGACTTCAGAGGCACAGGTCGCTCGAAGAACCCTGCGCTCGATCTGACACCCACCCGATCACGGGAGAGGATATTTTATCAGATTCGCCAGGTCCCGTGGCACTGTTAAAGGGAACGGCGATGACAAATGTCTCTTAGCAACATAGGGTCGCATTTGCCGTTTCAAAAATATCTCTAGTAACAGTGGAGTTTGGAGTGGGGACCTGGCATACTCCAGTGGAGAGTGATGGGAGCGCAGCGTGTACCAGCCGGGAGGGGAGTCCTTTTGGAAGAGAGCGGCCTATCGGCAGGCAAGGGCTTGGATGTGTAGACGCTCATTTTCACTAACCTGGCTGTGCCATTCCTCTCAGCCGTATTGCGTTTCCGTGAAATATATCCAGCACTAGTAGATTTTATTTTTTTCATTAACTACACTGTGGGGGCTGTTTGGACAGCGTTCTGCCATTGTACTGTCTCAGGCGCTGCACCCTGTGGCAGGTCAGGCACATCCTGACAGCTGGGTTTTGTTTTTGTTTACATAATCGGCCTCGGTTTTTTGGATGGGGTACTGGTGTTTCATGGGGGGGGGTGTCGGCAGTAGCTTCACAAAGGTATGGGTCGCAGTGTCTCCTCCTCTACTAGCTTGATTGATTTTATCCTATCTTGCTGAAAACTCATCCCCCCCCCCCCCACCCGTTTAAAATGCAGTTGAAAGAGGGCCGCTGATTCCCCCCCCCCCCACCA
>JABFEB020000113.1:20781003-20791651 GCA_019775895.2 Stomatorhinus ivindoensis
GGTGTCCCCCCCCCCCCCCCCCCCAGCACGTGGACATTGCGGCACTCCTCATCAAGTACAACACGTGTGTGAATGCCACGGATAAGTGGGCTTTCACCCCCCTTCATGAAGCCGCCCAGAAGGGGCGTACCCAGCTGTGTGCGCTGCTGCTGGCTCATGGAGCTGACCCCACCATGAAGAACCAAGAGGGCCAGACGCCACTGGACCTGGCCACGGTACATATTCACATGCACACTAATTTCTTGTGTGACTCTGGTGACGTCCCACTAAAGTGGTTGCACTCTGTCGCAGGCTGATGACATCAGAGCTCTGCTGATGGATGCCATGCCTCCTGACGCCCTTCCCAGCTGCTTCAAGCCCCAGGCCACAGTAGTCAGCGCCTCTGTCATCTCCCCGGCCTCCACGCCCTCCTGCCTGTCCGCTGCCAGCAGCATCGACAACCTGGCAGGGCCCCTGGCCGATCTGACTGTGTCTGGGGCCTCAGGGCCCGCTGACGGCGCCACCGGTTCAGACCGCAAGGAAGGGGACAGTGAGTGGCGTGCTGGGCTTTGGGAATCGCCGGGTTAGGGAATTCTGCTCTGGCAGTTAGATAAGTTCTTTCCAGTCTCTCCAGTTGACCCATTGTCTGCTTTCCCATAGCCATTCTGGACATGAACATCAGCCAATTCCTGAAGAGCCTGGGCTTAGAGCACCTGAGGGATATCTTTGAGAGGGAACAGGTCTGTCGGTCATTCTCTGTCTGTCTGTCGGTCATTCTCTGTCTGTCTGTCGGTCATTCTCTGTCTGTCTGTCGGTCTCTCTCTCTCACAACCCTATGTCCTCTACTCTCAGTCCCTGTCTCTGATTAGCCGCGTTCCTTTCCTCCTCAGATCACGCTGGATGTACTGGCTGACATGGGCCATGAAGAGCTGAAGGAGATCGGGATCAACGCCTATGGTCACCGACACAAACTCATCAAGGGCATGGAAAGGCTGCTGGGGGGGCAGCAAGGTGGGTGGGAGGTGTAGGGCGTGTCTGTTAGCCTCACTGGAAGGAAGACTGAGAAATGGTGGCAGGCTGAATGGGATAGTGATGGGGGTGTACATATCCGTGTTGATAGAGGGAGCCCCAGAATCACAGACGGTTTCGTTTCAGGTGCCAACCCCTACCTGACGTTCCACTGTGCCAACCAGGGCACGGTGCTCATAGACTTGGCCCCTGATGATAAGGAGTTCCAGTCGGTGGAGGAGGAGGTATGTGGAGTTGAGGAATCGTAGATTTCTTCTCTGGCCATTACTGTGGAGTCCAGGCTGATTGGATATGCTGGTGGAGCTGCATGTGTGCAGTCATATGCATGCTGTTCTTTGCACCTCTGTGAGCTGCCTGCCCGCCCTCCTCATTTGAGCTCCTCTGCCCTTCTGTCCCACAGCTGCAGAGCACCATTCGGGAGCACAGGGACGGGGGCAATGCAGGGGGGGTGTTCAACCGCTATAACATCCTCAAGGTGAGGCCTGGCTAAACTTGCATTAATAACCGGGTATGTGCTGCTGGCATCAGCTCAGTGTGCTTCCATGAGACTCACGTCTGTCGGAAAACACTGCAGATCCAGAAGGTGGTGAACAAAAAGCTGCGGGAGAGATATGTCCACCGGCAGAAGGAGATCGCCGACGAGAACCACAATCACCATAACGAGCGCATGCTCTTTCATGGTAAGGACCTCCTGGGTTCTCCATCTGCAAGTCTGGCCCCTTCTGGTGTGGGAAAACATGTTTTCGTTCATAGAATGACTATTTTTTCACTTTGACAACAAACTAGTAAATCTATTCAGAGTGTGTTTGGAATCAAAATGAGCAGACACTAAGCTGCCTGAAGAGGGTCACTTGTTGAAGGGTATCCCTTATTTGGAGTCATCAGTAGTGCTATCTTTTCTGGTTTCATCCTCTATTCTTGACTATATTGAAAGAAAGGCGCTTTTCTTTTTAACAAATCCAGACCATCATCTCTGTTGAACTGGATCTGGTGCCCTTGGATTCAGGGCTGACCAGTTTCATGTTAATTAACCTTCTGATGTCTCCCATCTCGACCAGGATCCCCCTTCATAAACGCCATCATCCACAAAGGGTTTGATGAGCGCCATGCCTACATCGGTGGCATGTTCGGCGCTGGCATCTACTTTGCGGAGAACTCCTCTAAGAGCAACCAGTACGTGTATGGCATTGGCGGTGGTACTGGTTGCCCCACCCACAAGGACCGCTCCTGTTATGCCTGCCACAGGTACGGTTTCTGCCTTTCGTGCTTTGAGAGAGTGTGATGGGAACAGTGATGTGTTCCCGGTGCTCAGGAAACGGTGCTTGGCTTGTAAAACTGCATGCTTGGGTTGGGTAAATGAGCCATGTGTGTATATAACTGTCTGACAACCGCGTGTCCCATCGCCTCCTTGCAGGCAGATGCTGTTCTGCAGAGTCACTTTGGGCAAGTCCTTCCTGCAGTTCAGTGCCATGAAAATGGCCCACGCCCCCCCGGGCCACCACTCTGTCATCGGCCGACCCAGTGTCAATGGTCTGGCCTATGCGGAGTATGTCATCTACAGAGGAGAGCAGGTAAGCGAGCAGGCCGACTGAGCAACGTGAAATAAACACGGGGTGTCTTTAGATAATATTCAGGGGATATGGCTGCTCTGTCCATAGGATGTTTGACTCTATCCTGATGCTGTTCGACCTCTTTGTCTCCAGGCATACCCAGAGTACCTCATTACCTACCAGATACAGAAGCCAGAAAGCACAGCTCAGACTGCTCCGGGCGCAGAACAAAAGTCCTAGTCCGGCCCAGCCCAGTCCGGCTCAGCTCAGCTCAGCTCAGCCCTGCCCAGCCTAGCAGAGCCCAAACGAACCACAGAGACTGTTACTGAACACTTCATACATTCGGGGCCAAACTACCAGTGAAGCTCCTTTAGTTTTTTTTTTTTTTTTTTTTTACTTTAAGATAAACTTCAGTTGTGAACAGCTGATTTTTCTTTTCTTGTTTTTATTTCATTTTTATTCCCCTTTCTCACTGTTTACAAAAAGTTGCCTTCACCTGTAACCAGTCACAGCTCCTTTTGCGCCCCCTGGTGCTCAAAATGGTTCACTGCGAGGGTTGGAGGCCACAGGAAAGCGACACCTTCAGGGTGCCCTGTGCCCCCTCAACCACACCCAGCTCATTACATTGATGTGAGACAGACCTGGAGTGGGGGAGGCATGGATGCCCTAAGCCTAGGTGTCCTTTATTTTTATCGGTCTGTGAACACACTTGCCATCCTGGCTTTGTTTGCTTTTACTGTGATTGTTTTAGGTTATTTACACTATAAATTGGACCATGTCACAATTCAGTCTGTAGGGACCCTAACTTTTACTTTACTCATTTGTCTTTCTTTACAGGAAACACATTGTGTAGTTTTTTTTTTTTTTAAAGAAAGCTTTGGGATGTTTCAGTGGGTTCAGAAAGTGGCAAACTGATGGGAACAACATGGAGAAACAGAAGTTCAGCCTGTGTTACAGCTCGACATATTACTTTGCACAAGAATCGGTCTGTAAGCGTCACAAACCCACATCGCTGTTGTCTTATACGCAGGATTCATGTTTTAAAGGACTTGCACTTTTAAACAGGAATGATAAGTTATTAGTAACTGAGAAATACGTTTTTGAAAAAAAAGTTGGTTAATGTACAGGTTATGTAAACAATGCCTTTGTAAAGCTTTGATGTTCTTTACTGATGAAGATCGGCTTTTATTACTTCTCGAAATGAAGCCGGCTTTCCTTTTGGGTTTTTTTTATTTCCACATTTTCCTGGAGATGGAATGACTTGATCAGGCTAAGTAGTTGTTTGTTTTTTTGTTTTTTTGTTTTTGAATAAATATTAACTGTAGGAAGTCGTCTGTTGGTCATGTTGCCATGTTCGTAGAACTCACCACTTTGGGTTGGAGAAACTGGTTGTAACAATACTACTGATGACGCAGTTACTCGACTCGCTTCCTGTTCCCTATGAATTCCTGTACTAATTCTGGAGGGGACCCGACTTCTTGTTCAGGAGAGAACCCTCGGTGCCCCGGGATCGCTCGCTCTGCCCAGGAGCTATAGGAAGGTGGAACCCAAAACCATGAAGGGCAGTGCTGGCTGGGGTGAGTGGGGGGTGTCCGTAGCGATCACCTGCTTTTAAGCCCCTCATTCATTGGCGCCACTTCAGCATCACGCAGAACTGAATAGAACCACAGACAGTCTGACACGGATGCGCTCATGTGTGGGGGTGTTCCCTTTATGGATGTACTGTTTCAGTCCCAGCCCGCCCCCATCCCCCCTCCCGTTCCCACCAAATGAAGTCCCTTCCTCAAGCAAGGAAAGCAATCATGTTTCCATCTGCTTCCCGAATGATCCTGTAATCCTTAATGTGATGATTTACCTTTGTTACTGAAACCATGCAGTGTAACAAAGTTGATATGAAGATTAATCTATCACACTTCAGCCTTGTAAACCAGTCTTAATAAAGTATGTGACACTTCACCTGATGTTCTTTCTGTTGTACATTTTGTTCCATCTTTTTCAAGCCACAATGTGCCTTTTAGGAATTATCTTTGGTCAAGATGTCAGTTTTTAACTGCTTCCTTATGGACCCCTAAATGTTTAGGATATAGCAGTTAAATCCTGTCCAGCAATTATGTAGACTGGCACAGTTGCTGCTTACCATGACTGATTTATTTGCTGTTATGTAACCCAACTGGAAGCCTTTTGCTGAACCATGCTGTCCTATTCCAAATGCATACATGTCGTCAGCAGAGGGCACTCTTGCACCAAATGATTATTTTCATATTAGCTGGTAATTCTGGAGGTTTTTTTATTTGTAAACCTAAACTCTGTGAGGTGTGACATGGACAAGTATCATTCTGTATGCCTATTTTTATTAATGTATATTAATACAAATGTTCCTTGCCTAAAGGAATAGGCCTCCCTTACTGTATTCAAAATGTTATTTTTACATGCCACCCATTCTAGCATGGTTGCTCTAGCAGGGCAAGTACAACCTATCAGGAAGGCAGAATAGAAACACTTGGGGGTGTGCAGGGTTGCCCGTCCAACACCCTGTGTACACTAGAGCCTTAGAGTCACCCCATACGTAGGGAATCTAGCAGAACAGGTGGTCTGTACTGACAGGTTTGGGCAGAGAAACAGAACAGACAATTGATTATGAAAACTGTTATATTTAAATGGAGTTAAAGAAATAAATAAAAGGAACATACCACATAACAAAAGAGGGGAAAAGTCTAGAAATTGTATCTTTATGAATGATATTGCCATGGGAACTGACAACATTTCACTCCACACAGGTAAAAAGTATTGCATTGCTCAATGATTGACATTTATACACCTGTAATATATTAATTTATCACTGGACTAAAATACTTTAACAAAAAGAGTTTTAAAAATGGTAGCTACCACCTCTTATAGTAATGTGCAAATTAATGTAAAAGTTTACTAGGGTATTGCATCACTTTAAAAGTGCTCTATAACAAGGTGCCAACATTCTTCAAAAGGAAAAAGAAAATCCTATGTGTCCTTAAAAAATCCTAAAGGCATCTTGTCTGGATTCATGAGTGATTTCTTTTACAGAGTCGTGTCTCAAGAACTGAAGCAGAAGAACATGGGGGGGGGGGGGGGTGTCCAAGGCCAAGTGGATCCCTCATTCCAGAAAAGTCCTGGAAACTCCATTGGGTGAAGGTCCTGTGGCACGGAACACCACCTTCGCTGGTTTATCCTACATTTCCAGTGATATCGGACTACCTATGGTTCCATTAGAAGGTCATGTGGGAGGGGCTCCAGGGTATACTTAAAGCAGGGGGGCCTTTTTTGGACCCTCCCACTTCTTGTCATCACTGAGATGAGGGGTGGGACTCAAATGATACACATATCACAAACAAACACATATCACGGGATGCTGGCCAGGTCTCACTGCCTGATAGGAATCGAAAAACAGAGACAACATTCTTCAGTCATCATACAGTCACCGATGAAGCGTGACTCACACTGAGCTTTTAAGTCTCTAAAAAGTGAGCGGGTCATGAAGTAGATATTCCCAGTCCGCCTGGGCTTTGGTGGCCACCGTAGAGAGGAAAGGAAATTATTGCTCTGATTTGCAAACGTATAAAAACTGAGGAAACGTTGAGACTTGATGGAGAAATATTGCAGTCTAAAAGGTTGAAAATGGCTGGCTGTCACTGTGAGAGATCAGTCTCTTCCATCATCACATCGGTGTAGAGTTACATTGGATGCAGACGTGGGATTCCCCAAACATCTGGAGCATTGTGTACCTTGTCTGAGACCGAGGCACTGATAAAAAGTAGGGGAATCATCTCGGCTCCTCCGTTTTCTGGGAGACTCCCCTTCTGCCTGGCAAACATACTACTTATTGATGTCATTGCACTGCATGTTGTTATTCTCTGCCTCCTGGCTCCAAAGCAACACCCGGATCTTTATCGTTCTTTATACCTTCACACCAAAACCGCACTCTCAGTTCCCACCTTTACCTGCCTGACTGCAATAGGGTCGGCAAAGGAGGTAAAGGCAGCCAGGCAGTTGGCTAGAGTCTTCAAATAGAGGGGGGCTGGGAACAGGTCACCCAAAGCCACCACTGGAGGAGATTCTTTGGAAGACACGATGAAAAACACAGGATATGAATGGAACTCTGATGGATACCGTAGAACGTCACAGCGGCGGCAAACGTAGGCTGCTGACAGAAGATGAAAGCAGCTCTGAGCTAACGGCGAGGGTTTTCCCATAAGCGATTCTCTTACTGAAACCTCACACACGTATATAGAGCTCTGTGAATTTCCAAAGACTAATGAAAATGAGGACCATTTTTCAGACGCTAAATTATTGTTTTACAGTAGAGGCTACGAAAGCACTGTAGTCTGCTTTTTAACCTATGTGCCCATTTATGTCAGTAAGACAAGATCGTCACCCTGTTGATTTTTTTAACTATTCAGCATTCTAGAAGCTTCTACCACCTATCCAGTTCATCTAAGAAGCTTTGGCCACTATCCAAGGAATTACAGCCACTCCAAACAAACTTTCAGAGTATTCTAGACACTTACACCAACAGTCTGGGGTGTTCTAGTATTTTCAGCTTTTAGTGTGGAGTATTCTAGAAGCTTCAGCTGCGTGAAGGACGTTGGCACATGTCTCTCAGTCCCTGAGTGGGGGAGGGGGGGCCTCAGCAGCTGGGTGAGGTGGTGATGGGGCTCTGCAGATAGGACAGGCCATTTGGTGGTCCATGCGTCACCACGGAGACGGGGAAGCTGAAGACAAAGGGGGAGGTGGGCGTGGTGGAGGAAGAGGAGGAAGTGGCGGTGGTGGGGGCCACCAACTTGGGTCCGTGTGGAGGGGGCGGGCTAGCAGCCTCCACAGAGCAGGAAGTAGCCAGGACCTGGGATTCGAACTGCAGCAGCTGACCCATGAAGCTGAAATTGGGCGAGATGACACTGCGCCGCTGCCGCACAAATTCAAAGGCCTCCTCGAGGCGCACCTGCTTCTTCTTCATCAGGTAGGCCAGGCAGATGGTGGCTGAGCGCGAGATCCCCGCCTGGCAGTGCACCAGCACACGGCCATTGGAGGCCTTCACTGAATCTGGGGGAGGAGGCGGTGGAGAGAGAAGGTGAGAGTGGGATCCCAGCACACCGGGACACTTAAAGTGTAACGTTGACAGCGTGATACTGTTTGCTTTAACGGCTTGGCACGCTGTGTGGTTTCAATCATTTACACTCCTGTGGGGCAAGAACCTACTCAAACTGGCCCAGCAAGGAACATCATAAACCCATCCATGCATCCAGTTTCTATACTTGCTTCTCCTATGCAGGGTTGCATGGGTTTGGAGCCAATTCTGGAAACTATGTGCGCAACATAATAACCCATTCTGTTAACTAAAGAGCCTCAGAGACAATGCTCATTCAGAGGTAAAACCATAGACAGACACACATATTCTTTGGTGTGTGGTTCAGTGGATTAGGACACTATGCCTCTAATCTGAGGGTCACTGCTTAAAATCCCAGAATAATTTCACTTTTGAGCCATGTTCTTAAACCCCAAATTCCCCAGGGACTCACTTAACCTGCCTTCTCAAAAAAGTATGGATATGTTTTATTTATTTATAAGATGCTTTTACTTTTTAAAGAAAGCAGCCAGGCAGTCCCTGAAGATATTTGAAATTACTCTGCTGAGCCTGGTATTTAAACCAGCAACCTTTCAGTCACAGGCACAGTATACTGACCCACTGAGCCTCACATTGGCCCCATATAAAAGAATGTGCTACATCAATACGAACATAAACAATCCGAATTTATATTAAAAAACTGTCCCTTTAAAAAAGAGAGCCGTATAATAATTTGAAAACACTTCTGCAAACAACGAGTTAAGGATGCTTTTAGATTTCTAAAAAACTTCGTTCTGTGTGGAAAAAGTCTCTGGTTTATTTTCTCTGCATCCTAGAATGGAACTGACAGCGGAAGACGGGCCTGGATAGCGGCTGTACGGCCTGCGCCCCGTCCACCTGCGCAGACGGCACAGCCTGCGCCCCGTCCACCTGCGCAGACGGCACAGCCTGCACTAAGATAACGAGCCACTGATTAACGAGTCGGTGAGACCTGCCGCCACATCACAGTGAGGCCCCGAGGTGCACGTCGGACGCGGGGGGGCTACATTCATCACTTACGTTACATTAATTAGCTGCCAGCTGCCGCTTCCCTCCCAAGTGCTTTACGGTGTTTCCCCGTTTATGCTGCTCGATGGTTTATCGAGGCAATTCAGGGCAGCTCCAGGCCCCGCGTCCGCCGCAGAGCCCCCCGATGGGATTTCCAGGACAGACTAAGCGTCCGCTACCGGTTATTAGCCAGCCTGACTGTCGGCACTCAGCGCGAGAGCGCCTCACACGCGCAAACACTCGCGCGCACATCTGAGGGCTCTCCGACGTGGAGCCGCGAGGCGGATGAGTCAGACCCCAGTCCCTCGACGTCGCGCTCTGACGCATACGCGCTCGCAGGAACTTCACTGAGCTCCCCTGCTCTGCCTGGTGCTCAGAGGCCTGTCAGCTGTCTGCCAAGACTCTCAAGCCCTGGAAACATTGGAAAGGCCAACGCTGTGTAGGGCTCTTATACTTGGGAAACACCGAGTGTGGCGAATGCTAGCTGTCAGCTCCGGAAGTTCAAAATACCACAGACGCCCTAAATTCTCCGTCTCTGTCAACTTCTTCACTTATTATCCGCCACAAAAATAATTCCTGGATTCCATGCATCGTGTCTAGGGTAAAGAGTGCATGTAAGGCTCAGAGACCCAGTGAAAAGCTGGGCATTCACCTCAGGGCAGGTGTGTTGTTCATCCTGAAATTTTATTAGCCTCATTAGCACTAAACACAGCAGCCCACCAGGGGGCAGCCCACTAGAGACAAAGCGCCACCCACCAATGTAGTCGATGGCCTCGACGAACCAGGAACTGATGTCTGCCTTGTGGTTGTCTTCCACCGGAATGCACTTGTACGTGTAGACGCCCTCGAAGTGGTTGGGGCAGCTGGAGGACACATTGAGTAGCGCAGAAATGCCCATGCCATCCAGCATGTCCTTCTTGGAGGCATGATACGCGCTGCCCAGGAACAAGAAGGGAAGGATCTCCACTGGCCCTCCCTGGGAGAGGTAGAGACAGCAGGGTAACTATGGAGACACAATGGAGGCCTGCAGCTGGATATATATATATATTTACTTGTGTGTTGTGGAAAAAAAGGAATTCTGTAAACATAAATGTATATAAACACTAATGGTGTGAATCGATGCGGCTGGCTCCACTATCGTATCATCAAGTTAATGGCGAGCTATTCACGTAAATACAATACTGGTTATTCCTCCCAGACCACGCGCCACATTAAAAGATGTCGTCGTAGAAAAATCTACAATGCAACAATATACAATCGCACGGCAACGGAAATGCACTTTAGGAAGCTGGACAAATATAAATGGAGCCTAAAGTGAGAGTATCGATCTGGTTGTATTACGGGTTATCTTGCGCTCTTCCGGCCGGAAATCCGTGACGTTAAGAAAGCTTCGATTTGTACAGAGAGGAGGTTGGCGATGCAAGAATTCTGCTGCCCCCACGGAAAGACAAAAGCGGAGTCTTTGGTGTTACACAACACGACCATGCGGGGCCTGCGATCGGCCTGAAACCGCTACGCGTAAAGGGCTTACCTGGTCGTGGTGGGGGGTCCCACAGGAGCTGCAGCTGGGCTCTCCGTTGGACTGAAATGAGGAGCTGGACAAAATTTTGGTTTTCAGGCAAAATTCGGGATATTCCGAGAAAAATCTGTCGTAGCCCCCTGCGGAAAAAAATCGTTCACACCGTTAAAAACACGAAATTTACCAATAAGTACATAATAAATATATTTTTAAGAAGGTTGGATGAATAACGATTATCCGTAGGCCATATTATTCCTGCCTGAAACCAAGCTTTGCAAATCAATTAGGAACATTACATTTAAATTAATTCTGCTTGTGAAGCCCGCAATGTTTTTTTTTCGTAACAATGACCATCCGATTATATGATAATTATATATTATTTATAACCAGATGTGAATAACACACACACACACACACACACACATATAT
>JABFEB020000113.1:20818142-20829663 GCA_019775895.2 Stomatorhinus ivindoensis
GTTTGTATTTATATCTTCGTGGGGACTATCCATTCATTTCTAAGTGGAAAACTCTAATCCTAACATGAAGACTAAACCCCTACCCAGCTCTAAACTTAACCATAACTAACCAAACAAAATACAAGACTTTTGGCATTTTTAGTTTATTGATTGCATTCACCGATCTTTGAGGGGACCTGAAAAATGGTCCCCACAGCATCAAAATAACAGGTTTTTAATCACTCTGTGGGGAACATTTGATCCTCACAATTTAATATAATGCGCACGCACAGACACAGGCACACACACACACACAGGTACACACAGACACACACACACACACACTGCCGTGCCTTTCAGCTGAGGCACCAGCTGTCCACTCTGCATTATAGTGGATTCATTTTTAGCTAAGATATTAAGTTCTCCTGAATCACCCCCCCCCCCCCCCCACGCACACATACCTGTAAAAACCCAGCAAGTGGGGACACTGAGTAACTCAGTGGCAGATCAGATGGCAGCAGATTCAGTGGTATCTGATGATGTAGATACCATCAGGGCGTGGGGGGTGTCATGGGAAGGGGGCGGGGTCAGCCCACAGGGCGAGTCGCTGAAACTCCAACCTCAATGATGAGGTGACCTTGAGTAGCTGTCCAACCCCCCAGCTCTCGCAGACCATACACTGCCGTGAGCTGATGTCTTAAGGGTATTTTGGTTTGACCTCGCTGCCCCCACCCCCGACTACTCGTAGTGTCACAGAGTCAAAGGGACGAACATGACAAACGGGGTGAGGGCACCGAGTCACAGTACCAGCTCAGATGGTCGGGGTTGGGACAGCTGTCCTCGTGCCCCAGTGGCTGGCCCTCAGTGCGGCCCCGCGACCTTTGACCTCTCACACCGCACCGACACGGCAGCACCAGCTGGTTACAGCATAGCGTCGCCTAATAATCGGTCCTTATTTAACCAGCCATACGGGACAGATCTGCTCTCAGCTGGCGCTCCATCGCTGTACCGCTGTGTGAAAGTTTCCTCCCCGGTAACAATCTCCAGGGGGCTAAATGGGTGAAAACGTATCAAACTGCATCATTCTGCTGAGGAGACGGGATGCTCGATATCTCTGGCTCATCAGCCACGTTCAGGTCAGTACCTCCCTGCCCCCGGCAAGGCACCAGGCACACACCGACAGCTCCACAGGTCAGCATACCACATGCCCGGGCCCCCGGAGTCCCCTGAGGCCCCGGCACTCAAGACACCCGGATGGAGGTGGGGGCCTTTAGTCTGATGCCACCTTCCGACCTTTAATGAGGGAAAGCGGAAAGACAGCCAGCAAAGAGTGAGCGGAAGTGGAATCCAGATGGTGTACTGGAGCCCCAGGTGAGCGTGGGCGGCCCCTAGAGGTCACCGGAGGAGGGCTGGCAGATGGTGTGTGTGTGTGTGTGTGTGTGTGTGTGTGTGTGGTCACAGCCTCCACATATGTGTTTGGTCTGGGCACAGTTGGGGACAAAGTCACCCATAATTTAGAGTTAGTAAGTAGAGTTTAGTAAGATTAAATAACATGGGGGAGCTTTGAGTGTCCATTGTCAAGGAACAGAATCACTCTCACACACACACACACACACACACACACACGCCTCAGCGTGGTCATATGGAAACACACCAATGCCGGCCTGACAGGGGGGCCACAGTGTCAGACCGTCTGGCTCGCGGACATGCCACCAGCCATGCAAACTGGCCACCTGCTTCCAGCTGACCCCGGTGCCCTCCTGGAGGTTTGTGTCTCGCCAGCCGACCAGCCAATTCCAGAGACATGTGACAAGCCCCCCCACGAGGGTGTGGCCAGGCCAGAGGGCTGGGCAACAGTCACCTCACACTGTTAATCATTTGGGTAGCACATGCTCATCCTGTGCGTGAAACGCCGTCACATGGCTACACGACCGCTCTGTAATCCAGGCCACTTGGCATGATTTGGGCTTTCTCTACGATCGCGTCCACCCTCAGACCCTACGATCGAATCCACCCATCATCCACTTCCTTAATCATGTCACTGGTCTGGTTAATTAAAGCATGAATTAATTACCAAATGCTGACTGATGATTGGGCTCCGGGTTGATGAAGCCATCAGCCGTCGTCATGTGATGCTAAGCAGCATCGCAGGCCGGAAACACGCCTCATACATATTCAGTGGCATGTTCAAGTCACGGCCAGCAGTGCACCGTTCTCGAGGGGATCCAAGCGGTACCGTGAGCCGGGCAGCCGTCCGTCCCGCAGATCCGGGGTTCTCACATGTTGACACCCAAATTCCCTTCAGTCTTCCTGAAATCCACTGGTGTTTCTGCTCCCCAACCAAGATGTTGCTTCTCACCCAGTCTATGCCAGATGTTGCTTCTCACCCAGTCTATGCCAGATGTTGCATGTGGCTCCCCCTGCTGGTGCAGAGTCCCAGTCGTCACCTTGTTTGCCTCTCTGTCACTGTGACAACTTACTCTCCTGGAGTTATGAATATTCATACATACTTCATATTAAATGCACATAAATTACCGACAGCTCTGCCTTGATTAATCACAGCACTGGTAATTAGATCCCATGCAATCCAGCTGGCTAGCTGGGGTCCTGGACCTGAGCTTCTATTAAGTGTAATCTTTACAAGACTGCCCCCCACAGGACACCAAAGGCCATCAAACAACAAGTCTGCAAAGACACCATCTCCTGCTCCGCTTTCCCCACTTCATGTCTCCTCAGATGTATTCAGTTATATAATGACTGGTTCAGGTTTCTTTATTTGTATCCGCAGGTCAGGGCTATTCAACTCAGGCCCTCGATTCCAAATCCAGGCCTTGTTTTCAGTTCTCCCAGGTAGTTAGTTTAATAATGACTGATTCTGATTGGTCAGCGGCTTCACGCCTGGCTCACAGGTGAAGGAAGGCTGGAAAACCAGCAGTGCTCGGCCCTTGAGGTCCATGAGTTGAACGGCCCTACCGTAGGTAAATCCCTTCCAGTCTCATTTAAGACCCCTCCCCATGTGTGCCATCATGTACAAGTTCACTCATTAGGGGGCACTCACAGTACCCGTGCCTGAGCACGTCTGACCCCCCCCCCCGAAGTCCATGTTTCTCGACTAGTATGATCCCTCCGTACCGGGCCGGTCCACACTACGCTTAACCGTTCCCTGGCCTGCTTGGAGAGGCGGGCCGGAGCAGGTAGACTCGGACTTAGGCATGGTACGTATGCAGTGTGATCGCTAACCATGCCCGGGCACGGATTGCACATGACGTTAATGCGGCTGACACACGCATGCGCACGCGTGCGTTATAATGAACTGAACCCGGAAGTAACGGGTTGGGAGGCTGTACAGATCTTGTCATTTTTTTACGCAAAACTGCTTTGCTAAACAATAGTGTGTAAAGAGAGTATTGCAGGCTTTCTTTAGGTCATCTGCTCAATAAATTTCAGAAAACCTTCCCACACAGCGCTTTATGCTTGATTGTCTAACTGCTCAAAACACAGCGTGGCATAATAACCCGTAGTATGCTAGTTTGTCGACCTTAACAGCTTTTTGTAGTACGGTATCCCGTGCAACACTAGTCTGCACGAACTCTCAGATACATGGTAAAATGTGGGAGCTTTTTATGGGTGAACAACGAACAAATAAAAAATTGCTGCATTGCATACTTGATGAATCTGTGTCATCATGCCGAAATCAACTCCAAATGAACCACAAATGAGGACATTAGTCATGAATTCCTTCCTGCTGTAAGATAGTGCTTTCCTACCTGTTTTCTTCAACACAAAAAAAGTCGCACAGTGATGACGAAAGCATCCATGGACCAGGATCGTTAAGTGCAATGTAGCGCAGACTAGCAAGGAATTGGTAAGGGCGAGCAATCAGACCGGACCTTGAGATCACACACCAGCAGGTGGCGCAGCTCTGGGATACAGGACAGCAAATACTAAATATTCTGCTGTGGGGAGGGAGGGGGGACCAGGTCACAGTGGGGAGGGAGGGGGCACCAGGTCACAGTTTATAAAGAAGTCTGGTCAGTCAATCAAGTCCGGAGGATCATGTACGCAATTGCCTTTGAAATTAGTTCACATCTAACGCACTGTAGATATTCCTGCCCTAAAGTACCCCTGTCTCTCCTTTATTCTATTTCCCGTTTCACTTCAGAAAAAGTCAACAAAGGCCCCATTATGACAAAGTGACACATTTTGAATAATAATCCCATTTACATATCATTGTACATTCAGCTGGGGTTATCCAAGATCATTTTCTCACTGAATATCCCTTGAATATTTAATCACGCCGACAGTGTGAAACACACACTGTTACCTCCACTGAATTTGTTACACAGAGGTGTGTCTTAATGTTGACTATAGCATTAAATGCGGCTGGGTCATGGTTACCCAGGTGCGGAAACTGACATTCCCGGAGTAATTATAAAACTGACATTTTGGCTTCACCAAGCAGATGATTTACTGTGGTGTGCTTTCTCATTTGGAAATATTTAACGGCAAAAATAAACACCATGTCAAATAACTTAAGCCTCAAGTAACCAAGTCTATCTTAAAGTAAAACAGTTCGGGAGGTTCTGATGAGCAGGGAGGTGATTGGTCCTCATCAGATTGGCTTGTCACTTCCCACCAATCAGATGATGCTAAGGACCCCGCCTCTGTTTCCATCATGCACTTGAGATATTCACAGACACACGCTTACAAACTCACGCCTGACTTAAACACTTACAACAGCCCCCCCCCCTCCTGCCTACTGACAGCAGGGTCACATTGGCCATCTACCTCTGACCTCTGATCACAACTTGACCACTGAAGTCAAGCATTTACCAAGGAATCCCTCCTCCCGCCTCCATGAAACACTTCGCTTTATGGGTATCGATGTTGCTGGAAGAGCAGAAGGCCACAATCTTTTTTTGCATCTTTTCTGGCAATATTTTCACGGTAAAAAGTGCATCATGGCCTACTGAAACCACTGATAAGTATAACTTAATTACTTAAAACCCTAATTAGCTACATAATTATCCAGCTGAGCTCCCCGTTTGTTTAATGACTTCAAATGAAAATTTGCAAGTTATTAGCACCTGTGTGTGTTTCTACGCTGCACGAATCCAACTGAACTGCCCAGTGGGGGAGTGAATAATCCCAGGGCCTAGTGACAGCTGGATACAGCGGCAACCTATCAACAGTGGGGACGGTGGTAACCTAGTGACAGCTGGATACAGCGGCAACCTAGCAACAGTGGGGACGGTGGTAACCTAGTGACAGCTGGATACAGCGGCAACCTAGCAACAGTGGGTACGGTGGTAACCTAGTGACAGCTGGATACAGAGGCAACCTAGCAACAGTGGGTACGGCCCTAACCTAGTAACAGCTGGATACAGCATTACCGTGGCAACTGCATCAGTGCTGCATTATGGATATTACTTTAGAACCAGAAATTATTAGAAGCCTACTAATGTGGGTGTCAGTAGATATCTGCGAGGGGGTGAAATTGTACACTCTGGTGCTGGAGGGCCTTCAGTCTCACATGGCTGCCTGCACAAGGCCGTTCATTTGCTATTAGTGAGCTGAACACCTGAGTCAGGTATAAAACAGGACTGAGTACTTTTTAAATTAAGCTAATTTGGTAAAAGTTAAGTTTGACTGCCGCTGTAGGGATAAAATATTTTGCTGTCTATTTTTCAGAATTTTGTGCATTTTCAGATGGAAAGGTGATATCTCACTGTTATAATCTTAAACAAACAACTGGTTTTATTATCAATAATTAATGATTACAGATGACATTAGAGATAGTCATTGAGTGTCTGAGCTGAGGCTCAGTCTGCGCCGCTCACATGTTAGTACAGCCTTTGGTTTCTCCTGCTGAGACATAGAGTTAGACAAGCTGCAGTTTCAAAACTTAAACAACATTCCACTTTGCATTAATTACTATTCGAATTCATGTAGCTTTAACAATGAAGAGCCATTAATTTACTAATCTGCTTGTCAAAGATGGGTGTTATACATTTTAAGTCCAGTAGAGGGAGACAATTCCGCAAAACAAATTTCCTCTGAAGTTATTTTTGTGGGGCGGCATGGTGGTGCATTGGTTAGCACTGTTGCCTCACACCTCTGGGACCGGGGTTCAAGTTTCCACCTGGGTTACATGTGTGTGGAGTTTGCATGTTCTCTCTGTGTCCTCCGGGCACTCCGGTTTCCCCCCACAGTCCAAAGACATGCTGAGGCTGATTGGAGTTACTAAATTGCCCGTAGGTGTGCCTGTGTGAGTGAATGGTGTGTGGGTGTGCCCTGTGATGGGCTGGCCCCCCCGTCCAGGGTTGTTCCCTGCCTCATGCCCATTGTTTCCGGGTGGGCTCCGGACCCCCCGCGAGCCAGTAGGATAAGTGGGTATAGAAAATGGATGGATGGATGGTTATTTTTGTGGTTCATATTGTTCCTATTGTCCATCCATCCATCCATGCATCCACCCATCCATCCATTTTCTATACCCACTTATACAAAGCAGGGTCTTGGCAAGGCAGGGAATAACCCAGGATGGGATGTCAATTCAACACAGGGGGGCGCACACACATCTTCACCACAGCTCAAATTCACCTTAGCGCGTTTTATTATTAATGCAATAAAGTGGTTCTCAGGCCTAGAACTTTGAAGAAAAAAAACCATCATAATCACTGATCCATATTTCTGGTCAGCAATGATGCTATAAACGTGAACCTGGATAGCAAAAATCTAAAATGTAAAGCTAAAATGCTGACCTCACACAAGAGACGGTTTGAATTGTGTCACATTGTCATGATGAGGAAGTGTTAAGGTGATGTCGTCTGTCTGTCATGTGACCCTGGCCATCTGTGGCCTGCTGGACAGAGTGATGGCATCCCTCCTCTCACCTTGGTTTGCGACTTTTGGACGTTATCTTCAGCCACAGTTCCCTTGAAAGCAGGGCTTTATGGAGCTCGGTGAATAGAAATATCTGTCTAAATCTCATATCGTGAACATGCACAGCTGCATAACAGAGGCGCCCCCTATCGTTACTGCAGGCTGACGCTGCCGCGTTTGCGTGATTCTACACGTCAGGGAGTATGGACCCCTTCACCACAGACTCAGGAGATGTAAAAGATGGACAAGCTAATTATCCACATAGAAATACAGACTATTTAAAGAGGCTTTATATAACATCTCTGAGACCCTGAAACGCAGTTACCAAGAGGGATCCAGGATGTTCACGTGCCCCCAGATCCAAACTCATCAGCTTCCAAAAGTTCCAAAAAAAATAATAATCAAAAAGAACGTCGTGTACCAGCACGTCTGGGGCACATGGTAGAGCGTCACGTTTGGAAAGAAGGCAATGTTACTCGTTTAGAGAAGACGCCGCACCACCGGGGGAAACGGTGGATTCAATTTAAACACTAACAAAATCAGTAAGGTTGATGGAAAGAGGGCCTCGAGCAGCCAGACGAGTTAATTTGCCAAGTGGAGCAGCTACTGACCGAGATGCGTCTTGTTCCTGCAGGCACCGCTAATTTACCTCAGACCTTATAGTATCTTGATTTTGAGGCGGCTCTCTGACTGTCCTACATGCTGCAAAACGGTTCACTGGTAAGATTAGCCCAACTCACAGTCTATAGTCTTGTCATTTGCAATGTAATATGAAGTGATTAGCGTCAACCACCTCCCCCCGAAGAGCAATAAAGATGATATTTAAAGGAAAAGCGTGACGCCGTTCTGGAATGTTCAGGATGTTGGTTCCACTGATCGTACCGAGGTCTGCAGTAACATGGACTCAAATACAGGCTTTAATAATAATAATAATAATAAGAAGAAGAAGAAGAATAATAATAATAATAATAATAATAATAATAATAATAAATGACTTCCCAGTTAGTTAAACATAAACTAATAGGCAGAGAATCCTTTCTGTTTGTGACAGCAGATGTGTTTAAAACGTTCTCACTAAGTACCTAAATTCTCAGCGAGTGCTTCGCAGACGAATCTAATTTCCCCTTTAGGTATCCCGTGCTTGTTTTTGGTTTTGCAATTCTACAAAGCAGCCACGCGGCGGCGCCACCGAGCCCCATTCTAGACGCACACGGTGGTCCTCGAACCTCGCCAAACGCAGAGCGCAGCCCCTCGTCCCCCCTTTGCTTTGCGAGACGTGTAGGGCAGCATGTCGGTCGGGCTGTATGCTCCACAGGCTCTCCCGCGTAGTGGCCGGCTGCTTGGAGGCTGTGCCCGGATTTCACGGGAATATGAGAGTCCTTAGCGGCGCGGCGCGTCTCCCGAACCGCAGGAACGAGGCGCACGACCTGCAGGTGAGCAAAGTTGCCCTCGAATTCCGATGCGCTCCGGAATGTCGCTCTTCGCGGCCAGCAATGGCGTGGATCCTCCAAGTTGGAAAAGAGGTGAAGCGCCGGGGAAAAGGACGCTGTCTGTAAATGTGAGCGTTAGGATGGTGCTTAAATGACCGCCGGCAGCGCGACCAGCGGCGCGTCCCTGTTTGCAGCCAGTAAAAGCGCGTCCACAGAGATCCAACAGCGTGACTTGGAGCCTAAGTTGGAACAGTGACAGTGTAGGTACGCTCTGTGGGATAATAGTATGTATCTAATTAATAAACATTCTTAATTGTTACATTTGTTATTTCAAAATGTTTTGACACACAGACCACTTCAGAGTTAAAAAGTTGTAGGTAGCAAATATTTTGGTAGTTTTAAGACATTTTTACATATCGGTTAATGATTTTACTCCCCCTTGTGTTATGAAGATTGAGTGACTGTAGTTGCGTCGAGCGTGTTTGTGTCTCGCGGATCCACTGTGCAACACCTTCTCTTTCATTTTGAATCCAAACAAATCTTCTGCGAGGTTCTGCAGGACCTTGTGTTACATGCAGAAGGCAAGCCCACGAGTGAGAGTTTCTTTAAAAAAAAAGTCCAGAGTTTTCTGATGATTCTTTGGCTCCTAAATGGTTGCCCTGCACTTTTGACAGTTACTGTATAGTCAACATTAAGTGGAAATAAGCGTATCATGTGTAATTGGAGCATGTTAGCAAGGATGCATACAGCCTACCGAAACGTTATAGCTGAATAAGGGAGTGATCGATGTGATGTGTTCGATCAGGAATGCTTTCCCCACACCCATTTGTATAGGCAGCAAATAGCTACTTACGGTGGTTTTAATGGATGGTAATTCACATCAGCTGCACTATGTTTTGATAAGTTTTAAATTATGCTGGAAATTAGGTCATGCATTAGCACTCAAGCTACATCCCCTCTCCTGGGTGACTTACAGGTAGAAACAGTGCATCTTGACACGCTGTAAGAGTCTGACTGGAATCTCCTTCCCTAACCATGAGACCAGGAGTCATCTTGTGTCTGATGGTCCTAGTTGGAGTGGACAGTTCAGCTGGCAGGTGGCGACCTTCTTGCCGTCTTACAATGTCTGGGGTTGAACCCCGATGCTCTCGCCCACTCTGAGGGAACTCGGTTGGGTCTCCTGAGCCTCCGTGAAGTAAACTGTACGTCGAGACAGTCTCTAGTGCTTGTAATCCCCATGGAGCCTCATAACGCTCTGAGACAGCAGCTTGGAAATAATGTCGTTCTTATCAAGCAAAAATCCGAATAGTGGCTAGAGGTGCCGTGCCGTGTGGTGAAAAATCGAGTGGCACGCGTTCTGCTAGGATGCTGAAAACACTGCTTAGAGTGGTCCGGTCGCTGGCATCCTGTCAGCTCAGAGCAGTCAAGCAAGCTGAAATAACTGAAGATAATCGGTGCTGGTGATTTAGGAAATGCCGACGAATCGTTTAATGTAGAATCTTTATGTATAATGAGGTCTGTTCTCAGCTTGGCCAGTGCTGCATAGTTACATCCCTTAATCTGTTCCTGCTTAATTAGCAATCTGCTGGTTGATGTGATTTTTTCTTTCTTCATGGAGGTGGAGGAAGGAATCCAAGGACTAATGCTGAATCGGAAAGGCTTTCTCTCTGGGTTCCACCTCTGTCAGGTGCTCTGACACCTCAAACATAGCTGAAGAAGACAAGATGTCTCAGATGACCTTCCAGTTGGTGGACTTGGTGGAAAGGCGAGTTTAATTCAGAGACCACATCACTGCCTTGGTTGACACTGTGGCAGCTGAGTGGTACCAGCCACATATACTCTTCTCCTTTAGGAATGGAGGCTCTTCTATCCCTTATTTTCTGATTGAATTACCTCCTGGAGAAGACCATGAAGGATGTGTCACGGATGTACGGAAGGAAGCACGACCTGTCTGAGGCTGCAGTTACCTCATAAACATAGATTAATCATCACAGATTGACCACTTGGTAGCGGGTCAGGGATTGTGTGTCCTGTTGGCTGTGCTACCCAACACCATCACAGTCGAGTCAGTCGGATATGGGAACTCCATGTGCTTCATTTGGAACTCCAACTCTGCAGGTGCCTAATTGAATAATGTAGACCAAAGAGAGCTATCGAAGAAGCCAGGAGCTAAATGCTTGGTCTCTCTCTGCTGGAGATGTAGGTAAAGGTCAGAGTCTTTAAATGGGGTGGGGGGGCATTTTGAGGTACGGCTGAGACTTTAGGTGGAGCTGACCAGAGGTGGATAATCCAGGTCCAGAGAGTGAAAGTCCAGACCGAGATTTTGTTTCAACCGACCAGTTGAGTACTCTGTGACTGTTACTCTTTATACTCAACTTTTTGGTTGAAACAAAATCCTGGTCAGGATATGTACTGTCTGGACCTGAATCACCCGCCTCTGAAGCTGACCCTGTCTGGTTGTGACACCATAGATAGGCCTGTGAGCAAGATCACCTCTAACACCAGGAGAGCGTAGGGTCTCAGGAATGATGCAGTGTTAGAATTTTCTCTGGAGATCTCCCGCCCCTCAGCTTTGGTGAGGTTCATAGCAACACGCATACTCTGCTAAAGTGGGGGTGTAACTGCACGTCTGCTAATGGCAAAATCACTTAAACATCTTGGGTCCCACCGGAATCAGCGATCCAAGAGGTGCAAGGGGGCAGATCGATGTTTTACGCACGATGACAACATGTCATCTGGGAGGCAATTTAAGAAGACCTTGGAGAAGCTCAGTCCTTACTGGGGACCTAATACGCTTTCTGTACAGCGGACCTCCACGTCACTGTCGCATTTGGAAAGTCTCTCTGCGTTTCCGAACATGATTCCAATGATCAATTGCCTTAAAAATTGTGAAAGGTTGCCAGATGTGGTTCAGGAAATGTACATTGTAACCTGTGCTGAGACTCCAAAAAAAAATTAAATTGAACATTGAAATAGTTAATTTAAATGTAATGTCAATTTTATTTCTAAAGCACATTTAAATAACCAAAGTTTTCCAAAGTGCTGTACAAACTTAGTACAAACATAACATAAATAAGACAACACTGTAAACTGGTGTGATGTGATATAACCAAGGACATAATTAAGAAAATAAGACTTAAAGCCAATCTATAAAACTATATTTTAATTGTGATTTAAAAAGAGAGACTGCAGGAGAAGATCTAATCTCCAAAATAAGAGTATCCCAGAGA
>JABFEB020000113.1:20848388-20873681 GCA_019775895.2 Stomatorhinus ivindoensis
GGGATGCTCTGGTGTCAGGTGTGTTTATGAGCAACTGTATGCTTGAACAAAGCTGTGCTGTGCTGTGCTGTGTTGTGTTGTGTTGTGTTGTGTTGTGCATGGACAAACTGTGGTTAGCACAGAAGTCCAATGTCACTGCCCAGGTTCGGATGGGACAGGCCATTCCTACTAATCATACCCTTCCAGGTTTCACCGTCTTTACCCAAGTGAGCATAATGTCCGCCAGCAGAACAATGGAGTCCCCAGTGGGGGCACCTTTCAGCCCCCCCTCCAAGGTCTCCAAGAAGGCCAGATAATTTGAGCTGGTGTTCAGCACAGACAACAGTCAGAGCCCGTCCCCCGACTCGAAGTCAAAGGGAGACGGCCCTCGTTCACCAGGGTAAACCCCAACGTACTGCTGACCAACCCACAATGCACCGGGCCCTTATAGTTCCTCCTTCAAGTGGTGCCCCACTGGAGAACCGTTCCATTTCGCTCATTTGGGCTGTGCCCAGCTAGACCACATGGGTGAAGGCCTGACCACCAGGAGCCCACTGATGAGCATTTCCGCCCCCCACCAGGCCTGGCTGCAGGACAAGGCTCCAGTAACCCTTTTCCAGGCAGAGTTTCTACTTCCTCCTTGTTGCATTCCGCAAATGGTGTTTGAATCACCCTTAGTCTGACTGCTCACCTAGGACCTTTGTGCCAAGTAAGACCCTGCCAGGGGCAATTACTCCAGACAACATAACTCCAAGGATCATTGGAACATGCAAACAAGGTGGCAAGTAATGAAGGGCCGTACTTTATTTTTCAATCGTATTCATTAACGGATTAATGTGCTAGGAAATTTTGATTTTGTTCTTATAGCAGAAATGCAAACCTGTGTTTGTTTTTCCAGGACAGTTGGAATAACTTGTTAAGTTTTGGACCATTGAAGCTCCTTATCTTCATAGAGATATCTCTCTTCTCTGTGGGACCAAAAAAATCTTTAAACCGTTTCCAAATCGTATGGACAAATTTTGATTAGTTCTTGTTCCGGACAAAATATTTCTATGTCGCCGACTGTGTGGATGGGGCTGGACCAGGAGGGAATCTTATTACCCTAGTGAGGGGGTGGGGGGGCGCAACACAAATAAATGACAATAAATGAGCTGAAAGTGAAGAACAATGGGAAAATGCAGCATTGTTCTTACCAGTGACTGAGCTTTATCGTTGTCCTAGCAGCCATCCACATGTCAATCCGAGTAGAATTTATTATTATTATTTATATTTATGCAGTGGTTTGTGTCTGTTGTTCACTCTCAAGTCACTCGTTTTATAAAAAAAAACATCTTTTAAAGTTCATAAGCCTTATATTGTAATATTGTCAAACTGTGACACAGCGCTGCATGACCTGTTAGTGTCAGTCTTTCTGTAACTACAAATTAGAAAATGAGGTACATGTGCAGTATTGGCCATGTTAACCAGTCTGCAATTTTTTTTCAGGAATCGTACTTGGCTGACCTCGTGCGATTCTCTTCTTCACTGGGTATGGCGTGCTGCTCCCAGAAGTGCACAAAAGACATTCACAGTGCAGGATTCAGGCACATATTGCGAGGATTGCACAGCTGATGCTAATTTGGTTGATGTATATCTTTGTGATAACATACAGATTCTGATCACCGATAGGTGTGATTTTTTGAGTGCCAGGCAGAGTCTTTGTTATTGTTATTTTGGTGCTTTTATCCATAGGAGCAGTCCTGTGTTTAGCCTGTTTTTACAGCTGGATATCATAATGCTTGGGAACTCGCTGAAAGGTACAACAGCCGAATCCCTTTGGCGTCACAGGGCCAGATCCTTAAGCCTTCTTGCTGTTCCTGTTGCCATGGTGAATTCGAGGCCCCAGGAATGAAGTCGGGTCCTGTCTAGCACACATTTGTCACCCTGCTATTAAAGATTGTCCGCTGATGACCCTCATCTCGTCCTCTGTGCTAAACCATGTCCTCTTTGGTCCTTTTCCCTCAGTCATTTTAAGATTGTTTTTCATTAATCACATTAGATGTTACACATTACTGTGTATTCAACAATTTTTACAGATAGTGCCATGAAACTAATAGCAGTAACTGTATAGATGATATAGACACAATAAAGGTATTTAGCCAAATCCCCATGAACTTCCTAGAGATCCAGAGTTGTGGCTCATCTGAGATCCCCATCAAAGCTAAGGAAAATACCGGGACTGACACTGGTGGAGGCCTGTGTTTTGACAGCAAAAGGGTCCCCTTACCAAAGTTAATTTTGCTCTGTGGAAACCACTGCATGTGTTTGCTTTCCTACTCCTCCGGCCCGTGGCTTAATTGAGGACCCTGGTGGTCCCCTTGGAGGACGGGTGTTCACAAAGGATCTGAGCTACATTCCTGGGCTGTCGGACCGACACCAAAAAGCCTTCCCTTTGGCTGTCGCTTATTGTGGTCTGATAAACGTCTGGCTTTAGCAACGACCCATCGACACTAGAAAACAGCGGGTGGCGTGAGAGGTTTAAGGAGGCCCGCAGCATCTCTCTCCGTCCCTTCCTGAATTTTAGGGACGTTCGACCAGGGAGACGGAGTTCCCCCATTGCCGCTTTCTGTCCAGTTCTTCAGGCTGCGGCCCGTTTATCCGCGCAGGACCAAAGAGATGATCAGAGCAGGGGCAGGGCAGACAGTCCGCCAGCTCACACCTCAGCGGCCAGCTGGTGGGAAGACGTTCGGGCTCCCAGAAGCACATGCGATGGTCCTGGTATCTGGGAGAGGCATGGGGCACAAACAATGGTGAAACAGCCCAGCACTTGGACCAAGTACAGCATCTGATGTAATTAGAGCTTGCCAATGTTTACATCCTCCAAAGAGCCCTTCTCTCTGTTACCTGTATCGTTGCCATGGTGCCCCATTTTTGTAAATAGTACAGCCTCATTGTGCGTCTGACCTTGGTCATCCTGTGTTAAGCGCTCCGGTTAACCGAACACCGTCCCCAGGCATAGACTGACGACGCCGCGCTCTGTCAGGAAAGGCGGATAATCCCACCTCTTGTTCTTGCCCTCCTTGTTCAAACAGAAGACTCTATTATGAAACGCTGCAATACACAGGGTTTGAACAGAAAGCCATATGTCAGCCCATTGTGGACGTTACTGTAATCCTCCAGGGGCGTGCAGGGAGACCAGGATCCGCGTTCGGCGTGGCAGTGCAGCCAATGACGTGTTTTCGCAGCCGGTTCACTGCAGGCACCCACCTTTCTAGCACCATTAAGGGGAAGATGGTGGCGCAGGAGATAGCGGTATCGTTCGGCAAAATGTAGGGTTGCAGGTTCGAGTCCCGGTTCCTTCTGACCCCATCAAAGTGTCCTTCAGCAAGACACTGAACCCCCAATTGCTCCCGGTATGCAGGTTGGTGCCTTGCATGGCAGCCTCTGCTACCGGTGTGTGTGAATGGGTGAATGAGAGGCATTATTGTAAAGCGCTTTGGATGAAAGTGCTATATAAATGCAGTCCATTTACCACCAGGGGTCCATGTCCCCTTGAGAGGTCCAGTGAGAGGCTGCTTGACCCTGTCTCTCTCTCCCTTTCCTAGGCTGGTTTTCCAACCCAGTCCAGGCCAGAGTGACAACGGGCAGCGGTTCCTCTCCAGTGAGCTGGAGTCTCAGGAGTCACTGGGCACTACGTAGTGAAGCCAGCCGACAGGGAGGGGGGGGGGGGAAGACCCACCTGGGACCATTCACGTGGACACGATCAGAGCAGACAGCTGGAGCAGGCTGGACATTGGACAGGGACCTCCTGACCGAGCTGTCTGAAGTGACACCAGTTGTTTCTGGTAGACCTCACCCAAGGAGGACACTAATGCTGGAGGGCAGCTGTCCCGCTTAAACAGTCCACACTCTAGGACAAGGGAACTTATTACCTACAGTTAGGTATGGATTGTATAGCCAGAGTCCCCCTCCCCCCACTGCTTGAGCTTGAAGGAGGGTAGCGAACTGACAAGATTTTATTTGTATATTGTGTGTCAAAGGGACAGTCCCCAGAGCAAGTCCAGCGGTACAGACTTCAAAAGGGCCAGAGACGGTATTGAAAATGCAGAAACATTAAGGTGGACTCCGTATTTTAGAAGGCCATAAACACAGTTTCCATCTCCACTCCAGCAGATCAAATGCCCCAGTGCCTCCTGGGAAAACTCAGCAGTACCAGGAGCCCCGCAAAGCGGCAAGCGGACCAGTTCGCATTCTGGGGAATCACTTAGCACCCTAATGCTTCCCAGAAACACAAAAACGGCCACAGCAAGCTGGCCTGCGTGAGGCTTTCCAGTCACTGGTGAGATTCTGGTTCTTCAGGTGCCAGGGGAGAGATTGGCAGGACATTGTGCTATTCCACCCCACCGGTGCATTTCTCCAACACCAAGAGCTCCAAAGAACTCGAAGGAGCACCTGTCCTATTGTTACTATGTGACAACCTTTTACAGCCGAGCTCTGCATTGTATTAGTGTAATCTCACGACAGCCGATGGTGTCGGCGTTCAGGAGAAACTGGCACCCAGCTCGCTTTGTCCCCCGACTCTGCATGCACCAGACTCCATGTCAAATCGGATGATTGCGTAAAAACCTTTGTACACAAGTCCAGCGGTGTGGCTTCTAAGCTCCATGGAAAAAGCTGCAGGTGAGACTCACATAAGTGCTTCAACACTGTGCCATCACACCCTGACATCTGTCCACAATTATATATTAAAGCCTTTCTTCAGGACTCCAAGCTTATTTGTCTTTTGAAAAGAAAAATGTAAATTTCACGATTTCATATGACAGTGGTTTGTTAGAGTGCCAAAACACTCCCAAATCCCACAAAAGCTGAGATCAGCATCAGTTGTGAAGGTGAAGGTCAGAGCCTGCAGCTGGAGGCCATGAGCAACCAATGCTACATCACTGAAAACCTCCACCCCCCCCCATCCAAGCCAGTACATCTTCATGTTCACACTTAGACCTGCGCCACACATACAATGGCGTTGTTCCTCCTCCATAGGAAAATGCTAAAACAGCCAAACCACCAGGGGGCGACATAACTAAAGCCATGTTGGCCAATCAGAAGCCTTATTACCAGGTCTGCTAGCCTAAAAACAGCTGATGTAAACAGCGAAGGGCACACGCTCAGATGTAAAACAAGGTGGACAACAGCATACAATCTGATGTTAATCAAAATTCCCATTTCCCTCCCCCATCTACATGTCGATACTGAACCTTCCCTCTGGACAGGGTTTCTTAAAAGCTCCATTTTCAGTCACAAAAAAAAACACTGCTTGTGTGGTCAAAAAGGCCAAAAATGCATATAAAAAGTCAAAAAGTTTTTAAAATACCCATGAATGTGTAGATAAGGCTTCAGGCTGACCTTAAAGCTGAAAAAGCAGTTGCACAATGACCAATGTGCAGTTATGTCATATTCCAAAAAAGAAGTGGGGAACATTGTTATTTAAATATTTATTCAGACAGAGGAAAGCTAAAAAACATAACATGCTTAAGTACTTTTTGCACATTTATACTGTATAAAAACCCTTTCAGAGCAGGCATATTTACAAAGGGCATCATTGGTTAACTGCTTTTTTAAAAAAGGCAAACAATCAAGGTAACTGAAAACCAAGTAAAAACAGGTAAAACACGCTCCCCGGTATCTTTTTAAAGAGCCCCCACCCCTCACAAAAAAATAAATAATGACTAAAAAAAATGCAGCAGTCACCATGCAGAAATGACAGGCCTGATGTGACGGACAGGACGTCCTGAGGCCTGGTTTCTAATTAGGATGTGCGTTCTGGCAGGACCAAACAGCATTTAGGACTTAAACTCAGAAATGTAAACAGTTTTATTGAAGTCTGTGGCAAGACAAGAATGCCCAAATAATAATCAAGGGGCTTCAATTGACAGTCCTGGGTGAGGAGACAGGCAGGCGGGTCGAGCACCTACAGGATGTCCTTGGCTGTGGAGTTGAGGAAAGCCTCGTGGCTGGCCTTCTTGGACAGCTCACTCTGAGGTGGGGGCAAAACAATCATCTCAGATGTGTCCTGGAAAACACCCCGAGGTACTAACAGGCTGGGAATGCCAGGACGGCAGCCTGAAGAACCGTTTACCGAGGACTGAGAAGCTCACCATGAAGTCTGAGTAAGTGCCCATCCCCAAGTGTTTCTCGCCCTTGACCTCCTGCAGTGGCATCCTGTGACTGATCTCCATCGCTTTGGTCTTGTGCTGGACCTTAGGGAAGGCGTTGGTTTACAGGCAGCATAAAAATACAGTCATACAGAACACCAACCCCCTCCCACCCCCCCCAAGGGGGAGATTTTGCCTTCAGAACACCTTGATTAAAAGCAAGCTCTGGTCATGCACTTCGGAATGTGGGCTACTGGTGCCCAGGGGGACAGAGTAGTGCTGGTGCAATACTGCCACTTAGTGGATGATAACATGAAGTGCAAACACCCTAAGCCAATACACCCCCAACCGGTGGAGGGCAAATACCTTTTGACCAGACACGGGGGGTTTGCCCGACACACTGATGAAGGTGTTTGAGGTACTGGATGGTGTCGTCGTGGTTCGAAGCACTGTCTGGTTAGGAGTCTAAAAGGAAACATTTGAAGAAGCAAGATCCTTTGGTAACAATAATCCATTTAAATTCCCATATAGCCTGAATAAAACAGGCTGACAAACTCACCTTCTTTATCTTGCTGGGGGTGGACTCTGCACGAAAGCTCCCAAGGGGCCTCTTGGTTGGTGTCTTTAAAGTAGCAGCCTCCCCCTTCTTTGTAACCTGTAGTTAAAACCAAGGGTGGTTTGTCACTGCCACAGGCTGACTTTCCCACCTGCAACCACTGGAGGGCGCCACACTCACACGCTCATTTTTCTCCTTTCCCCGCTGAATTCGATGTTCTTCCCACATGCTGGAGACGTACTCCGTGGCCCGTTTGCCGCGCACCAGAAACGCGCAGCCCTCTGTTCTCTCCCACTCCTCCACTGAAACCTTCAGTTCCTCCTCCAACTAAGATGGAGAAAGACTCAAACACTGTATACAACTAGGTTATGTTTATTACACTGTAAGCACTACGGCAGATAAATCAGGACACTTCCCATTAGCCCACTACCTCTTACAAACACCCATACAGTACCCAGTCTGCTCATCTGTCCAACATGTAGGTTCTTACCTTGGGCAGCATTTTCTGCACCTTGACCCTGTCCTTCTCCTCTTTGAGCAGAGCTCCCCCACGGTTGTTAAAGCGGTTAGGGTCTGATGCCTTCTTCTGTCATAATAATAAAAAATGTAAAAAAAAATTTTTTTAAGTGATACAAATGTCACTGAACTTACTGGGGAAAACTCGGCACACAGATATTCAACTGGTCAATCTACTGGAACTGCAACCACATCACCCAAAGTTCTACTGTACCTCAAAGTCCTGGAAGAGTGCCCAGGTCTTCTCCCATCTCTCCAAGATCTCCAACAGGGGGCGTGCTTTCTCTTGCCAGGCCTTCACACGCGACAGCTCCTCTTCATGACGTGCCAGCAGCTCTTCCGTGAAGTTACCTTTTTGAAGGAGCAGACACAAAACATTGCGGATACAGCGTCAAGTTTGACTTAAACACCACACAAAAGGAACATTTAGATAATCCCCATTAAGCATAAAAAGGCAGGCTTCGCTAGGCGCTTTGGCGTTGCAGGAACCAGAACCTTTCCAGGAACTCCTGTCACATTCCCACCATAGGAACTCAGCCCGATCGTAAAGTCCTAGGAGGGAGTTCCTGAACCTTCTTACCTTCCATACTATAAAGTAGATATTTTTCACTTGACAAAGAACTACTGGGTAGTGCTGATTGGTCAACCACAAGCACCAGCATTAACGTTGAATTTATGTAAAGTGTTGAGGAAAGAAGCAGTGGAGAGAAAACTGAACAGATGGAATTATTTTTGTACCTCAATTACATTAAATGCATTAATTGTTTTTGCTTGCATCTCCATATTTCTGCATTGGAAGATTCTGCTGATAACTGACATGCATCTAATATCACTGGTGCAGGCAGAAATTCCAGGTCAACGCAGCCCAGGAACTCAGACTCAGGACACTGAACTTTGGCGTGAAAGTCTACTGTAATATCAGAAAGGTTCATTCTCCATCTACTTACTGTCACAGAAGTGCCTGCTAAAGGACTCCCTTCGCTCTGGCCCAAACATGCACTTGTCCCAATTGTAGGCCAGCTCCTGTCGGACCTTGTTGATCACATCCTCAAGCTTGACTTTCTGCAGCACCTCCAAGCGATCCACCTCATTTTGCCACTGGAGGGAGGGAGCCAGTTATCCTCAAATATTCAGAGTAAACCTTTGCACCACTAGACTCTACAATCTCCTCTAATTCACAAACTCCACAGCATTTCTGGTAAATTGGGGGAAGAAATCCCATTTCTTAAGGCTTCGATTCAGAAATTCACTAACATCTCACCCGTGCAATCTCCACAGACAGCGTACAGTGCATGTCACCCTGGAGCTCCCTGCGCTCCTCCTCAGGGCACTCCAAACGATTCCACAGGCTGAGCGCCCGTCCTTTAAGCTCATCTCGAGTTGAGAGCAGTGATTCCTTTTTCACTTGAAGCTGTGAAAGAATAAAGGGGGCATCTAAGAAGAGGTCTAAAGCCAAAGTGAATAGCGGCGAATCATGCGACAGCAGCTTAACTTCTAAAACAGTGTACGGAAGACCAGAAGCCCTTAAAACACAGGAACAGGAATTACAAAAACCCACACACCATGGTAACCACAGAAGAAAGAGACTCTTTGCAGCACAGAACAGGCCTTACCGAACTTATAGGGGCAGTGGAGACTAACTCTTTATCTAACTGGAAAACTTCCAGACACCGCCAAAATGGCAAGCTCCCCCCCAACCTGACGACAGATTCAGCTGCAAATACTTCCAGCCCCCCGCCTGCTTACTCAAACCAGAAGTTCAGCGATACCAATACAGCTACCTACTCAAAGAGAAGGCAAAGCCACAAGCTATACAGTCCTAAGAGAGACGCAGCATGGGATCTGCAGTGTCAGGTTACAGTCCCGGGTGTGGACAGTCCTAATGCTGCTCTCCCCCACCCCCGACTAACCTGGCAGAGCAGCATCTTCAGAGCCTTGATGTTTTCATGGGTGAGCAGGAACACGTCGGCCTCGTTGCAGACCGACTCCCTCTCCAGGCTGGTTTCCGGCTCGTGGCCCATCTCCGCCATGAGTCTGCGGATGTCGTCCCTCAGGCCGGAAAAGACTTTCACCCTTGTGCTCTGGGAAGCAGACATGCACATGTGCCACACATGAACCAGGACCACAAACCCAACAAGTTCCTCATTTAAATTAGATTTCTGGAAGGATTTCGGTTTCCCCGTGTCGACAAATGACAAAGGAGACAAGGTAACAGACAATACAAAGACCATTTGCAAATAGATGACGCTGACCTCCGACACTGAGCACTATAAATGTGTTTGACCGCTTAAACCACAACGAAAGGTTGGAGCCTCAACATGAGAGAGAAACTACTAAAAGGATGGAAGCCAGAATATTAAATGTTGCTTTAAAAAGGAAAATTAAACATTGCATTTTTTTTATAATAGTTGTCTTCATTTAACACACACACAAAATTGGGAAAATTGAATCTGGGGTGAACCATTACATGCCTATTAACTACTAATGCTGGGACTATTCACATCACCTCATCTCTCTGCCCGGACATCATTTATATATACTTTGACTTCACTCTGTTCTCGACGCTGCATCCTTTTAAGTATTCAACAGGAGTTTGGCATCAGCACCTATGACGCGTCTGTCACACGGCCAACATGCTTCTTTGATTTTGAGGGTGAAGAGTCAAGCCTGGATGACCCAGAAGCATGTGGTTGAGTATGGTACATGGGCGTTGTAGTTTTTAAGGGCATAGCTTGATTATGGTACACGAGTGTCGTACCTCACAAAACTGAATAGTAGAAAGTAATTACCGATCATACATGATTTGTCGGTAATCTGTATGCAGTCTTTAACATTGGTAAATGTAAATACTCACTATATATGCCCAGTCCTATTCACAAGAGTTTAAGCTGCAGGGTCTTGGCAGTCACACTCAACTGCCCACATACACCTACCCTCCCCCACTTCCTTAAAAGCTGCAGCAGCGCCCCCCACTGGATGAGGCAGTACCTTCTCCTCGCCGAGCTGCTTGATGTGCTGCCGCAGCTCCTGCAGCTGGCTGCGGGAAGGCAGGCTCCCGGTGGGGATGTAGTACGGGGTGGCACACAGCTCCTCACACAGCTCCTCGTCCTGCTGCTGCAGGCTCCGCATCTCCTTCAGACGGTCCCCCTTCTCCTTCAGCAGCGTCTCCACACGCAGCCGCAGGTCCTTCTCCAATTGAAGCACCGTGAGGTCGTCGTCCACCTGGGGGAGGGGGGTCGTGCGTGCAGATGCAAGGCTGAGCTTCCGAGGACCTCATTTGAGCACTTGCTGCTACCCTGTGGCTTCTCTTTCTATTGCTTGCCGTTAGCCATTTAAGAATGCGACTCATCCCGACATAAATCAGAAGAAAGGAGATGGTCCTTCGGCTACAGGACTGAAAGATCATCCTTAGATCTGCGTTTGGACAATCAAAACTACTGCACTCACTTTATAAGGCTCCAGGGACATTTCCTGATAAAGGCTCTCCAGCTGCTTGCGGAAGGAGATGATGTTGGCTTCGATGCGTTTTTTCAAGGCCTCCTCTTCTGTGATCATTTCATTCAGAAGACCCTGGGGGGGCATTACACAGAATGAGACTTCCATAAGCCTGAAGCACATTTTTAGCACTTACCAAGACCCATAAATCAATCCGAGCTCAGAACACCACTGCCTCACCTCGATGTGTTTTTTCACAGTCTCCATCCTCTCCACCCTCTGGTCCTCCAGAATGCCAATGCTGTCCCAGATGTCCACCAGCCGGGCCATGGCCAGGTTGATGCCAGTCACCAGTGAGAACACTAGAGCTTCGCTGAGAAGGGAAGTCATGGGACAGGGATCAGCAACCAAGGCAAGACTCATATTCTGAGCCAAAATCAATTATCCACTGAGACTCAAAGCCACTTTCGAAAACTAAATGGGGCATGAGCGCAGATTATGGGCAAATTGAAACTGAGGATGCCCCTTCCTCGTTTAAATAGGAAGTCGATAAACAAACATTTATAGAAGTTTATAAGTTCATCCGGGAACCTCGGCGTGACTAAACACAAGTCACCTGAAATCCGGGGGCGAACTTAAACAGGCAGACAGCGGGGCCTGGTGGATTAGATTCTGGTCCTGTCATCCGTATCAAGTTAATGGATACTAGGAATTTAAAAAGTCTCCAATTCGCCAACTGCACTGTATATGGCGAACATGTTCCGGCGACCAACGGCCCCAGCGGCCTGGCCGAAGGCCATGCAGCGTCCCACGCGAGCTTCACCGCCTGCTCCGGGTTTGGGTTTTAACCAGCTCGGTGTAAACAGGGAACATAACAGGCGTGTGAAACGGGACGCCTACGAACCACTGAAACGACCAATATGGCAGACTTACCTCCTTCTACTTGACATCATAGTAAAACGGGAATCGAATACAACTTGTCCAGCGACCTAATTTTAATTTGTTGGGAGCAACCCCCAAACCCGCCTTTCCTTCGCTAAGCCGCCAACTGATTTTAAAATGTTTGGGTGTTAGAAACAGTCGCGCTGATTGGACGCCGCTCCACCAATAAGAATCTGTCATTCTGCTCCTGTCACGTGTGAGGATGCGTTTTGCATACTGCTGCCGAAGATACGAAAACATCGTGGGATGTCCGTTCATAATTTATTATAAAAAAATGGACATTACAAATATATAAAAAAAGTGGAAGAAAGGGAAAAAAACATGCACATAGTTAAACTAAAATACTTTAAATATTGTATATTTAAATGTTTTTTGTCGTGTCCCTAAAACACTCGACCTAAAACTCCACAAGTCAGGAAAAAGTCCATTTATATTACTCAAAAAACCAAGAGAGGGGAAGCCAGGTCGCACGCCAGATAATACTTTGATGAAATAATACTCCTCTAATTAATATTTTTCTTTTATTCATGTAACTTCCTTAGAATGACCAGACGATGGCGGCAGTGAAACGCACAAAGATTGAAGAGATTCGAGATTTGGTCCTTAGGCTGTGCAATAGTTTTGTAGTTTTATATATATTTATATATTTAAAAAGTAAGATTAAATGTAGTGAAAATGTATAGGGAAAAAAACATATACACCATATTGCCACAAGTATTGGGACACCTGGCTTTACACACATAAGAACTAAAATGACATCCCATTCTTAATACATAGGCTTTAATATGGAGTTAGCCCACCCTTTGCAGCTATAACAGCTTCGACTCTTCTGGGAATGCTGTCCACAAGGTTTAGGAGTGTGTTTATTGGACTTTTTAACCATTCTTCCAGGAGGGAATTTTTGAGGTTAGGCACTGATGTTGGTCCAGAAGGCCTGGCTTGCAGTCTCTGCTCTAATTCACCCCAAAGGTGTTCTATCAGGTTGAGGTCATGGCTTTGTGCAGGCCAGTCAAGTTCCTCCACACCAGACTCAGTCATCCATGTCCTTAAGGGCCTTGCTTTGTGCACTGGTGCACAGTCATGTTGGAAGGGAAGGGGCCACCCACAAACTGTTCCCACAAAGCTGGGAGCATGAAATTGGCCAAAATGACTTGAAGAATGCTGCAGCATTAAGAGATCCTTTCACTGGAGCTAAGGGGCCAAGTCCAACCCCACAACCCCACACCATAATCCCCCCTCCACCAAACTTTACACTTGGCACAATGCAGTCAGGCAAGTACCGTTCTCTTGGCAACCACCAAACCCAGACAGAGAAGCGCTATTTATCACTCCAGAAAACACGTCTCCACTGCTCTAGAGTGCAGTGGCAACGTGCTTAACATCACTGCATCCAATGCTTTGCATTGTATCCAGTGATGCAAGGCTTGGATGCAGTTGCTCGGCCATGGAAACCATAAAGTTCTCTATGCACTGTTCTTGAGCTAATCTGAAGGCCACACAAAGTTTGAAGGTTTGTAGCTATTGACTCTGCAGATATTTGGTGGCCAAGGTGCTTGATTTTATACATCTGTGGCTATGGAAGAGATTGGAACACCAGAATTCAATGATTTGAAGGGGTGTCCCAATACTTTTGGCAATATAGCGTATATAATAGAATAGACTATGTATACAGACACTCCTCTACTTAGAAATGAGTTACGTTCTGAACAGCCATTCATAACTTGAAATGTTCGTAAGTTGTTATTCAACATCATTTTAAAGGTATTCGCAAGTACTAAGATCTAGGATGCTGGGAGTATGCACGCTACGCTGCTGCACGGCAGGGAGAGCGGGCAGAAGTCGAACTAGGCGGAACTGGCGTACAGAAAGAAAAAACTGATGTTGCCGACAGGAAATGGGAGCCCAATGAACACAATTTGGACTTATAGTCCTCTTCAGCTGGAGTCAGTTCTCCTGACGCTGCGATGTCAGTTTCTCCGCCTCCTCTCTGTAAACTGTCTCATCATCGTTAGAGATGAAACCCTGCACCATCAGCTAATTTGACAACGGAGTTGGAGCTGTGTGTGGTCGCACGGTCATGTGTGTATAAAAGGCGTAGGGCATATGGCTAAGTACACAATGGTGTAATGTGAGTGTAACAGTGTTGAAGACACAGCCACCAACTCTCAGCACCTGTGACCTGCCTGTGAGGGAGCTGAAAACCCAGGGACACAGACAGATGTTCAGCCCCAGGTCCCTCAGCGTGGCGAACAGTCTATGCTGGACTATATTTGAATCGATGGATAAATACAATACTCAAATATCTAGAGCTGTAATTCAGTGTGTCATTACGGTCACTTAGGAAGTAAATTTATCAATCTGTTCACCTGTCGTCATGGAGAATTCAAACGATCTCTTCCACATTGATGTGGATGTCTTATCAGCTTGTTATGGTAGCCAAATATTGCCTTTAGCTGCGTCAAGTGACCATACGCTTTGGTTTATCTGATTCTCACACTCTGGAGGTAATACAAGCAGAGCCGGCCTGCCCTTCTGTGGATGCTTGGGAGAAATATGTCAGCCAGACAGGGCAGAGAGGAAATCCCAAGCAGAGACCCATTAATACCAAAGAGATCCTGAAACTGTACAGTGGCTGGTGGACTTTTGACCAAAAGGCTTCAGGTGCACGTGTCTGGGCAGGAGGGGTCCAGCGGGGGAAGCCTTCACCAGGGCGTTTAATCAGAGAGGCCCGAGCAAGTAACCAGGTGAATAATTAAAGCGCAAAATGGTCTCTGCACTTGCATTTTTTGCACTGTAAAGGCAAGAGAGACGTGTTTAAGTTCTGCTTTGCGCTGAAGAAAGTGTACAAAGGGCAGGTTTGTTATTCTGTGGACAGGCAGGTCTCCAGAAGCTCCTGAACTCGATGCTCTCTGGTGCTTAGCGGCACAAAAAAGTAGCTTCACATAACATAAGGTCCAAAGCTAATTTAATACAAGAATTTTATTAACAAAATTTAGACGATTTATTAAGATCAATGGAAAACCTGACATACTACTTACAACCTGGTGTGAAGCATGGCAAAACTTAATAAAAATAAAAAAACAGCACAGTATGTACTTAATGAGTATTTATTCTAAACAACATGTAAATATCCGGTTAACATGATCACATAGTACTACACTGAAACTAATTTCAATAATAATTACAAAAAATGGATTTATAAAATGCTGATCTGAAATTACAGCTGGCACATTCTCTGATCTTGGTAGATCTCCCTCGTCATGGTTTCCCCAGCTAGGTACGGAGCCCAATTTCAGCACTTCCAGTACATTTAAGCCACTTAATACTGTCAGAGAAGCTCTACCTGAGTGCAACCTTAGGACATCGAATTCTAGAACAAAAAACAAGAGTTCAGAACAAAGCAGTGTGGAAAATTAACTTTGCCATTTTACTGCAAGTGCTTAAAGTGAAGCTACTTTCAACACAAACGTCGCGATGGACTAAATGTGCCATTTGGGGTCCCAGTGAATGTCAGACATGCTGTAAGTGTGTGTCCATGCTGGAATGAAAGAGGACCATCTTGTGCTATTCTGAATTGAAGGTCTTCCCCGAATACTGATTTCCCAAGGTTCTGGATAATGCCTTCCCCGCAAAGGCACGCAGGGCCTCGTGGTTACCTGAGACATGACGCTCCTGGGGAGCCGTGGGGTTCAATGCACACCAAATGATGCTACTGGCATAAATGATGCAGGAAACTGAGCGCAGAACATTCAACAAAAAGCAGGTGCCACTTGAGAGGTTGAGGGCGGCATGCTAACTTCATACCCCAGTCAAATGGTGCCACGTAGGAGCGGCAGAGTACAGAGAAAGGAGGAACACAACCTTCAGTACTGAACACCGACACCGGCTGCTGCATGACATGAGGCTGCATGATGATAACTGTGATGGGTGGCTGAGATATCAGGACCAATCAGGATCTCCCTTGCTGGGAGGATGCTAACTTCCCCCTGCCAATAGGATGCTCCATGTGACAAATTAGGGAGTTTTGTTGTGTTGGCAGGTAACAAAGACAGCAAACAAAACACCAGATGATTCTGTCTTCAATGGGGTTACATGAATGTCATTGTATGTAAAGCCTGGGATGCTTTTGGGAAAACACGCTGAGCTGTAGGGGCCGGTCTGCACAGAGAAGGACCATCTCATGCAACAGAGTCATTTTAGCGGCTCCAATAACATACAGAGCTTGATATTAACTCTTTTAGTAGGTATGTTATAATAAAGTATATTTTGTCTAGCCCATCTTTTTAAGACACAAGTCAATAAATACTGTCTCTTTCTCAAAGATTTAAGTTATGATTTCCTTAGTACTTGTAAGTACTAATGTAAGGTTACAAAAGGTAATGTTTGAAAAGTAAAAAAAAGAAAAAGTTCTTACAAAACTAGTCAGACTCAGAAACAGATCATAGGAAGAAGAAGACTTCAGGAAAGAGAACAAGGAGCATTAATTCCTGGTCACATCTGACTATCCTGTCTTCCGGTCTGAAGAGAGTCATTGCAGCTTGCAGCCTGGCTCTCCACAGACGAATCACTGACTGCAGTCGCTTTGTCCTGGGCGGACAGAACTGCGCTATGCACGGTGTGGAAAAAGAGGTTCTGAATGTCCTTGTCTGCAGTTCCAAAGAAGGAGCCACGTTTCAGAGAGTCGATCACGGAGGGATTGCAGCACGCCAGCACCACTCGGACTCCCACCTCGGTATAGTCCTTTACGACCCCCTTCAGCGTGAGCATGCCAGTGGTGTCGATGAAGGGAATGGACGAGCAGTCTAGGATGAGCGTGTGGAAGGCCAGCTCTTGTGACACCAGTCCTAAAGCAACGTCACCATTAGTTTTATCTGAGCCCTTCCTTTCAGTCTGCTTGTTGGCCAGTGCCTTCATCTTCTTCTCAGCCTTCCTCATCTTGGTGACCTCCAGGAATGGTTCCAAGTCTACTGCTTTGTAAAGTGACTTGAGGAAGAACTCCTTGTTGGCGTAATACAATGGGGCCTGGAAACGGAAGATCTTGACTTTGGGCAGAGTCACGAGGTCACTGTATTCCTTGATATCTTCATAGTGGCCGGTGTCCGGGATCTGACCCAGCAGGGTTACTCTGGGGTTCTGTGTCCGGACAATTACGCAGAGCATGGAGAACGCCACCCCAACCAGGAGTCCGAGCTCCACACTGAGCAAGGCCGAGGCACTCATGGTGACGATCCAGACGGTGGCGTCCACCTTATTAATGCGCCACTGCCTGGGAACATCTCGGAACTTGCGCAGAGCACCTCGCAGGCTGACAATGATGATGCAGGCCAGGACGCACTTCTGCAAGGAGTAGAATAACGGGGCGAAGACCAGCAGGATCAGCAGGACTACAAAGGCGCTCACTACACTGGACACCTGTGTCTGGCAGCCAGTTGAGTCCTTCACCATGGTCTTCGCCAGGGCAGCACTGGTGGTGAAGCAGTGGAAAAAAGAAGGAATGATGTTGCAGAAGCCAATGGCCAGCATCTCTTGGTTAGGCCGAACCGTGTAGCCATTCTTCTTGGCAAACATTTCAGATAAAGAGACTGTAAAGGCAAAGCTGATCACAGCCAAGGGGATGGCGTCAAATGCCACGTTGGGCATGAGCTTGAAGCTGGGCACCTTTGGAGGGATGAAGCCTGTGGGGATTGCTCCCGAGATACTGGAGTTGTACTGGCCATTGAGGTCGGCAAAGTGAGAGACCAGTGTGGCCACTGCCACTACCACCAACTCGGTGGGCAAGGGGATCTTCAGACGGTCCTTGAAGCGATCCTGAAGCTCCTTCCCAGCCACCAGCACGGCGATGCAGATGGCGCTGGTGATCATGTCGCAAAAGTTCGTTTGGTGGATGCATTTAAAAATGCTGATCCAGGTGACAATGACAGTTCCATAGCCTTGGTGTCGTGGGATCTTCAGCCCAAGGAGGTACTTGGCTTGCACAGTGAGGATAGTGACCGAGGCGCCCGTTGCAAAGCCATCAAGCATTGGAGCAGAAAGGTAGACAGAGACAAAGCCTAACTGTAGCAAAGCCATCAGAACCTGCATGAACACAAACCAAAAATACATCATCATATGAATCAAGATTAGTTTGCACCCTAGGGATGGTACAGGTTGACAGCCATTGGCTGAAACATAGCGTCACACTACCTGGTAAACTCCTGCCAGAAAGGTGAGAGCCACTGCGACACTGATGGCATAACACTCCTTGCCACACTCGGAACTGTAGATGCCTAGGGTCAGGTTGTCTGCGGTGGATGCTCCAGTGTCATTCCATGAGCCCATGGGGCCCGACTTGCTGTCTTCATTCATGTCGAACCCTGCCAGGAAGAGCTCCCTGTCCACAACCTGTCCTACCATCAAGCTCATGAGGCTAAAGATGCCTACGGACACGTGCTTGGAGGTGCCCAACAAAAAGTAGATGATGTTGGCAAAGAAAGAGGTATAGAGGCCATAGATTGGCTCCAAGCCAGCCAGCAGGCAGTAGGCAATAGCTTGAGGGACCAAGATGATACCTACAATGAGTCCGGACATGACGTCACCCCACACATACTCCTTCAGCTTGTACCTGGGAAGCCAGACTACCACAGGGAAGAAGTCCGTCAGGCCCCGCTTTAGCCGGGCTGCTGAGCAGGACAGACTCTGGCGCAGCTTGGCTCGGATCGCCTGCTTTGGGTCGCGTCGCCTCCGCACCCTGCGTTCCAAGTGGACCACTTCGACCAAGTTCTGGTCCGCCATGACTTCTGGGAACGACTGCCGCTCTGCGTAACGGTCAGCCTTGCTCCTGAACAAAGACACAGAACGGACACATCTTACCCATTTTTTATCATTAACTTGGACAATCCACTGGGAAGACTTTTTAACCATGGCTCGTAACGCTATATCTAAATCACATGGATGTGGCCTCGGAGAATCCCCTGAAGTATGTGATTTTAGTCATTCATTAATGGCTTGAACAACATCTTTCCCCTGGACCAAACCAATGCTCATACTTAATAAATGTATGTTATTGGTAAATACATTGTGGAATGAATTTGGTGATAAATAAAGGATTATATATAAATGTCATCAAGGATTTGTAGTAGCACTTTGAGAATATCATTCCTTGGCTATTGTTGCATGCCTTTGTTCATGTTTCATAAATGCCTTTCTGGACTGTTGTTAATGACATCACACCAGTGCTTTTAATCAAGCTTCCATTAATAAAAGGTAATAAAGGTAAGACATTTTACTACATGGAAATTCAACCAACACTCATTTTCAAACGATGCCTGACGGTATACCAAGGCAGAAGTGGCCACTGGCATCCATGGTGTCCATAGTAACCTGTCTTTTAGCAGACCATTAAATCCCAATGCAAACACAGGAAATAGCGTCACAGCTGTAATGCTCATACCCTACGCGCATTAGATCGTAAATGTCAGCGTCGCTAGTGACGGAGAACCGGTGGCGTATGGAGAGAACACCACCTCGCATTTTCTGCACTGATATCCAGCTGCAGGTGACGTTTGACGATCGAGGTATGCAGACTTAATGGCATGCGAGCAGGAGATCCGAAATGCGTGCCTGATGGATCATCACACATGAAGAACACAAAAACAAATTAGGACTCTGCCGTCTACCGTCACATGGGTGTCGCCGGGCCAAAAATGCCTCCTGTTAAACAAGAAAGTCAACTCGCATACTGCAAAGTGATACATGCACAAACAATCCTGAACAAATATGGCATTTGTGTCAGAAAGCATAAAGATAAGCATGGATACAGCTGTCATTTTCCCTCCAGACTATTGAGGGTTGTCCCTAACTAAATGCTGCTTGTTACGACGCTTAGGTCTATAGTGATAGTCCCTTTAGTCTACAGACATCTTTTAAAAAAAGAAAAGAAAAAAAACACAATCACCCACTGTGGACCTCACTTGGGGTAAACGAAGACCAGTAAACTGTTACGGTTAGCTGAAAGAGAGAACTTTGGTCACAGTGCCAACTAAAGGACCGAGACCTCCCCTTACGTCGCCTCAAGGGTACAGTGTTGCTGCAGGAGATCTATGAAAGGCTTTGGTCACAAAGCATCACGGAACAGAGGGTCACCAGGTCCACCCAAACGTGTCTAGTGAATTTCAATTCGGAGCTCTGGGGAAGTCGGTTTCTTAGAAGAGCCTGGCCACACGTGGCAGTGCTGGGACTGAGCATCCTTACCTTGAGTTAGAAGAGGGAAGAAGCCCCAAAGGAGAAAAATAAAAGACAAAAGATTCTCTGGGAAATGTAACTCACCCACACGACTTGTGGTGCACTGTCGGAGGAAAAGCCTAGGGTAGAGCCTGTGGCTCAATCTGGTGGTGGAGGGCAGCCAAGAGTGGGATTCTGGCACACACTATCACAAACTCACCTCTCTCTGACTACGTCTCTCGGTATCTTACCGGCTGCCCTGCAAATCTCCCTTACTTTCGTTCTCTCTTTCACTCTCTATCTCCTTTCATTGGCACCTGTCACGCTCCCTTACATATTCAAATATTCCCACATGCCTTCTTTTCTCGCTGTGCCGGTCTCTCCAGCTCAAGCTCTTGATGGCAGCAGTTACCCAGGCATAAGTAACATTAGCACAAAGGAAGGCTCCACCCCTCTCCGGCCCAGGAGCCAATGAGAGCGAGGCAGAATCACGGGAGGCTGACCGTTCTTCTTGCTAATGTTGGTTCTAATGAGTCTCGGTTGTTTTTCCTCTTGTTTTATGTTTTCCTTAAACGTGATAGGAATGTAAGTTTGCCTGGTAATGCCTTGTGCAATCTAGATGGGATCAGGGCAATAGGGCACATGGAGTGAATCGTTCACTGACTGCTTTCATTTATCTCTGACAGTGGTGTGGATGGGGGGGTAGGGTTGCTGCTTTTTAGAAAGAATCCCCGGAGTTCAGTGTTTCCTGAAAGCATATAAAATCATCCTATAAAAGGAAGAGCAAAAATAAACAACACGCTCAGTCCCAGCTCAAGGGGGTGTGGTCCCATTCAAAACATCTAAATGGTTCACCGGCTCGTTCAGCTGAACTGAAGGTTTGGGAAAGGCCACCTGATCTCCCCCCACACGCAGGTGACCGTCTGTTAAACCTTCCTTCCTGGTGGACAGACATTAACTCTGATGGATCTGCTAATCCACAGAGCTGTTTCTGTTCACAGGAGTTTGGCGACACTACATCAAATCTACACAAGAAACAAGAGAATCCCCGAGCAGGAGATGCCCCTGGGCAAGGGGGTGGCTACCATAGAAGTCAGAACTCCCAGGTGGATGTTCTGCTGCAGCTCAGGAGTTCCACCAGATAACCTGCACAGGCATGTAGTGTACGTCACTAAGGATAATATCACCCCTTAACTGAGTGCCACACTACAGGCATACTTCAGTGAGTGCCCCTCTCCCAAGTTCCACCATTCAACCTGATCTCCTCCCACATGCAAGTGGCCCGTCTGTTAAACCTTGCTTCCTGGTGGACAGACATTATCTCTGATGGATCTGCTAATCTGCAGAACTGCTTCTGTTCACAGGAGTTCGGCCACGTTACAACAAATCTATATAAGAAACAAGAGAATCCCCGAGCAGGAGATGCTCCTGGGCAAGGGGGTGGCTACCATAGAAGTCAGAACTCCCAGGTGGATGTTCTGCTGCAGCTCAGGAGTTCCACCAGATAACCTGCACAGGCATGTAGTGTACGTCACTAAGGATAATATCACCCCTTAACTGAGTGCCACACTACAGGCTATGGACATAGCTCAGTGAGTGCCCCTACCCTAGTTCCACTGACTTTGAAACATGGTCACATGGTCTGAGTGACTGCGCAGTGACACTGATTGGCCATATAACAAAATTTGCCTGAAGGACTCCCTGAGCGACCATGTCACATGACATCTGATAGCATTATGTGTAAGAAGTCGGTGAAGGCCACTGGACAGCTTCCCCAGTGTTTACGCAACGTCATCCCCAGATATTACACAGCGTATCCAGTCTCTAGTCTTGCCTCGGGACCAAATCCTGTGAATGACTACACGCTACAGCTACACACTGCTTTGCCAATAGAAATATAACTATTTCAGCATTAGAAATGCCTCACGGTCAGTCCCTGTGCCTCTGTCACATTTGGAGGGACCTTGGGTGTCATGTTGGTCCTGAGTCTTCCCAGATAAAGCTCTTTCTGAGCACGAAAACACCTCCATTCGGGTGGCGATGCTTTCAGTAAGTAAGCTTCATGTATAACCTGTTAAACATTCATTTACTCGAAGCTTGGTTATTACTAAACCGCCCCTGCAGCTGACAGGTCAAACTCTGAGGTGTCACACCGCTAATTGTACGGCCTGAAGCGTGCAGGGTTGCTGGAGGCCAGCGACGCTACAGCTAATGTGCGGCTACAGTCAGCGGGAGCTGCTTCTCAGGGCCCCCGACACACTGGCCTTTGTCCGGCCCTGACGCCAACCACCACAAGGCCACCGGTTCGGCCAACCCTGGGTATTAGCACGGGGCCGTGAGCTTATGACGACACCTCCAAGTCAGACAGGAGCTGCCGTTTTACGAACGTGAACAAGCACTGACTAAACACTGACACTTCCCCAATCATTCTGCGGAAACCGGGGAGATAAACAGCCTAAAATAACAGGCCTAACAAGCACTATAAAGCTGTTCTGAAATCAGTGCTGATCTCACTCCCAGAGCAATGGCCCCTATAAAGCTGTTCTGAAATCAGTGCTGATCTCACTCCCAGAGCGATGGCCCCTCATTAGGTTTGTCTTCAGCTCTGCTCTGCAGAATGACTATTTTGAAAAACTGTACTATAAAAAACAATGCAGAACAAGAGCTCAGACCACTTACTCAAAATGTAAAGCTGCAGGATGCAAGTCAAATTAAGCACATGCCATGCATCGCAGAAATACATCTCTCTCTGCCCACAGATAACATGCTGGAAAGTGTGAGTGTTTTAACCAAAGAAGCATTTCACCGTTACTCAAACTTCACTGGGTGAAAATCCTTGGTAAAATCTCTCCTCTGAAAAACATGCGGACACCCATCACCTTAAAAGTCTAACTGTTCACCATGACTTATGTTAAAAACATGTACAAAGCCATCAAAGGACATACTGGCAGTCCCAAAACTATACCCTCACGTGAAAGTATGATGCAGCCACCACAGCAATCCTATCATGCAGTGGCATCTACAGACACCCACGGGAGACCTGCGGCTGCTTTTGCCATAGCGGCCTGTTCTGGTCCAGAACCTGCAGTTCAGAAACAGTCTGACTACTAACTGACCAATGGGATTACATTATGGGAAGGATGGGGGGCTTTAACTCCCCCTATAATCAAAACCAGTGATGGTGGTGGACAGAAAAAAACAGCCAATACAACCCCCTTAATTGGATGGACACCTCAACCTCACCTCAGCCAATGCTCACCCCAAAATTATGCCCTTGGACTTACCACTGACTGGATGACCAATGACTGACCACTAGTTGACCACATATTAACTGCTGAACAACTACTGACCAACAGCAGGCAGTTCTTTCCTCACTGGCCACTGACAGACCATCTCGGCTGATACTGCGCCCCACCTAAGCGAAAAACTGGCCCGTCATGAATCGCACCTTTGTGTAATGATGTTACCAGGATATGGCGTTTTAAAACCACCACGGGAAAAAGGAAGCAGACATTTTGCCTGAGTGTGCGGATGAGCACACGGCGCTGCCCGAAAGCCTTATTATTACACATCTGGGCTCGGATTATCCTGCAGACTATCGATGCACACTGACGCAACGGCCCTTCGAGGCAGACAGTGCGTAAATACGGCTAGGCGGAGACGCGGCTGAGGCACCGTGCGACGCGCGGCTTTGCGGTAAATGGCGATGTAAATGCACTCAGTGATGATCGGCCACTATTCTGAGGCTGAAGCTAAGTGTTAAATGTGAAAAGTACAGCAAATGGACAGGTTTCTTGGGCGTCTGCGATCGTTAAAGCCTAACGTTATGCCGAAAGTATGAAAAAGGAAGCGGACTGGAGCATGCGGAGGCGGCATGGACGGAAGCCCGCTGATGGCTGACGTCTGCATTGCAGTGTTTAGCCGGGTGTGGGTAACATCCCGAGGTGTGTCTCACCCTTCCCCGCGGAGCCCAGTAAGTCTCGGGTGGGTTCCTCAGCCATGCCTTCGGGCCTGGAGACGGAGCGGAGCGGCCGTACACGCCGGGGTCCATGGGAAGGCTAACCCGGCCCACATTATCGTCCAATCAGCGAGGCGGGCTCCGGGGTTGGCGGCTGCCCGCAGCCACGCTGCTCGTAGCCTCAGAGACGGTGATGCTGACACGCCGGGGCTGCTTTGTCCCGCGGGGGAGATAAACAGGGCTGCCTTTGGCGCTTTGCCTTCGCTGCAGCGCGCACACAGGGCTGCATTTACTGTCTACTGTAGTTGTTTCAATGGAGCTTTAATGTCAGATGTACGGTGCTCTGTGAGACCTTTCCTAATAAATATGTGCGGTATTTATTTACGAACCGGTTTAAAGACAGGGTGCTATAGAGACCGATCTCTGACTGTGCAATAAGTCACTTCCTTCGCATTTTTTTTTAAATAAGCGCAAAAGTTCAAAGGAACTTAATGCCATGTGGTGCGCACCATGCCCTGAAGACTGAAATATACCTATCCCCATTCATTCAGATCTATTGAACTCTGTGGTGGGTAAAATAACTCTGAGGTCCCAGGCAGGCTTGCACTTTACGCCACATCAGTTTCCAGCACCGGGCGCAGTTCAGATGTTGTGAAATGATGGGGGGGGCACGACCTCTTACACTCATTAACCCCAATACACAGAAAGAGATCCAGCCTGGACGCTTCTCGAGTGTTTAATATGTAGACCTTCCTATGTGTAAAACCAGGAATCGCAGCTCATTCCTCGTAAACGGAAAAACTGAAGGAAACTCACAGAACAGGACACCCAAACTTATCATCTGCTCATCCTTTTTCAGCAGGCAGGATGCAGCCCACATTATTAATGTAAAAGTGTGCGTTACTGATCGTGCAAATTGAGTGTGGTTCTGGCAGTTTATCACCTGACCTAGAGAGTTACCTTAATAATACTGTAAGACTGACCCGGTATCTTAAACAGTTAAGCAGGCCTACTTGTGCGCCTTTATTCTACTGTTTGTTGATGCGTTTAGTACCATCAGGTACTAGCATAGTGCTTACAGAAAGTTTTGGATGCCTGCTTAATTAGGTAAAAAAATATATAGCACATTTACTGGTTTTATGACAAAAATCATTACTTTATTCATATGTTTACAGAAAGTATGTAGAAACAACCAGTAGTTTTAAGTAAAACATTCATTTCGAGTATGAGAAGAGTTTCATTGGGTGCTTTTTAATTAGCAACACCTTTGCAATAATGTAAAACACCAAACATTTGATTTAATCATCACTACAATGACTACAGTTGCAAAATGGCAGCAACAGAACTAAATGAGTTAGTCAAAAATGACAACACTTAAGAAGAAAATCTGTGTGCAGATGGTATGTGCAGATATGTTAAACATTGCTTCTCAATGGATGTTTGTTTGCAACATTTTTACAGAATTAATGAAGTGTCCCCAGACTTTATATGAGCCAGGGGCGATTCTAGGTTCAGAGCTTTGGGGGTGCTGAGCACCCAGAGAGCTGCCCAGCAAGGCAAGATACACTTTACTCGTCACA
>JABFEB020000113.1:20876902-20887014 GCA_019775895.2 Stomatorhinus ivindoensis
TTAAACACAAAATGAACAGGATAAAACAAGAAGAACATATACTGTACTGAACACACCTAAGCACATTTATCAAAACAATAATTTGTAAAGTAAGAAAACAATCACGGGTCACATATTTGCACTGGTGATGGACAGCAGCATGGAGAGTGAGCCTGTGGGCGGGGCTTCATGCCGGGCGACGGGAACGATAAGCCGGAATTTTGTGAATGTAACTTTTAGCTACTGATTTGTTACATTAATTAAAGGTTATGCTTCGTGATGGAGTTAATGTACTCCCTGCATGTTCGAAGAATGCATTTTCCCTGAAACTGGACTTTGACTCACTTTGAATTTCCTCCGGAACTTACAAGCACGGTGCGTGAGCGCAGTGTGATGTGACATGTCCTGTTTTAGTTTAACAGAACAATATTCCCAATAATAACATCCTGTCGGGGGAAAAAAGCAACAACACTGACAAACACATTTACTGAAGCTCCGTTTTAATTATACCGCCTGCTGCTCACGTGTGAATTTGCGCCCACTGCCCTGATCCGCGGTACTTTTGCATGACATAAGCTGGACACACCTAAGCTTTCCGTCTCAGAGAGTCGCGTTATGCACACATCCTTTTCCAAATTCCTGCCATAACAGCAGATCCTCCCAATGTCTTCCTTGCCATAACAAACACGTAGGCTACATCTACCTATTCTCAGCTAAAGGTTTTTAAAAGGCCGTCCGTTATTTTATTTTATTTTTTTGATAATGTTAACATTTACAGTACTTAATGATTTCATGTCATGTTTGATATGTCCTAAATTAGTCTAACCTTTATGCGTCCTCCGATGGACTGTTGTTCGACAGGTTTGATTTGAAATTGCTGCATTTCTGTCGTTTGTCATGTCTGATTATGGACAGTGCCGATATTTTAAAAAAGAGATTTTCGCTGACTGCTGCTGTTTATTTCTAGAAGCGCCTTTTATTAACGTTATATAGTTTTTGAGCTTTGCGATTTTCTGTATAATAAGAGAACAATGTCTGCTAAAATAAAAGAATACTTGGAAACCATGGAAAAATGTGTGATACTGTCCCCTAGCATGCTGCAATGGGTACTGTCACTGAGAGTGGTTCGGTTATGTCAAATCCGGCGGTTTGAAATGGGGAAAAGGAAACTTGGCTCAGGGGAGCCGGCCACTGTAAAGCGTACTTTGTAGAGGTTTGCTTTCACGTTTACTTTAAAGAGCTTTTTTTTTGTTGGTCACTGTCATATAAATTTAATTAAGTCCTATGAGATTCAAGAAAACATGAAAATGAAAAAGTCCAAAAGAAATTAATGCATTTTAAGATTCTTAAATGATATGATACTGAATGAGGTGAGCATGGATCTGGTTAAGATTCACCACCAAACACTGCAGTGCTTTTAAATACATGTACATACTGCACTCTGCAAAAGCCTTAGGCAGCCAAAGAAAATGATGCTAAAACGATCTTCAAGGTGTTGAACTATGATATTATGCCTGTCAAAGTGTGTCAGCTTAGCCCTTTCAATAGCTCTGGTAAAATCACCCCAGTATTTTTAGCAACTATTCAATACATGTATTTTTTGACTAGACCACTAGCACACCTCGTATAGCTGATCAATATCCCATTGACTTTTTAAGCTAATTAAATTAGTTTATTAAATGAGCTGGTGGTGAAATTTAACAAACACATGGAATGGGTTGCCCCTAAGGAGAGTGTTCCTCTAGCCATCCAACAAAGTCTCAATAGCTTTTGGCAGAACAGAAGAACTTTTTACTAGTTTTTATTTTGCTACTCTTAATTTCAATATGTTCTAATGTCAAATTGTTTTTTTTTTGTTCTGAGAAAATGTGCCCTTACTACCAAGATAAATGACTTGAAACATTTCTTTTGACTCCCTAAGATTTTTTCACAGTACTTTACACCCCATCTGGGATTAAAAATTTCAATCTAAACCTGTGAAATACGCTGCCCGGCTAAAAAAAAGAAAAAGTCACCAATCGGATTTTTCATTGGACGTCTTTAGCTTTGATTATGCCGCACATTTGTCTTGGCATTGTTCCCACATGCTTAAACAACATCTCACCCTTTATTTTCATCCAGATTCACATTCATTTCTCACTGAGATTCTGTATTGACAAGTGAGTTGAACCTCCATAAAGCCTCCTTCAGCACGTCCCAAAGACCTTCAGTGAGGATAAGGTCACAACATGACAATGATTCCTCATGCTCCCTGAACCACTCTTTGACAATTAGAACCCAATGAATGGGTTGACGGCATTGGAATATGCCCATGCCAACATGTAAGAGAAAAATCCACTGATGATGGATGGAGGTGTAAACTGGCCAGTATATTCAGGTACTCAGCTGACTTCACTTTATTGCTGCATAACGTTGATGAGCTGTAATAATGATCCAGTCATCGGCTCTTAAGTATTTGCTGATATAAATTCAAATTCCGACTGGTTTTTTTAAATTTTTTGGCCGGGAACTGTATTACACTAAAATTTTACACTACCTAACTTTTGATTGTCATTCTGAACCAAGCCATCCTCAACCTTCCACATCTCCTGCGCCTTTTGTCTCCCTCCTGTAGCCAAGACCCTCTTTTCTCAAGAGGTGGCACAGGGTAACTGAGTGAGTAAGGAGAGAAGCCAGGTGCTGAGATAATCAGCTAGTGGCCTAGCTAAACACAGCTTAGCGGTGAGAGGGTATCTTTAATAAGATAACACAGAGCCTGTGTGCTCAGAGGAGGCTGTGGAGTGACGTGCCTGGGAGGAGACACCATCTTCAGTTCATACAGAGCAACCACCTCTTGCACGTCCGTCGGCTCTCAGGAACTCAGCGCCCACTTGGCTTCTCCATAATTTGAGGTTACGGGAACAACGCAGCTGGGGGTTGCTTTGGGCCGGATTGCGTTGCCTTTGATACAGATCACACGATTGACATTGCATGAGCAGATCCTGGATCACCTTCAGCACTCTTAGGAGAAAGACTCGCTGATGACACTTGCACAGCAGAGTGGTGGCCCCTGCAGCTGTGGGCTACTCTCCTTACACCTCTGACTTCTCCGGTGTTCTTCACCGGTCGTTTGTGGTCTGCTCCATCTCTCAGTCACAGTCGGAGTGAACTGGGTCTGAAGAGCCCCGATCCAAGATGAGCATCACGAAAGAAGATGTGACGAAGTTTCTGGATGAAAACCCTGAGTTTGCCAAGGTTTACTTCGACAAGAAGCTAAAAGTGGGCGCCATCGCCGCCGTGATGAGCCGGCCAGAGTCCAGTGTGGATTTTGCGTCTTTCAAGGAGCTGAGCCAGGTGGAGGAAGCGGAGATGCTGTTCGACCTCATTCACAACATGCAGGAGAGTGTCAACATGGAGAAGGTGGTCTTCAAGATCTTGAAGAGGATCAGCTTTCTGATCCACGCAGACTGCTGCAGCCTGTTCATGTTCCGCCAGCGCAACGGCATCGCCGAGCTGGCCACGCGCCTCTTCAACGTCAGCACTGGAGCAGAGCTGGAGGACTGCCTGGTGCCGCCGGACTCTGAGATCGTCTTTCCTTTGGACATGGGGGTTGTGGGAAACACTGCCCACAGCAAGAAAACCATCAATGTCAAGGACGTGTCAGAGGTAGGCTGTGTGTGTGACTCGTCTGCGAATGGCGTCTGGCCAATGTGATCTGCGGAAGTGGAGAAGTGTGTAAACCAAGCCAAAGCAGAATGACCCGTACATGGGAAAACCACAATGAAAGAGGGTTCACCTTGAAGTAGAAGGTCCAAAAATGGGTACATCAACCACAGCAAGCTGAACGATCAGCACAAATCACATTTTCTGATATGTGCAAATCCTAGGCGATTGGCTGCTTTGGCCATATATACAAACACCCATCCGGCCCTTTTCTGAAACCGCTCGTCCTGATCAGGGTCACAGGGGGTCCAGAGCCAATCCCAGGGGCTACGGGCTCAAGGCAGGAAAAATGCCAGGGTGGGGTGCCAACCCATCACAGGGAACACTTGCACACCATTTACTCACACACCTACAGGCAATTCAGTAATTCCAGCCAGCCTCAGCCTATTTTTGGAGTGTCCAAGGAAACCCAGAAAGAAACCCCCCAATGACACGTGGAGAACATGCAAACTCTACACAGGGAGCCGCAGTGGAGACTCGAACCCGAGTCACAGAGGTGTGAGGCAACAGTGCTACCCATTGCACCACCATGCTGCCCCTATGACCAACATATATCACTTATTTATATATCCACGCATATCCATATATAGTGATGAAGTTGTTGGAAATCCTCTTGACATAATCGCATTTAAATATACCTCGTGACCTGGGCCGGATAAGTGGGATTACTGTGTCTGTGGCATTTACCGTCAGCAGAACTGTGTGAGGGATCATCGTCTCGTCATCTTCGCCCCAAATCAAACGAGCCAGTTGTTATGGAGCTGCAGGAAGGTGGGGGAGGCGGGGATGGCATTTCTGTTTTTAGCCCATTGTTGCGTATTTAAGGAGTGTATTTAATGTGTATCATTAACTGGACATATGCAGGGCAAATAATGAGCTATATGGTACGACTAGGCTATTTAACTAAATAAAATTTAAATGACAGCATCCTGAATGTACTCACTGAGTATTACCGTAATTATACCCAGATGCAATCGTCTTCCTTTGCCAGTTCATCTGTGGCACTGAAACAAATGTTGCCTGTAAGTGAACAAATGACGTTAGAAGGTTCAAATCCCCACTAATTTTTTTCTAGTGCAGTGTTTCCCAATCCGGTCCATGAGAACCCACAGTCGGTCCACGTTTTTGCTCCCTCCCAGCTCCCAGTACATGATAGTGGGTCCCCTGGCACCAGTTTGGGAAATACTGCTCTAGTGGCCTTTAGCAAGGCTGTTACCCTGAGTTAACATAGTAAACTCGGTGTAAAATGATTAGTTCGACTAATGTATTCTGACGATACATCTGCTGAATGTTAGACTTAGTTGACATGCCTGACAATGTTTGCAGCATTATGTTGCATATCAGCTGAATCATTTGGACAGTGTAGGGCTGGTTCCACATCTGGAGATATGAAATCCTTATGAGTTTCTCTGAATCCACAGCATGGGGATTTGTCTGATTCCATAGTACGAGTCTGAAATATTGTGCAAAAAAAGGAAGGGTTTAGAGAAGCTACCAGAGGCTTTCTGATCATGCCCGGTTCCCTGTCGTCCCAGAGTACTCACTTCTGCTCATTCGTGGACGAACTGACGGGGTACACCACCAAGAACATCCTGGCCACCCCCATCATGAACGGCAAGGATGTGGTGGCAGTGATCATGGCCATCAACAAGACAGACGGACCCTTCTTCACACCGGAGGACCAGGATGTGAGGATGCCACACCCATATGCACTCCTCAAACACCAGCGTGACCCTGGTCCATAAATAAGAAAAATAACAATGCTTCTTTTCCCATCCTTCAGCTGTTTTTGAAGTATCTCAACTTTGCCACCTTGAACCTAAAGATTTACCACCTGAGTTACCTGCACAGTTGTGAGACCCGCCGTGGACAGGTAAGGCGTTGCAGTGACTCCCACCAACCATGTTCAGTGTGGGCGATCACTGCGACACTGACTGCCCTTTCCCGTCTCCCACCAACCGTGTGCAGTGTGGGCGATCACTGCGACACTGACTGCCCTTTCCCGTCTCCCACCAACCGTGTGCAGTGTGGGCGATCACTGCGGCACTGACTGCCCTTTCCCGTCTCCCACCAACCAGCTTTTACTCTGGTCAGCCAACAAGGTCTTTGAGGAGCTCACGGACATCGAGCGACAGTTTCACAAGGCCTTGTACACAGTGCGAGCGTACCTGAACTGTGACAGGTACTCTGTGGGCTTGCTGGATATGACCAAGGAAAAGGTACTCCACTCTTTTGGATTATCTGAGTATTTCACCGCGTTCCGCTTTCTAGAATAGTGTTTCCCAACCCAGTCCACAGGGAACACTGGACAGTCCATGTTTTTGCTCCCTCCCAACTCCCAGCCAATCAGGAACACCGAATACCAGGTACAGGTGCACTTGGAGCAGAGCGGAAGCAAAAATGTAGACTGTCCGGGGTTCCCTGAAGACTGGGATAGAAAACATTGTTCTAGAGCAAGTTAACTTACTGCTAGCATAATTTACCTGTCCAAATGATGGCTAGTTTCTTTAAACGGCTAGTTTTATTGGAAACAAGTGTTTTCATATATCACCCTTCTGTATGTAGAGTTGCTGAATCTACAAACGTGCAGTACTATTTACAAAATGAACACTAATCCATCAATGTTTGTGCGCCCCCTGCAGGAGTTCTTTGATGTGTGGCCTATACTGATGGGAGAACAGGCACCATACTCAGGTCCCGTGACCCCAGATGGAAGGGTGGGTGCAACACATCAGTGCCCCCCCCCCCCCCTTTCCCTAACGGAACTATTATGACTGACTGCCCAAGGAGATCAGTAAATATCTCATTTGCTGTTTCAGGAAATCATCTTCTATAAAGTTATTGACTACATTTTGCATGGAAAAGAAGATATCAAAGTTATCCCGTAGGTCATTTTCCTTTAAAACACATAAATGCAAGAGAAATGATTGTACTATGCAGAGAAAAAGTGCTTGTCCATTTTGTACATCTGTCACATGATGTTACATCCTTCTCTGATTCAATACCCCCAAAACAGAACCCCCCCCGCAGACCACTGGGCTTTGTGCAGCGGACTTCCAACTTATGTGGCGGAAACTGGATTTGTAAGTTACCCATAACTTCACTAACTTAAATGAACAGGAAATATAATCTTCAACCATCACCTGCTCAACTACTTAACAGTTATCTTTTCAAATTTCAGGCAATGTGTGTATATATCCCCCTGAGACTCAAGGAAGAAAGTGTCCTTCAATTTTAGGTTTTTTGTCTTTAGAGGAAATAAGACATACTTTTTCAAATTTATTTTTATTTTTTAATTTCACAGCATGTCCTCTTTAGTGTACAACAGGAATAAATATGTTTCCTTACATCAGTGAAAAAATAGATGCAAAAACAAAATGTCAACTACAATGCACATAAATGAATAGGTGGGGTCTCAGGAGGATATAAGGATATCTGTATCTAACTTTTTTTTATTACAGATTTGCAACATTATGAATGCTGCATCAGAGGAAATGTTCAACTTCCAGGTCAGAAAAATTTAGCTTGAATATATACACTGTTTAATTTTTAATCACTCAGATTTTGATCACTCGCTGTAATAAGCTGTAGCACCAAAATTCCATGGTCACTCTCAGTCACCAGCGCGTAGTTGGTCTGGACCTGTACCAACAAGCTCCATCTGAACCAGTCAAAGGCTTGAATGATGAATCATTGAATCAGGCGTGTTTGTGCTGGTTTACAACCAAAAGGCACCTTCCCCTATGTCCACTTGGGATCTGGACAGAGTGTGCTAAGGCACCTGTCCCTCTCCTTTGCTTGGTCTCATGGGACGAGGCGTGCTATCTGACACATGACTCTTAACCCAAATGATGCAGACGGAGCCCCTGGACAGCAGCGGCTGGACCATTAAAAACGTGCTTTCGCTGCCCATCGTCAACAAGAAGGAGGAGATTGTGGGTGTGGCCACGTTCTACAATAGGAAAGATGGGAAGCCCTTTGACGACCAGGATGAGCAGCTTATGGAGGTGTAGTGACTCTCGCTTAACTGCTGCATGGATATACAGCTGCACTGATATCTGCCTGCCGGTCGATTTAATCTCATATTTAGGAGATAAATCACTCTAACTGTACTTAAAAGCATAACAGCTCAGAAAAGTATGTGTATTATTCCTTACGCTCCTGTTAGCCTGGCTAATTTATCAACTTCTGTTTGATTTGACAACTTCAGGGCACAGTTTAGGTAATTAGGGAACCAGAAACACAGTCGCCTAGTGTTAGCAGTTGAACATCTGAGGCTGTGCAGATATTCGGGTGACGGTGCTTGTCTAATCCCCCATCTTCCTCCTTTCCAGTCTCTGACACAGTTCCTTGGATGGTCTGTACTCAACCCTGACACCTATGACAAGATGAATAAGCTGGAAAACAGGAAGGACATAGCCCAGGACATGGTGCTGTACCACGTCAAGTGCCGCAATGATGAGATCCAGGACATCCTGGTGGGTGAACCTTTGTGGGTGCACGGCCATTCCTGCAGCACATGGCGTCTGTCTTCAGCGTATCCATGCCCCAGCTGTACCCTCGTGTCGCACATGTCATTTTCTGATTCTTTGCCTTTAAGAAAACACGGGAGTATTTTGGTTGCGAGCCATCAGAGTGCGAAGAGGATGAACTTTCAAAGATCTTGGTATGGACCTCACCTTTTAAACCTTTTAAAACCTTCTAAACCCTTGAAGAACCTTCATTTTTTCCTATTTAAGCTAGTTTGGAATTAATTGACATAGGAGTATGTAAACACTTTAAAATATATTTCAGAGTGCCTGTTCAGCTAAAATGACAAGGTCAGACATCATGTAAAACTTTGCAGAAAAAAGAGCTCCCAGGACCTACCAAGTTTGAGATCTATGAGTTCCGGTTCTCAGACTTTGACTGCACGGAACTGGACCTGGTGAAGTGTGGGATCCAGATGTACTATGAAGTCGGGGTAGTCAAGAAGTTTCAGATTCCACAGGAGGTAAAAAAAAAACTGCTATATGTTGGGTTTGTCACCCAAAGAGTTAAACTGAAAGCCAAAGAAGCATCTAGACCATTCCAGCATAGCCAGGTCCTCTAGCAGACTTTTTCCAGGTTGCTGACAGAACACACTGACATTTTGCTTGTGCTGTATCTTTAAATGCCTATGAGTATATTTCTGGCAAAGTGACACAGTGGTTTGTCAGGAATTGGCTACAAAGAAACTGACCATTTAAACATCGTGCTCACATCTCTACAGGTCCTAGTGCGGTTCATGTACTCTGTCAGCAAAGGCTACAGGAAGATCACCTACCACAACTGGCGCCACGGGTTCAACGTTGGCCAGACAATGTTCACATTGTTAACGGTATGACAAATCAGGGCTACAATCAAAAACTCACAATCAAAAGCTGCAGAAGTGAGTTAGTGTTTCAGGGTTGGTCTTTAACCAAATGTTTCACATTCTCCTGGGGGCATCAGACCGGGCAGCTGAAGCATTACTACACAGATCTGGAGGTGATGGCTATGATCACAGCTGGCTTCCTGCATGACATTGACCACAGGGGCACCAATAACCTGTACCAGGTGAAGTGAGTATGCCATGAAAATCCTACCCTTTGGAGTAGAGGGATCTTGAGAGTCAGATCATACAAGATCAGCAACAATATTTCCATTTTAAAAGACATTTACTCCTAACAAGGTAATTCGATGTATGGAGCTGCATAGACGTTTTACACTTTGGCAAATATCTTAAAGTCCTTACACAGTGCTGGGAGATCCACGAGGGGTCCCATGATAACTGTTTTACACAAACAGTCTACAGACACATTGTGGTGTATTGGGACATCTTCAGTATCACAAAAGCCCAGCACTTTGCAGAATTAGTGTCTGGCATATCTCCACAGTGCTGTGATCCCTTGTTTGTCTGTTTTTGTTTACTGGTAGGTCACAGAACCCCCTGGCTAAACTTCACGGCTCCTCCATTCTCGAAAGGCACCACTTAGAATTCGGGAAGTTTTTACTTTCAGATGAGGTCAGTGTGCCAGTTGTACCCAGCACATTCCTGTTACACCAGCATTCACTGCATACATCTGCAGTGCTAAGAGGAAAACCAGCCATCCCATTAACCGGCTACTCCACCCCTTGCCCCCCCTCCACAGTCATTAAATATTTACCAGAACCTCAACCGACGGCAGGTAGATCACGTTATTCATCTGATGGACATTGCCATCATTGCCACAGACCTGGCACTGTATTTCAAGTATGTCACAGTCTCTGTTCATTTCGATTTGCTATTGACTAACATCTGATTAAATGTTGAGTGTGTGATCTAGAAGAAGGTTAAATAATAGCTGTGTATAATTAAACACAAAACCCAAGGGCATTCGTTTGTGTATGTCCCTACCAATATTGTGGGAGCACTGTGTGTGTTTGGAGGT
>JABFEB020000113.1:20887609-20900715 GCA_019775895.2 Stomatorhinus ivindoensis
CCCCGCCCCCCCCCCCCCCCCCCCCCCCCCCCCCCCCCCCAGGACTGATTTGGCCCCTACCGGTGCAGAAACTGAACAAACCCTTGAGGAAAGCACAGAATGCCTGTCCATTGCAGGGAAGTCATGCCCACATCAGGAACCATTCGGAATGGTTCTCCTGAACTACTTTGCATGCAATATGGAGGTCATGGGAAGAGCATGTGAATGGCTGACCTCACACTAACCCAGACAAATTCCTGTTCTCATTTAACTGTGATATCCATCACCACTATATATTTAAACCTTAGGCTTGTTTGGTTTAAAACATTTAAAACTTATACTCCGGTGTCTGTCTGATACTGTCAACTGATGTTTGCAGAAAGAGGACCATGTTTCAGAAGATAGTGGACCTCTCAGAAACATACGAAGATAAAAAAAAGTGGGTTGAATTCATGTCCCTGGAAACCACAAGGAAAGAGATTGTGATGTAAGTACTTGGGACCCACAGAAGGGTTCAGTGCTGCTCCAGTACCAGTAGGGTTAGGGGGCACATCCCATCTGGGTTGGGCTTGCAGCCAATGCACCTTTGAGTCTCTGATTTTCTCTTACTCCATCAGGGCCATGATGATGACTGCATGTGACCTGTCAGCCATCACCAAACCATGGGAGGTCCAGAGCAAGGTGAGCGGGCTGCCACACTATCTCAGAAGGTCACTCAGAGACCGTTTATCCTGAAACATACCTGGTTATCCACTGCCCACCAGGTGGCGCTCTCCGTGGCTGCTGAGTTCTGGGAGCAGGGAGACCTGGAGAGGACAGTTCTAAATCAGCAGCCCATTGTGAGTGTGTGTGTGCGTGTGTTTGTGTTGCCTCTGTGTCTGGGAGACTGTTTTTAATGAACATGTACATACATGCGCGTATTCGAACTCCTCTACCTGTCACCCTCAAGCCCATGATGGACCGGAACAAAGCAGCAGATCTGCCCAAGTTACAGTGCGGCTTCATTGATTTCGTCTGCACGTTTGTCTACAAGGTACGACCCACATGAGGTTCATGGCAACGCACTGCGTATTGACTGAGAGCCTTGGCTGATGTATTTTGATAGGCTTGAATGAACTCCTTGTTCTTCTCTTCCAGGAGTTTTCTCGGTTCCATAAGGAAATCCAGCCCATGTACGATGGCATCTTAAACAACAGGAAGGAGTGGAAGGCCAAGCAGGAGGAGTACGAGGCCCAGCTGAAGCGCTTTGAGGAGGAGAAGACGGCCCGAGAGCAGGCTGCGGCTACCAAAAAAGGTGAGGCAGCGGCACAGCCCTCCGTCTGCTGCACTGCGCAGTGCGTCAGCTACCTGGGTCGCACTGCATTTCCTTGGCGTGATGATGTGTGCTTCGTTCCTTTGTGCAGCTACAGCTCAGAACACTCCCAACTCAGCTTCTGGATCCAAGACCTGCTCCATTTGCTAGACCAATGGGGTGTATCTAAGCGGGACGCCCTCACCCAAGTACAGTATGACATTGAGTCTGATTGCATCAGGTGGGGATGGGCCATGGGACAGGTCTGGTCTTACCCCATTCCTAACCACTGAATCCTACAGAAGATCGAGAGGTTCCTCCTGGCTGGTGGACTGATCACGGCCAAGCTATGGCCCAGGCCACGGGTTTGTCATTCAATTTTTCCATTTCTTTTGTCCTTCATCATCTTCAAGCGCCTCTGTCAGCTTCAATCACCCGGTACGTCAAATCAAATCACTTTTGTCGTCACGTCACATTACTGGTACACTAGTACATGTACATGTGAGTGAATTTCTTGTGTGCGAGCTTCACAAGCAATAGTGATGTAAAATATAAGAAATAAGGAAACATATACAGGTATGTCCAGTGGAGGAACAGCTGAGAGGATGATGCATGTAGCATAGGCAGGTAGCTAAATCGAAACTGATAGCACATTTGACCACAAAGGCATATCGTCATACTAATGATCTGGGAAATGGGTAAGGAACGCTTGGTATAAAGCTGTACTCACAGCAGATGGGGTCAGACATGTTGATAACCATATATAACTAAGAGTACATATCTAGTGTTGAACTGAAGGATTTACATTGTCAAGTGTTTCATCAATGTTCTTTTTTTTTTACCATATAATCACCTTGGGGTACTCTGCACCTCAATTCTTCCAGTCAATCATGCTTTACAATAGAGCATTTGCCTCAATAGACTTCCAGAAACAAAATTGCTCTTCATATTTTACCTCAGGACAGGTCATGCAAACTGACGGCCTCTTGGCTGTATGTATGTGGGCGTGAATTTTAGGGTTTTGTTTCAATGACTTAGGGCAGGGGTGGTTAGTCTTACCCGCAAAGGGCCACTGTGTGTGCAGGTTTTCGCTGCAGCTCCCTAATTATATTACTAATCAGAGGACCAATTGACTCCTGAGTCCTCACACCAGGCTTAAATGTCATCTCAAAAACCTGGATACACACTGGCCCTATGCGGATAAGATTGGCCACCGCTGATTTATGGCATTAAACTACTGAGGTTTAACGGGTGTGTAGGCTATCAGGCCGGAGTCCCCTACTCTATATAAACGATACACAAATATTCAGGGATCAACTGAGGTGCTTAGGGCAGGCGGCTGTGCTGAACCTTGGTGTAGAGTCAGAGTAAGGGCTGGTTCCCACTTACTGTGGACGCACCACGGCTCGTGCCTCGTAGCGCTGGTCCATCTGCATTCCTGCAGGCCTGCACCCATTCTCCTTGCACCACCGTGTATTTTGATACCAGGGTATATGGATTTGCACTTACAAACATATTTTTTCTTAGTTTTCACTTATCTGGGAGTCTTTTCCACAACGCGGAATCATAAATGCTGGTATTTCTGCAATTTCTCAGCCAACCTTCTGACCTCCTGCTACTTTTCCCTGGGCAATGAACAACCGAGCTGTGTCTCCGTGTCGTGTTGATTTTTGAGTGGTATGCAGCATCATGCTTGGCCCTCGAACGAAAATTATAGCACAAGAGGCATGAGTGCTGAGGTTTGTCTGCAGTAAGTGGAACCCAGCTATTAGGTTACACCGTTCAGTGGCGTTTGCTACTGAATCATACTGGGGTGTTTATGAGGAGCATGCAGAAGATGCGGCTCAGACACAAGAGAAAGTTAACTTCACAAAACCGCACACTTGAAGGTGACCTATACACATTTAAAGCAAATGCATGCACTTTTCCAGCAAATTAGCAGAGGTCAAATTCAGGGGACAATAGGGGGACATTTTTTAAGAATTTGCAACTGTAAATATACCCCATTTGTAAATACATAATACTGCAAGTAAAATTCTGTTAGGAGATGTCGTACCTTCTGATGAAGTCCAGCACAAGTCATCTGTGTGTCTCACACTCAGTTTTGTGGCTCAGTGACACAATGAGAGGCCAGTTGCAGGAAAATACATCCTGCTGTTTTATCTCCCTGCCTTTTCATCATTGAATGCTGGTGTCACTGAAAAATAATCATTTGCATAAAAAGTTACACATAGTTTGCATGGTTGTCCATGAGTTTATTGCAAAATATTTATTTGCATCATAGGCATGGGAATCCAATGAGAATGCTGCGGTTGGAATGTAAAGAGTAATAAACTTTCATTTTTGTCTAGTTTTAGTCCAGTTCCCTTAATTAGAAACGTGTTCGTGGCTGAATGTGCATTTGTCTGTTAAACACCTTGTAAGCAGCAAAGCCCTCCTGTGTTTCCCTGTGCTGTTCAGCACCACATTAAGACACTTCCCTGCTGGTGGTTTACTAACTGCCAACGCCTCTTAGGACAATTCTCAGCATTTTCCTGCTGTCTGCAGGCAGATTTGCTCTGTGAAGGTCAGCTTGGGCAGATTTGGTCTCAACTTGGTCAGGAGCACATTTTGAGACTCTTGGGATCTGATATTTTATCACAACGAGTCATTTAACTGTTATGCTCTCCAAGTGTGACAAATGACATTCCTGCATATGCAAACCACACGAATCTACGTGCTTTGGGAAAGCCTGGGAATCAGGTGGCTGGAATCATATTCCGCCCCTCCAAGGGGCAAGACAGCAGGAGCCCCCACCTCAGCACCAGCTCCTCATGCCCCCAGGCTTCCGTCATGAAAATGCGCTATACAAAAATAAATTTGTTGTTGTTGTTGTTGTTGTTGTTGTATCAGTTCACTCAGCACTTTCCTATATTGGCCTGTGACCTGAATCCTAGGATTTGCACTAAGGATGGGGGGGATTATGCCCCCCCCCCCCCCCAACACACCTCCTGAAGTGACAGAGGACAGCCCCAGTAGAACACAAACACAGCAAGCCAGAACCGTTCATGGCATGGAGGACTGAGAAATTGTCTGTCATAACACATCAAGGTTTTTCACAAGAAGCAAACAAATAATTCTAAATGGAAAGAAAAGCTCTACTCACAAACTATATATACACACTATAGTTCATTTTTGAAGGCTCTACATCTAGATTAGCAACCTTAAGACAATATCTTATGACTGCTCCCACTTTTGGTTGGGGCTCTTGTTAAAATACATTAAATTCCAACCCTAACTTTTGTCCAGTGGTGATTAACTGAAGTACGCCAACTACATACACTCCCTGGGTTACAAATTTCAAAGTAAATGTTTTTCCACTTTCAGTACATTGTACATTATTCAATAAATTACATGAGACATTCAACATTATTATAAATAGGCCTTGTGTGTATGATTTTGCCCAACAATAGGAATTAGCAGCCCATTTTTGGTTTTATACATATGAAGTGTTCCAAGCATGTTTAAGGTAGGCTAGGATGTTTTTTTGGTTAGGTGTATGTAATGTATTTACATGGATTTTTGCCTTATGTAATTGTTGCCTTACAATGGAATTACGTGCCGACACCCTGGGGAGAGGTTGCATCCGCATCATTTAAATTCCTAGACCAGGGGTGGCCAACGTTTTTTTTAACACAAGATCTACTTTTCAATGGCCAGTGTGCCGAGATCTACCAGTTCAAATAGGGAGCCATAGCTATTACTCTTTCACTCTATTATTACTCTAGCTATTGTCTTTCTGAATAGTTAACATGTACACAGCAAATCCAGACAAATCCCGGTAATTCATCATATTGAAAAAGTGTAAATAAATGCATTTCTCTACCTTAGTGGGTCCGCTGGCACTGGGAAGATGCAGCAGGTAAAAGCTGACTGTGTGCTGCTAACTGGCACTTCAGTTCTCTTACTTTTTGGCTGCGTGTGGCTGTTTTTTCCAGGCAACTCGGCCTCATAGCTTTTGTGTATCATTTTGAAATGCCGCTACAAATTGCCCTTCTTCAGTAAAGCCGCGCTCGCACTGCATATGACACATGGACTTTGAATAAACAAAAAATAATCCTCTTCCCCTCTGAATGAAAATGATACGTTTTTGATCTTTCCGCTTCTGACATGTTTGCGTGCCAAATATTGACAGTACACAATTAGTCGCGCACAAAAAAATGGATGCGTGTGTGCAAGTGCAGGGATGCTTGCGACGCACTTTGCGATTGATTGAGAATTACTCCGCGATCGACTGGGCTGCCCTGTCCTACATCAAGACAACTAAAACCTGCTATGCCATCGAGTAAGGTACTGTAAACTGAAGCTGTTACACAAACAAAGCTACCAACCTACTAAAACCCACATTAGAGAGCATGATAATCCTACACCTAAACACACACTTCAAACGATGATTTGTTTTCATGTTTATTTTACAGACTGTGTAGCTTGAAAGAAATGAACCTTACTACAGCAAGGATAAAGTACTGATTATTTTCATACACAAACACAAAACAAATTATCCATCTTAGCACTCATTTGAGAATGGTGTCTTCATTAGCTGTGGGGGAGAGAGAAAGAGGAGGTTACTTGGGTCTGGAATGCAGGCCCACGCGCTGCCAGACATGATCCCACAGGCCACCTCACCCTCTGCCAGCTGCTTTGCTATCCGCTCTTGTTCCTCTCGGATCTTCTTCTCCTCTTCCTCGATCCTCCTCTCCTCAGCGGCAACTGGCTTCAGGTAGTCTGGACATGGGGGGGGGGTAGTCAACAAGCATACACCAATGGATGAAGTGTATGGAAAAAAAAAATCGGAATCAAATGTTGAACCATTTAAAATGATTTAGCAGCAATCTAATCTGTGATCTATTCATCCTCTAATAATTTGTAGTTTATTTGTTCGGAAGTTTACCTCCCAGCCATTCAGTTTAGTCCTTGCTGTTGGACTCACAATGTCACACAATTATGAGAAACTAGTTATTTGGGGTCTTTTCAAATCTTTTTTGGTTTTATACATATAAAAAAAATGTATAGCAAATACCACAATGTATTTTTCCCCCAAATATGATTCAACCCTAGTTTCAAGGCTACACTTTATGTTTTAATTTACCTTTTTACAGCAAATAAGTACTGTCTAATTTTATACGGGAATAAATAAATGGAGTAGCTGATAAACTAGAGAAGGCCAATTCATGCTTCACTTCTCTACATTTGATTTTGGTCGTATACAAGGGGACGTGACAATTTTGTCATCAGGTGTTGGCTGCAGTCTTACGGCCATAGTGCAGATTTTTTTTGTCTAGTGGTAATCATGCACGCCTGAGCACGTTGACAAACATGTGCAAGATAATTCATTAGTATTTCCAGTAGGTGGCAGCACCAACTTTCACATTACAGGTCAAAGAAAAAATAGTACAGTAATAATACTTATTGTTGTAGTTATGGTGAGTAGCCATATGAGGGTTAGGGTTAGGGTCAAAAGGTCCTGCATATCTAATTTCTCATACTGTCCAGATATTACACCAAGGTAGTTTAAAAAGCTGCACTATTCCAGCATTTTGAAATCTTGATGAAGTTCACCAAGTTGGGGGGCTGGTTGTCCAGACTATTTTATCCAAAATACTATGGTATGCCATGTCACCTTTAAAACTGTACAACCTTCCATAAAAATATCACTACACTACTTGTATTTTTTTTTGTCACAATACACCTGCCCTCTCCTGCTCTGGTGGAATATCACTGCTGCATGCATGCATGCATGAATGAATTCACCAACTGCGACCATCCGCATCCGCATGTAGCATGAACATAAGGTGCCACATGCATGACCATCTGCAGCCCAAAAGCGCACGCGGAAAAGTGGCGTATGAACTAGCCTTTATAGTTAGGATTGTGTTGTTAAAAATGAAATCACTGCCCAAGGAACATAATTTGATCCATATTCCATAAATGTTTCTGTGTGTGTAGTGAAGGCAGGGTTTGCTAAATATGATGAGTAAGTGGGAAAATCTGGCTAGTAATTTGGCCTAAAATTCCCATGCATATAAGCAAGCATTATAACTGAAACAGTGGAGCACTGCGGCTTAGAGGGCAGCACTTTTGCCTGAACTCTGGGGTTGTGATATAAATCTATGTGTTTGCACGTTACTTTCATTTCCTCCAGCAGACAAGGCCAGTGGGGCTAACTAGTATTGCTAAAATCGCCCATATTGTGTGTATGTTTTGTAATTCCCAGAGTGCACCGCTGCTTTGTCCTCTGTGCTGCCGGGGACAGGGTGCAGGACCCCTGTGACCACGTCCGTGGTAAGCAGTTGGAACACAAATGGATGTAAAAGTGGACTTATTTATTAACCAGAAGAAAACACGTCCAGAGTTAATTTGTTAGTATCCATGCAAAACGCAGCAATATTTTTACAAATGGACAACGATGAGATGACACTGTACTAGTCGATATCAGCTCAAAAGATCAAGAGATCATTGCCGAGGAGACAGCAGTGGCAGATCCTGGCAAGAGCAATTGCCCAGGGTGGCATCAATTTAGCAGAACATGGGAGCCAATCCACCACCCACAACTTTTCAGGGCAAACACCAGCAATGAGGCTTTCCTAGGGCAGCACAAGGGCATCAACTGCTACTGATAGACAGGGCTGAAGTACAAGTGTCAAAGACAGACACCTTTGTTGACAGTTCTTTCTGTTACTCCCAACAGCCAATATTGATGTGACTGTACTGACATCTACTGGATAGAAGAGCCTTACAACCACAAATACAAGCATAAGTTTTCACTGACTCTTCTATTTCAAAACCTCAGCAAGGCTAGATTAATAAACTGCACGTTTCTGTAAGCTTGGAAAGAGTTTCTTACCATATCTCTTTTTGCCGTAGATGATTCCCACAAGCAACGCCGACCACCTTGCGGTCTACAGATAGAAACAATGCAGACAAGGTTACCAACCAAAAATCGTGCCTAAATTGATCACCTTCAAATCTGTAATAGATCAGTGACCACTAGGCGTTACATCATAAACAACACGGCTAGGAACAATTAACGTTTAAAGTACATACAAAACCAATCGAGCATATTAACACAGCCGAGGACGGCTATTCTCCAGCTGGGATTTGTCAAACAGAACAGAAAATCTTAGTTTAAAAGTCAATTAATATGCAGTGTGAAGGCATTTTATTTTCCCACTAACGGAGGACCAACAGCACCGGCCACAACTAGTGACCTTCAATTTATTTATCCAGGGACCACTGGAACGGTAATCCATCGGCAAAAAACACTAAAGCGAATTAAATACCATATGCCTATGGAGCTAGCTAAGGGAGACCGAAGTGATTCTTTGAATTTCTGAAGGTCAGTCTTAGCATCGCATCGAGTCGCCAAGGCCTATTTATACTCGGCTCACCGTCGGAAAGCGCCGCCTCAATGTCAATTGCATTTTAAAAATCATCTAATTATAGATATATAGTCAGTGACAACTGGGCACATTAAATCACTTCTTGAAATTAAGCACTACACTCGTACGACTCAAAATTAACGTACCTTAATAAGCGGAGAAACCTGCACAGGAGGCACCATTTTATCAGGGTACTTCTCCCGATCGCTAATGAAAAAGGAAATGACGAGAGGTCCGCAGTTTTCGGCTCATTTTGATGACGTCATTTATAGTCGTTGCAGCTGCAGCGCATGTGCGCAATTTCCAACCAATTCTCTATCGTTGCAGTTACTCCCTGCGTCTCATCTGAATTCCCGACTGGAGCATTCAGAGTTGCTGGTCGGAAACTTCAGCTTGCCTTTTAGAAGGTGTTAGATGTTTTATACATTATAGGAAAAATCTGAGAAATGGCACGTCAAACAATAAATGTTGACCAAATTTGGTCTGGAAATAGCTTAATTGTGACCTTGCTTTTCTGATAATATAAGACCTGTTTTCTGCATTATGGAAAAGAAAAAAATCACTGTATTTTAGTTCATCCTATTCTAAATACTTATGACAATAAATCTGATACCGTCATGTTTTTTTCCTGTGCGTGCACCACACATTTTAAGCGCGGATAAGGACCGTAATAATAGGTTATTCTAACGTTTTAGAGGAGCGGCACTAACTCAATAACTATGGCGTTATTTGTCAATGCAGAAGTATATGTGTGTACAGTCAGAGGTGGTGCCTGTACAAACTAAAAGGCCAACAAGTCTGAACCGTTGATGTTAGATTCGCATACTAACATTACATTGCTTGCTCATTTGTAATTTTCCCATGGTGTCCAGTATTGCTGTTTGTCATATTCCAGATCACTTTGATACAGAGCATGACCACACAGTTTATGCACTAATCGTTTGACGCATATTTCTGTATGTCTTTAAATGTGTTTACTTGTTGATATGTGTAGTCCAATATCAAGTTGTTTTATAATTGTTTTTGTTGTTATATCGAGTTTTATGAAATCGTAATGGAACCTGGTCAATAATGTTAAGCATTTAGACTAAAATCTTGCTTAATTACTTTTAATAGTATATAATATAGTTTTCGCGTTTCATTTTTAATTAAACGTTAAGCTGTAAGTTATAACTATAAATTTAAAGAGTGGCGCGACTATATCAGAACCTATAATATACATATTGATGGGTGTATGACACTATTCAATATGATCCATTAGGCGCAGAAATGGAGACAGGTGTCCGCGAATAGAGCAATGAGTCACTTCTTCTTTGCGGGTTATTGCGTCAGTATAGGAATGTAGACAGGGATTTCACAGTGAATGCCATTGCTGAAAATATACATAATACGAAGCACTTAGCTCTTTCATAAAAATACTTGGGAATATGACTTCAGGTTATGAAAAATCGGCGTTGATGGCAAGACAATGAACAAGATAACGTGGGATTACGGCAATTTGCAATGAGTCTTCACAACGAGCAGTTACCAGAAACATGCGGATATGGAAGTCGCCACTGAAAATAGAACAATGTAATGCATGGGAGGCAGTTACATCGCAGGGGCGTGAGCGGTTTGTTTTTAGAGTATGACAGAACCTGATCAGCAGCAGCACGCTCTGACCAACTCTGGTTGCTGGGCTTGGAATTCATCTGGAAGTTTCCATGTAGAGTATAAAAGCCGGACCACAGGAAGCCGGGCCAGATGCAGTGAGGGCTCCAGTCTCAGCAGATACCCAGACCACTCTGAACTATCGCCGAAAATGATGTACCCCGGATTGCTGCCGTCTTCATTCAGCCCATTGATGGATTTCAACTGGCCTGTGCGCAGCCTCTGGCCTGATACCCGGCCTCTCTTCTTTAGGATGGAGCAAGAAATGATGAGGCACATGCAGGAGATGAGGCAGAGCATGGAGTTCATGGAGAGGCTTCATCAGAAAATCTTCGAGGAGATTGACCACATCCCAGCATCATTAACGTTCAAGCCCATATCGTTCAAGGTAGATAATCAGGGTGAAAATTTTGCCCTGACCCTGGACACTAAGGACTTCTCCCCAGAGGAGCTGTCTGTCAAGCAGGTGGGCAGGAAGCTGAGGGTGACCGGGAAGACAGAGAAAAAAGAGGACGACGGAAAGGGCTCGTACTCCTACAAACGACAGGAGTTCAGGCAGGAGCTTGACCTACCAGAAGGTGTGAACCCAGAAGATGTGACTTGTTCCCTCTCTGACGGGCAGCTTCAGATTAATGCGCTGAGAGCAGTCAGGCCTGCAATAACTGAGAGAGTGGTGCCCATTGATTGTGCACCAGCCTTGAAGAGTCCAGAAGTAAACATGGACGGCGGCGTCACTGACTCAAGCTCCTCCAAGGACTGATGACATTACAGCATGCAAACTCGATTCACATCACATCTTGGTCCATAATTGAACTCTTTTCAGCACTTTCATGATGATATTATAATGAATGGGATGTGTTATTACTGTAATTCATGTTACTAGATAAATGAGAGTAAATAGATTTTATATGCTTGCTACTTCCAATAAATTGTGAGTGTTTGAATCATTAAAATGCGTTTTATCTGTGTGTGTGGGGACTTCTAAGGGAAAACGCATACAGATTGTTGTATATATTTTACTTATATGATTCAGGGTGTCAGAGGGGCACAGTGGTTAGTGTGGATGTCTGTATTCTGAGTGCATTGGTTTCACAAGAACATAGTACAGTTGAATGGTGTGTGTGTGTATGTGTGTGTGTGCGTGCGCCCCCTGAAATGGCCTGGTCCCCAATCATGGATTATTTCCTATCTTGTACCCATGGGTTCTAGGGTAGGATGTTGTCTCCCATGACCATTTGTGGAAAAAGTGGGGTGGAAAATCCATGAGTGGATCTAAATAAAACCACCATTAAATCATGGTTACTTTAATTCAACCTAGATCAAGTATTACAATAATTAGTTTAACACAACAACACCACTTCTAATAGGACAGACACTCTGGCTAATATTATTTATAATACAAGAAAACGATTAGGCAACTCCAAAATGTAGTTTTAACCCTTTGCAGTCATTGACAATACTCACACAGTATTTCAGTGATTCAGTTATTTAAATTTATTAATACTAACAAATAGATTTATTACAAAAGTGCACAAAGATAAGAAAAAAAAGAAAAAGAAATTGTTTTTAACAATTTACCAATATAAATGAATGCGCCCAGGTCAATATCAGTCCAGTGTTTAGTCCCCTTGGGCCTCGTTGGAGGGGGTGGTCATGGTGTCCCCTGCTGCTTCACTCTGAGACGCCGAGGTCATCACATCCGGGGGGCTGTTGATTGGCAGCGTTCTTCCGCTCACCTCAGGCAGCGCCTGTCTCGGTGCCCGGATCTGAAGTTGTCCGTCGGAAAGCGAACAGGTGACGGCAGTGGGGTTCACATCTTCCGGCAGCTGGAGGACTTGTCTGAACTCCTGGCATCGGTAGGAGTACGAGCCCTTTCCGTCGTCCTGTTTCTTCTCTGTCTTCCCGCTCACCATCAGCTTCCTGTCCACCTGCTTGATGGACAGCTCCTCAGGGGAGAAGTCCTTAGTGTCCAGGGTCAGGGCAAAGTTGTCTCCGTCTTTCTCCATCTGGCAGGAGAGCGGTTTGGTGGACAAAGAGCACGGCACTTCATCCATCTCCTGCAGGATCTGCTCATGGACTTTCTCCAGGAGACCCAGGCTGGTGCTCATATCCTGCAGGCTCCTCAGCAGCATCTCATGCTGACGTTCCAGACGTCGCGTGTGTGGCCAGATGCTGCGTACCGGCCAGTGGAACTCCATCGGTGATCCGAAGGAAGGCTGGAACAGGTGGTAGCACAGCATGGTCAGTGGTCCTTCAGTGTCGTCTCTACTTAGCTCTGGGAGTTCGCTCAGCGTTAGCTCTGCTTGCTTCTGCCTCGGCTCTCAGGGCTCACGCTTTATATTGTGACTTCGCGAAGTCCAGCACATTCCTGAACTTTCTTGTAATTGCCAGGTTTCTCCACTATGTGTCACCCTACAGGCGGCAGTGATGTCATCGTCTATCCGTAAGCGGGCAGCTTTTGGAGGCGTGGCGAGCGCTTCGGAGACTTGTCCGTTGCGTTTGGTAGGTGGAAAATATTTTTAAATATTTACTCATGTCGTTTCTCTCATGTGTCTATTTTTAATAAAAGACTCGATATATCCCTCTTAAGTTACATACGAAGTCTGCTAAATTATATTGAACTTATTTTTCTCCTATAGAATTAGCGAAATCGGGGGAAACTTGAAAGTTGCTGAAATAATCCTCCATTATGCAAGGGCGTAGATTTATGGTGGACGGAGGGGATGTGTCCCCACCAATATCCTCCGACCATTGAAATGTCCCCACCA
>JABFEB020000113.1:20900815-20918029 GCA_019775895.2 Stomatorhinus ivindoensis
GGGGTTGGAGTCATAGGTCCCCACCAATGTCCAGAGCAAATCTACGCCCTTGCCATTATGGGTCTTTCGGATCAGCTACTTGTTTGACTGAATTTCTTGTTACAACACAAATACCACATGAACGATTTAAAAAAAATAAACGGCATTTTAAGAGTGTTCCGGTCACGTTTGGTAAGGTCAATATGTTTATGTTTTAAATTGATAGTACGAAGAACTACATGGCATGTATTTGTGGTAAAAAAAATAGCAGAAGTGTTGCTTCTGCATAATTAAAATGGATGTCCTAAAGACGTTTACGCTGCATCGTGACATTATTCCAGCCGAATTATGGTAAGGCCAAACCATATCTCTGAATTGTTTTCCAGACAGCTGTCACCCTTCTCTCCATATCTTACAATCCACTTCAATCAAACTTGCAAGACGGACATAATTTATCGCGATATATTTATCGCTTTGATTGTCCGAGAAGTATAATATAAATAGTTAATACATTTCTACTGCACTGTCCTCCATAAAAGTTTTTTCTTTGTCTGTGCCAATATTTTGGAACATTGGTCGGCCTATATTTTGGGATCACAATGAATGAATGGATATATGGATTAATGAAGGAATGAAAAAATGAACAGGCTAAATTACCATGAGATAAAGTATTATCAAAACTATAGCTCGTTGATTATTTACCTGAAATGCGTATCTATAGTCAAAAGGCGCTACAGAACTCTATACACGAAACCCACCAGACATAGGAGCAGCTTCTTCCCTCAGGCCGTCATCATCCACACGTAAGAAATTTCTTTCTGAGTAATAATTTCTGATTTTCTTATTTATGTATTCGCGACATATTATACGCCGTACGTGGTTCAGGCCTGGCTTGACCTCGGGACTCAAATTTCATCTTGGACACAGAAACAAGAAATAGCCTACTCCTGTTCAGAAACAGGTCCCTAGTTTTGCTAAATGACTGCGGCTTCCGACCTCCGAGGTAGGGGGCGAGAGTAGGACTATATAAAAACTCACACACTCAGCTCCTCAATCGAAATAGCATAAAAAGTCGGACGCGACTCTCCCCGCTTTTCTTTATCTTGCTATTCAACTTTGTCATTTGAAGTAGGTCAATAACAATTCTTTTTTTCCCACTTTTCTAGAAAGTGAACTTCTACGAAAGTTAAATCTTAAACCTATTTTATAGGTTTAATTTGTAGTTTCCTTATACATTGGTTATCCATCCATTTTGGTCAGGGGCAGCAAGGCTGAAGTTTACGCCTGGCAGCGTTTGGGCACAAAGCTCGGCTACATCCTAAAGGGACGTCAGTCTATCGCAGGGAAAACAATCTTTATAACAGATATGATTTCTTTGAATGCAACCATGGATTAATCCGGAGGAGTATATTAACAGGTTTGTCCGAAATACACTATGCTGTGATGTGTCGTCATAAGAGAAAATATTTTTAAAGAGAGCATATAAGATACTCTATTTCCATACTTTAATATATCAGTAGGTGTCGCTCCTAATTTTCGGGCAGGGTCAGGATCGTCCCGCCCATTAGTGAAACTGAGACTGGGTATTTCCACGTATTTCGTATTCTCTCACTCCTGTGGCCAAGCAGATGTGCATCAGGTCGCACATTTTAGCAGCAGTACCCCGTCGTGCGCAGCGGAGAGACGGGCAACGGCGCCATGGATACCAGCAACCCGCAAGAAAGCTTCGCTGTTAGTCTGCACATTTTCAGCGAGGATCAAGCGAAGGGAGGAATCCAACTCTGTAAATCGGGTCAGCATCAGGACCTCACTTTACAAGTGGGCGGCGTGGAGGGAGAAAAGGAGCTCACTCTCAAAAACGGTGAGTGCCCTTATCAATACTGCCGATTATACAGGGCAGCTTATTTTCGTTACATTAGACATGGGCCTATTAAAATCGCACCTATCAAATAAGGAAAACATAATTTCTCATAACTCGAACAACAACTTTAAATAGCTTTTGTTTTAAGAATCATCATACCTTTAAGGTCGACATCGTCTTCTTATTACCGTCACATTTTTTCCCGAGGATTGTCTTCCGCTGCGCTGTTTAGGAGCACAACTCCATATGCAGCTCATACTCTTCCATGTATATAAATACGCTAAAACTTTATATTAATGGGCTGTAAAATTCCCCAGATGTGGTAATAATCAGATATATACGCGGGAATTGCGGGGTAGGGAACCCGTTCGTAGCATCTCAGCGAGACTGGCATGTATTCTCTCTTTTTTCTTTTGCGTGTGAACAGTTTTGGTCAGTGAGAAGGTGAAAACGTGATCGATATAGACAAGCGTTTAATAGAAGGAAAATTAAACGGAAGAAGCCAAGAAGAGGATTACCGTACCGTCTCCATGCAAGTGTAGCGCGCATGGACCCTATCTGCCTGTGCGCGAGCGCCTGTGAGCTGCACGCGGTCAAGCTTTGCAGATTTATGCTTGTTTTGCGCGACCTGGGGCACAGGCTAGGGCGGGGGTTCTGCTGTGCTGAGCCCAGATTCGCCTGATCCAGGGGAATTGTTATCCCCGCAAACGGTGCACTGGGCTTGACTGCCAGGTTTTTATGCATCTTGGCGATCGTTATCACATAACGTTTTCACCACCCTATGCTGGCTCCAGTGCGGCTGGGATCCAGGCTTTGACCCCATTATTACATCTGCTAGCCAGACAAGAGGAAAATCGGTCGTCATAACAAATTCTTGTAAAAATTATTATGCGGTCCTACCAAAGTTATTTGGGTTTTCATATGTTATTAACAGATATTCACCAAAACGGAATATGTTTACAAAATCACATTTTCTACATAAACTAAACAAATAATTATAATAATAATAAAATCTATGAACTGTAATGCACTTCTGAAGTAGACATGTAGAACGGTGTAGCCCCCAGCTTAACCATGCAGTCCTGATTGTATTGCTTGGGTTTGCTCACCCTGCAGATGATGGTGTGTGTGTGTTCAAGTTCTCGATGGGCAGAGAGACGGAGTGCTGCAGGGCAGGCAACCAGTCCTTTCTTGTGACTTTGGGCTGTGTCAGCGTTCTCCTCCATTTCAGGACTGGGACAGGTGAGGGCTCCGAGTAAGTCACACCGACATTCATATCCATTAACCCACATGATGTTTTGTCCAGAGCCTACATCATTATGTCGTTTACGCCTTCATATTAGCTCATGGGAGTTTTACTTACACAAAATGCTATGAGACAAAATGAAAAATGATTGGTTTAGAGGGAACCAATCAGATCATAGAGGAGATAGGTCCAAGCAACTAGAGGAGACAGGACCAACGAATCAGATATCTTGATCCCCCCCTCCTCTAGTTGCTTGGACTCATCTTCCCTACAATCTGATTCGTTATTTCTCTAAACCAATCATATTTCATTCTGCCCTTAGGACACTTTTGTGCAAGTAAAACTCCCACAAGCTCCATATTAGCTTCAAATTGCTGTCGTCCGTGTTGGATAAATGGTTTTTATTGAAGATGGGTTATCCATTCATTTATTTATTTTTCACAATGGTTTATTAAATGTAGGATCACAGTAATGCTAGGACCATGCCAAGAAATGTCAGGGCACAAATCTGGTGATACCTCAGATAAGATCCATCCATCCATTTGCCAGCTTTTCCTATGCAGGGACGTGGGGGGCTTCTGGCAGCTATCCTGGAAGATACAGGCACAAAGCAGGGAATATCCCAACCCATGGCGCACATACCATTCACACATGTGGATAATTTAGAAAGTCCAATTTACCTTACCATGTTTTGGAACATGACGTGGAACATGCAAACATGGACTCACGGCGGAGACTTGGATCACGGCTCCAGAGGTGTGAAGCAACAGTGCTTTGTCAATATGTCAATGTGATTATGAGAATTTCATCCATCCATCCATTTCTTATACCCGCTTATCCTACTGGGTCGCAGGGGGTCCGGAGCCTATCCCGGAAGCAGGGAACAACCCTGGACGGGGGGTCAGCCCATCGCAGGGCACAGATTATGAGAATTGAAAAACATATATATGAATATTTAAACACATGCTTAAAATGTAAATAGATGCTTTCATATCTCAGGTCAGTGAAGCTGAAAACAATCAGGATAAGTCAACTGCAGTGCAGGTTTTTAGGATCTTTTAGGGTTTTCCGTGAACTGCATGAACTGTCTTATTCATCTTCACGGCTGTCCTGCGGATTGCATCTCCTCGCTGGAATGCGGGCTGAGAAGCAGGCTTCTTGCTAGCGTGCTGGCACATGCAAGACGCCGCGACTGTAGCCTGGCGGGATGCAGGCCGGTTTTCTGGGTGCCGCTGGCCGCCTACTGGTTTCTCATGAGTGGACCGTGTCCCTGGCCCAGAGTTCCACACCTTTCACAAAATGGTGAGGGGGGACAGCAGACTGGGGAAGGAGCCGTCTGCATTTGAGCAGCGCACTGATGACTCCTCCGCCCGGCAGTACTTCCAGGTCGGTTATTTCTGTGTGGTCTTTGGTGCATGGAAGAAGTATTAAGCAGTAACTCTTGGGTTGGCTTTGGTCAGCTCTTTATAATGATTAGCTATGCCTTAAATCAAGATGTGTTAAAATCTTGTCCAGTCCTTTCTGGGGTTAGTGTCAGATCCACACAACCGTTCCTGGAAAAAGTGGTTCTTGAAAACGGAGGGAAGGTTGGAGAACTCGGGGGGTGGGGGGGGCACTGGTGATACGCTCTTCAAATGTCTCTTTGTGTCTACAGTTTTATGGCTGTCTGTCCCAGCAGCAGAACATGCTCCAGGACTACCTGCGGACAGCCACCTACCAGAAGGCCATACTTCTGAACGAGGTGGACTTCAGAGATAAGGTGAGGTCTGTCGCCTTTCGGCCCTGTCGCCCTTGTTTCGGTCCATCGGGTTTTAGCCTCAAAACAGGATCCACCTGGAAGATCAATCTTTGACCTTAATGTAGATGGAGAATGGCTGAGATGAGTTCTCTCCATCCCAGGTGGTTTTAGATGTGGGCTGCGGATCTGGCATCCTCTCTTTCTTCGCCATCCAGGCTGGAGCTAAGAAGGTGTATGCTGTGGAAGCCAGCTCTGTGGCTAGGTATGCAGAGGTGGGTCCCCCCTCCCCCCTGGCCTGCCACTTCATTTAGTCTCTTGTTCTGAATCACACACTAAAAACCAAGATGCCGTTGAATTCCACGTTTTTCTCAGTTATCCCTCCTAAATAGCTAAACCTCATACACGACCCAAGCATAATAACTATAAAGGTTGGTGTTTCTGCAAAACGCCTTTGTAGTTTAGCTTAATGTTAGTGAAATTATCACAGCAATTATTTGCTGCACAGTAATTTGTGGTCTATGGTTTAGTCACAGTAAATCATATTTTTGTGTCAGCAACCCCTGGCTCTGTGTCTTGATGTAAGTGCAGCCTGAAGATTAGGCCTATAATTCTGAAAAGGTCCACTCTGCCCCCAGCTTGACTTTGCCGCTGGAAATTCCAAAGGCTTAATGACCCGATAATGTCTTTGGCCAATAAAACTGTTTGGGGTAAAAGGAAACATATTTTCACGGGTGGATGGTTTCCTGCTGAACAGTCAAGCCTGGTTTACGCTGTTGGAAATTTTCCTCATTTTCGGTAAACGCATATTATATTTTGAGATTGCAACCAGATGCGTCCCCCCACGTTGCCTCTTATCAGCCAAACACAACACCCAACTTCATGCTGATTCAACAAATACAAGCAACAAAAGGACCTTGGCTGGTGTAATATCCCAGACACAGTGATTGCCCATCACATGGGTTCCATGCTGGCCGCCACCCCTGTCTGGGACCCCCCCCCCCCCCCCACACCAGTGATCCCGCCCATGCCCAGCTTCTAGCCAGATGAACAGAGGGAACTGGCTGTGTGGAAAACACTTGGACAAACAGGAAAGGGTTTGCTGCCACACATGGAGAATCCCAACAGCCTGGAAAGACTGGGAAATTGACCACCATACCCAGGGTCATAGAGACTGCTGAAATATATGCATTCACTGAGGGAGCATAAAATGTGCTACTTCTGGCGTCCTGCTTCGTCAACTGTGACAGGCTCTGAATATTTGTAAAGCTGGATGATGCATCAGACATCTCGACGGGAGACTTCACACAGGGATGGGGCCGAGGCCCCCCGCCCTTTGGACACTGGGGTTCAGCACCCACTTAGCAACGTGGTTGTGTTGGGGTACTGCTGCATGAATCTGGGACAGGATCTCAGTGGGTTTTCCCGCCTTCTGAGTGGATTTTTCTACCCTGGGTTTTGGCAAAGATTTAATAAACACGTTCGCCACTTTGTGTTTGGTGTATTTTGAGCGTAATTGGTTGAGTGGTCATTTAGGATATTCTTATTACATATTCTGGTGGGGAAAAAACTGTACAGAAAGAGTAATGTGCCCAGGGAAAATTGGGCAGGGAAACGGCTTCACAGAAAATGGCGGCATTCTCCTCTCAACCCTGCCTAGAAAGCTGTCATCAATTTTCACCGGCAGATTCTCGTCAAGAGCAACCATCTGTCTGATCGGATCACGGTTTTGACTGGGAAAATTGAGGAGGTCTCCTTTCCAGAGCGGGTGGATGTCATCGTGTCGGAGCCGATCGGGTATATGCTGCTGAATGAACGAATGCTGGAAAGCTACCTCTACTCCAAGAAATGGCTGAAGTCCAAAGGTTAGTTTAGCTGAGACTCTACTTGCTTTAGTCACGGTATTGTAATGGGTTATGACAGAGAACAGTGTGCTGGATACACGTGTCTTTTTAAAACTTTATTTCAGGTATTTATTTCACACAAAATGCTGGTGTACATGTGGCACGATGGCACAGTCATTAGCACTGTCGGGGACCAGGGTTCGAGTCTCCACCATGGCTCCGGAGATGTGTGTGGAGTTTGCATGTTCACCCCGTGTCGTCATGGGATTTCCTCTGGGTACTCCGGTTTCCCCCTACAGTCCAAAAACATGCTAAGGTGAAACCCCCCATAGGTGCGTATGCATGTGAGTGTGCCGTAGGCCGCTCTGTGCCTCGCGCCCGTAGCCTCTGGGATAGGCTATGGACCCCCCCCGTGACTTGGAATTGGACAAGCAGTTACAGAATGTATGTATGGATGGATGGATACTGAGGAGTGGCAATTTGAGGGGGAACTACACAAATTCAGTCCCTAGGTGTCTTGCTTCTGTTTGTCGCTTTTATAATGTGCGTTCCGCATTTTCGCTTGATGGAATAACTGGGCTCCCCTGACCTACAGGAATGATGTTCCCGACCTCCAGTGACCTCCACCTGGCCCCCTTCTCTGATGAGCAGCTGTACATAGAACACTACACCCGATCCAGCTTCTGGTGCGTACCCTAACCCCCCCCTCAAGGCCTTGCCTACAGCTCCCCTGTGTGAACGCTCCCCTTTCTGTCCTCAACTGCATACTAGAATTAACCTGATGCTGTCAGAAATTCACACGATGTTTCGCCTCCCCTCATATACATTTACCCGGCTGTACTTAATCAACTCAACAAAACATAGATTAGACCTTTGTTATCCAATGTAATTAGTGGTATGAGTCCCAAATATGATACACAATTTGCATAACTTTGCTGAGCAAGAATATCAGATTGCAGGGTCTTAGTTCAAGCAGCGAGGTTTTGGTGACTCCCTGCATCTGTTAGCTGTAGTTTTGGTTCCAGAGCTCTTGCTTAATGCCTGATTGGACGTGTGCTACTAGGGGGCGAGAGTAAAACAGCAGACTTGAAGCTGTTTATAATGGTGCCTCAGGCCTGTCGGTGCTTGTAAGGAGGAGATCAAGCTTAGCTGCCCTCCTCATGGTACACTGCAAAGTTGACTTGAACTGGCTCATACGCTGGAATCCAGCAAAAGGGCACGGCATGGAAAACCAAATTCTTTCCCACGTGTTTTAGAAGGAGGCCCCATCCATAAAGGGATGTTCCACAGATCTATTTCAAGAATGCTTCTGTTTTGATATCCAGCTGTCCCGAGTTTGTAGCCGGCTCTTGCAGGCCTGCCCTCAGTAATCGTAAACTTGGCGATCGGCCAAACTGATTGCTGATTTTCATGGGCATTCCTGTTGTAAGTGGCGTGTTTCAGGAGATTTTTATTTTTCTTACTTAAGGACAGTGTTGGACCGCTCACTCTCCATTCCTCTGCTCCCCACGGGTGCTGACAGCCTCTCACCGATGCCTGAAAGCACACCTGGCCAGGCTGTGTGTTATCACGCCGCACCATCTCTTCTGCCCACACAGCAGTTCACATGTCTTACTACTTAGAGCAAAGCAGGGCCATCAGTCTGAATCACTCTGAATAAAGAAAAAGTGTTATTTTATTTATTCTTGTGGGAAAGTTGAATAGTTTTCACATCCTGTCTTGCTTTCAATGAGACACACATGTATATAAAGGTAAGAGCAAAAGCTAGAGTCAGAGGATGGGGTCAACACCTAGTACCTCTGGAGCAGTTGGGATTAAGGACCTTGTTCAAAGATCAAACAGTTATATGATTGCTCTGCTAGCCTCGGGATTCAAACCCACAACCTTCCAAACATGGGCATATTTCCGTAACCTGCTGAACTACCACTTGTACAGGTATGGTGATGTGGCACAACCCATCCAAGGTGCCAGTGGAATTTAGTTTAGTCCGCAGATACCCAGACATTCCTTCTTTCCATTCCTATATATTCAGGCTATGAGCCCTGGAATACCTTGCTCATAAATACAGCTGAACAGTAAGATCCTGCGGTGCTTCAGCATGTGGGGAGGAGGGAGGGCTGGGGGCTACCTGGGACCCCCACACAGAAGTGAATCCTTCTCTCTGAGCAGGCATCAGACCTCCTTCTTTGGGATTGACCTGAGTGGCCTGCACAGCGCTGCCGTGGATGAGTTCTTCAAGCAGCCAGTTGTGGTGAGAACCCACCCCCCACTGCTTCCCCCACAAAAAAAGCAAGGCTTATTTATGTCTGCTTGTGCCATTGCGATATGCTCCCTAAATTTTATTTTGGTTGTGGAAAAGAGTCAGTGTTCCGGCTCTCACATAAGACGTGTTTGTGTTGGAACCCTGATATGATGAACTGAAATGACTTCATTGTTAGGCTTTTCCGCCACTCCGAAGAGCCACATTTTAAGCACTTTCATGTTTTTTTCCCTTCAGGACACATTTGACAAGCAGATTCTCATGGCAAAATCTGTGAAATTCAGCATCAATTTCCTAGAAGCCAAAGAAGAGGATTTACATAGGTGATCTGTCAAGGCCCTTATTTTAGTGACCTGTAGAAATTTACAGGCAATGTTTTTAAGAATAATACATTGTAAATAACAGTATAGTAGTAACACTTTGTGGCTAACTATCACAGTTACACTGCTGAAGATGCTGACTGGCCATGATAATATAACTCAGGTTCCTGCTGGTATTTCAGGATAGAAATCCCCTTCGTCTTCCAGTTACACCAGTCTGGTCTTATCCATGGCCTGGCAGTCTGGTTCGACGTGGCCTTTGTGGGCTCCAGGTAAGAACTAATGACCCCTAAATAGATCCCAAAAAAACACCTCTGGAAGTAGTCCTGAAGGTCCTGGGTTTGAATCCCTAAATGAGAATACCAAGGATTTGACAGGCAAATATAGCTGCCGTGTTAGACTGCCGTGCGTCTTAGAATTACAAATCAGGCATCTGGGAGCTTTCGTTTGCGTAGGACCACAGTATGGCTGTCCACCTCGCCGAGTGAGCCCCTGACCCACTGGTACCAGGTCCGCTGCCTACTTCAGACCCCACTCTTTGCCAAAATGGGGCAGACCCTTTCTGGGACGGTCCTGCTGGTAGCCAACAAAAGGCAGGTTTCTCCCCCTAGGATTGCTGATGATGTTTCCTGTGCAACTAATTTGATGACAATGATTTCAGACGGAATAACATGTTAACGCTCTGTGCACCCAGGCAAAGCTATGATATACATCTGTCTGCTGTTGTCGACCAATCTGGCTTCAAATCTGGCAACATACTGGATCTTAAAAACCCATTCTTCAGGTAGGCTCCATATGTGCCGTTTCAGCTAATTATAAATTTTAGTGTTACAGTTAGTACTAACCAGCATAGGATAAAATAAAGCACTCTTTAACTGCCATCCTCATAAAATACGGTTCAAAGTTAGACTGCAGTGGTATTTCACCAAAGACGAGAAGGGGCTCAGTAATTTTATTTTTTAACCAGCGACCCATAATGGTGTTTATCTTGTATAGTTCCATGTCTCACTAGAGACACCCTGACCGCATGTAATACATACAGACTAACTACAACTCACAGAAATAATAACATCCTTATTACTATCTCTCTAAAACCCCATCCCAGATATGCCTAGATGTACAGCCGTTGCCAAAGCAGAGCTAAAAACATGGGGGAAAAAAGCAGGAGGATCGACGGAAATGTGTCTCACATTCGTGTTTTGACCCTGAGCTTTTAATGAACCTGGGGCAGCTGCACTACAGTGTCCTGTACAGAGAGGAACCCATCCATGGAGCGGATGGGGCCACTGCCACCCCACTGGCGGACTGTGGTACTGCAGGCTGATTCTACTTCACAGCTGAAAGCATTCAGTTCGTCTTAATCCATGCTCTTCTCTATAATGCAGACTGTTGTTAATCTGTCATTAAGATCTAAAATGTACAGTACTCAGATGTTAAAAGATTATTAACTTTTCTTAACGTGCAATATGGCGTTTGGGAAGAATTTCATATTTTATTATTACTTATGGAAACAATTCATGTTATTTAGGCCTATTTACAGTAGAAACATAACTACTATTTTCTATGTTCTTTCCCTTTGCTTCTGTCTGCCATGAATTCATCTGTAAACTATTTTCCACATATACCGTGTTTATACCAACATATCAGGAAACTGTCAGACAATATATATGTATTCTCGCTTACTCAAAGCGGCCGACCGGATTCACCAATCTATATATTATTGTATCTTACTTGAACGAAGCATTACAGTAACCGCGAAGTCAGACTGAAGAACCACATTGCTACCCTCTGACCATGTGCTGTATTAACCCCAAAAGAAACTTACTGAATTTGTACCACGACTTTAAATAAAGTGTGAATCATACAAGATCTGTATCCATTCATCCATCCATCAATCAAACTATCAAACAGGGCCGCGGGAAGAAACACTTCTTAAGGTATTTATGTTTGTCTGATATAATTTAGTTGTAATTATAATTTAGTTATAAATACGACCCAAAAGCCTACCTGGCAATCACTGAACTAGGCTGGGAAATGTTGCTCTGAAGTACGTAATTCCAGGTTCGTTGAAGTTGAGTTTGGATAGAGATGCCTTTTATTCAATGTTACACGTTAGTGCCAACATACACGCATAATTTTACCTATCAAACAAAAAATGTGTTCTTCTTACACTAGATGTGCTGAAAGTGCAGCTCTATTTATTCCATTATTAACATATGAAACACACCAGCCTTTCCCAGTCTATCATAAGCTGCATACTGTGGCAAAACATAACTGCGCCAACTCAGGCTTTACGACAGTCGGTTACAGTTTGCGGTTGAGAGACGCCGGAAAGTGTAACGGTCGAAACACATGGGAAGGTATGTAAACGTGTTTAGTGTTGTTTCAGAGGTAACAAAATATATAGTATGTTGTCATCTTAAAAATTCGAGACTTGGGAGAGGTTTATTATTGTTTATTTGGGGCTTGTTATGGGTATAGGTAATATACAATTATTCGAATATATGCCCCGTAGTCGCTAGTAGACTGTCTATGACTGCTTTTAAAGTCCATGCTTTTACACTGCATGTTTAAACATCTTTTCTTTATATTTTCATTTCATTTGTCTTTTCTGATTTGGCTTCAGAATCGGACCTTTTTTTTAGTTCTTTTGCGCTTGATGTTTATATCCATGTAATTGACGACCGGTTTTAAATGAACATTTAAGGTCTGTTTTTGTGGACAGTCGTTATGATGGAAGCCATACAAAAGAAAAAAGCGTTTTCTCCGAAAGCTGGGAAGACACAAGGACAGAAACGCAAACAAGTGAAAGGTAACGTCTGTTATAATAATTAAATAGATATAGAAAACAGTTCACTGTAATCACGTGCATTCATATGCATGCATGTATGAAGTATATGGAGCTAAATTATTTTTGGAATATTCACAAAGCTGTCACGTGACATTGATATTAAACATTTGGCTCGATTAAGAAACCTATGAATTGGTATTTTCCCTCTGCATTAAAAGTCCAGAGAACTTATGGTCTTGAATGGTACTCAGGGACTGTAATGGATATGGATTCGTGTGTGTGCGTGCGCACGTGTGCATATGTATGCAGTCGTGTTTTGTGTTCTTCAAACCCCTTTATGTTTCTGTGCAGCTTCAGCCTCCACAAGAGAAGCAGGAGAGCAGGAGGCGAAACCAGGGGGGAAACGACCTTTCAAGGCCCAAACTAAAGAAAGGGGGAAGAAATTTGAGAAAACTAGTGGGAAAGGTGGAGCCCAAAAATTCTTGCGGAAAAAGCAAACTGATGGGAAGCTTCCACAGAAGAGGAAATTACCCCCAGGGAAGAGAAAGCAGGGGGAAGGTGAGAAACGTGTTTCAGGTGTCACTTGAGATATGGCTGCAATGGCTCTATCCCAGTGAGTCTGCTTTAGTGACCCACCCATTAAAAATAAGGACTACTTATTCCACCAGAATCTGAAGCAAAGAAGCCAAAGTGGGATGAGTTCAAGCAAAAGAAGAAGGAGCTGAAACAGAATCGGCAGCAGAATGAGCGAAAGGACAGCTATCAAGTTATTACACGGGCAAAACAGATCTGGGAGACGGTGCGGAGGTAGAGCATCCATTTGCTGTCTTATCAGCATGACCGTCAGTCTGTGACTGTTTGGAAAGCAGGAGAGTCAGTGTCTTGGCTGTTTGGAAAGCAGGAGAGTCAGTGTCATGGCTGTTTGGAAAGCAGGAGAGTCAGTATCATGGCTGTTTCTGTTCAGCACAGCTAAAGAATTTAGCATCATACGAGTGTTAGGTACAACCTTTACAACAGGGCTATTCAATTCACAGTCCGAGCACAGATGACTTTCCAGCTTTCCTTTATTCTTAAGCCAGGTGAAGCCTCTGACCAATCAGAATCAGTAATTATTAAAGTATCTGCCTGGGAGAACTGAAAACAAGGACTGGATTTGGAATCGAGATCCAGAATGGAAGAGCCCAGCCTTATATGTTATATTTCGCTACGTTTCCCCTAAAACAGGAAAGACTGCAATAAGGAGAAGCGGTCCAAGCTCATGAGTGAACTGCAGCAGCTCGTACATGGGAAGATTAAAACTGTGAGTGTTTGAACTTGCGTCCATTTAAAATTCTGATTGCAAACGTGGAGAGAGACTGGGTTTAAAAAGTTTGACTAGCATGAGAACATGGTTTTAAAAGGTGTCTCCCGCCCAGATCGCCTTCGCGCATGATTCCACCCGAGTCCTGCAGTGCTACATTCAGTTCGGAAGTGACGAGCAGAGGCAGGAGGTGTTCGAGGAGCTGAAAGGTACACTGCTGTTCAGCAGATACGTGGACCACGATGTTTTGCATCACCCAAGGCCCTTCATGATGCTTATGTTTAAATTACAGATCACATGGTCGAGCTTAGCAAGTCAAAATATGCAAGAAATATTGTGAAGAAGTTTTTAATGTATGGGTAAGTGAAACATTTGCTAACATGGGATATGAAATGGTTACCTGGTGACCTGTTCAGAGTGTGTTCCAGCCTTGTGCCCTCTGCAGCCTGGAATTAGCTCATTCACATTGACATTTGAAATTGTGAGGCTTACAATATTTATAAAACAAAAAGGAGCTGAAAATGTACACAAAGCAAACTGCTGTCGTACATTGTGAGTCATGCATTGTGCTGCAATGTTACCATGCCTGCGTCTCTGGGTGGTAGGAATTTTTCATATAATCTTATGGGAGCACCATCGTGTGTGTGTGTGTGTGTGTGTATATATATTTATATATATATATGTGGTTCATCATTGCCAGAAATGTCATGTGGCGCATGACTGCGTAGCCAAATTGAACTTGCCATCTAACAGTAGAGTCTGACTATTGGTAAAGGCAAGTCATTTGTTCACATTCTGGTTAGTTTGCCAAAAAAGTCTCTACTGATACACTCATGAAGTCACTTTTATTTAAAATTTCATTGAGAATGAATTTCACAGAACATGAGTTTCAAGAACATTTATATTGTTGTGATCATGCTGGTGTCGCCGTCTGCGCAGGAGCAAGCAGCAGGTTGCAGAAGTGATGCGAGCTTTCAAGGGCCAGGTGAGGCAGCTGCTGCGGCACGCGGAGGCGTCGTCGGTGGTGGAATTCGCCTACAACGACAAGGCCATCCTGTCCCAGAGGCTCATGCTGAGCGAAGAGCTATACGGCAACACCTTCCAGATCTGCAAGGTGAGCGGCTGCCACTAGGGGGCAGCCTTTTACAAGATACAGGAAGGAATATATCTTCATTGTTGCTGTAGGAGTACAATGAGATGACATTTGGATGTTTCTATAGAAGCCTCTATAAAAACTGTCCTAGCTAAATAAAATGTAATCAAAAAACAGAATAATATGAAATTAATTGCATAAAGCAATTACAGTGTGCAGTATAAAACATAGGAGGAATATTGTACAGAATAATTATTGCACTTGATAAGAGCATCAGTTGAGAATGCAGGATAATGATCACAAACAGCAATATTGCACAGTCTAATGGATTACAGGAAACACTATTGCGATACTGAGATGAGTGAGATAGCGGCGTTATCGTACAGCAAACGGGTGATTGAAAAATGGCTTGGAGCCGGAACAGGTAAAGCGCATATTTCTGCATGTGTGGTGCCTGGTGCACAGGGTGTGGATAAGTCACAGGTCAGCTCAGTCTGGTGCTGCGGTGACAGCTTGGTGGGAGAAACTGTCCCCCGATCCTGCCGTGCGATCGGACAAGGCTCTATAGCACTCATTCAGTTTTCCCATTCAGTCCATAATGCAGACCCCGTTGGTTGGGTACTCTGCCTTTTGGATAATCTGTAACAGTGTTTCCCAAACCAGCCCTTGGGGCACCCTGGACCCAGTTCCCCGCACATCTGTAAGGTATTTAGAGCTCCAGGTTGCTTGGGTTAGGAGTTCTAGGTACTGGGGTAAAACAAAAATGTGGATCTTTCCAGTATGCCCTGAAACCAGACTGAGTCCACAGAAACCAGACTGAATCTACGATGCCCAAAAAGTTTATGTAATATTTTATACAGGAATCTGTAAAGGGTTTCTTCTCCGGTGCTTTACTTTGTCATAGTGCTGGAATAACGTGTCTCCCTGTTTTCTGTGCGACCCACCAGTCCACAGTGTGGCCCACGCTTGAGAAGGTTCTGGAGGCCAACCCGGAGAAGCTGAACAGCATCATGGATGAGATGAAGCAGATCTTGACGCCTATGGCCCAGAAGTGAGTGTCGGACAGGTCTAGCTTACCTGCATTCTGTCATTTCCAGCAGTCCAGCCCCCTACACCGTCCCCTCCATCCAGCTACCGGCAGCATATTTAGCATCGTCATAATCAAGCTGTTTGCGTGTGTCGTAAAACCCGCCTGTGCTGGTATGAAATATAAGCTCGGGGTAGTGAAACGGGACACCCTTCAGCACTTAAGCACAAAGTTTGGCACAGCACTGCCTGTTTACCAGCCTCGGGCACAGTGAAGCCTCTCAGTTGCGTTGAGTATTTGACGTATATCTTTTTCTTTTGCCCTCATTCTAACAGAGAAGCTGTCATTAAACATTCACTGGTCCACAAGGTGTTCCTGGATTTCTTCCTCTACGCCCCGGCCAAACTACGATCTGTAAGTGTGAGCTTCTGCGCTGGTTCTGCGGTTGCCAGTGGGCAGGCCGTCGGGGACGTCACGTGATGCGTGTGTCATGTGACTGGGCTCCCCACAGGAGATGATCGAGTCGATACGGGAAGCGGTGGTGTACTTGGCGCACACGCATGACGGAGCCAGGGTGGCCATGCATTGCCTGTGGCACGGGACCCCGAAGGTGCTCTTCTCATCCCTCCCCTTCAAACTTGTCAATCTCACTCATAACAGTTTAAAAACTTAGTACGGTGACCACCTGTATCGGTGGGGCTTCGGCAGGGAAATGTGGTGAAACGCTGGCAGTCTTCAGACCATGAACCTTTGTGATTTCTTGTTGTAGGATAGAAAAGTCATCGTGAAGACTATGAAGACATACATTGACAAGTTTGCAATGGTAGGTCACCTCGCCTCCCATCTATGGCATTCAGTAGATCGCCAACGATGTTTTTGTGCTGGTGTTGAGTGTCCTCTCTGTTCCCCTGCAGGGAGAGTACGCTCACCTAGTGCTTCTGGCTGCCTTTGACTGCATCGACGACACCAAGCTGGTGAAGCAGACCATCTTGGCGGTGAGTCACCGTCGGACCCCAAAGTCTTGGCCCAGGCTTCGGTTTTGGGGCTTCATGTCGTGCCCTGAGATTTGACGCCCCGCCCCATCCCTGCAGGAGATCATCTCCTCGCTCTCGGACATCATAAGCAACAAGTACGGGAAGAAGGTGCTGCTGTATCTACTGAGCCCTCGCGACCCCGCACACTTACTCCCGGAGATCATCCAGGTGCTGGAGAAAGGAGACGGGAATGTACACAGGTGAGTTTTCACCATCGCCCGGGCCCTCGTGTTGGGTCACGCCGCATGTGCCCTGTGCTTCACCTAGCCCCCCCCCACCACCCCACAGCAAAAAGGACACGGCCGTCCGGCGTAGGGAGCTCCTGGAGGCGGTGTCCCCCACCCTCCTGCAGTACCTGTGTGACCACACACGCACCATGGTGATGGATAAGGCCTGTTGCGTTGCCGTGAGCGACATACTGGGAGGCGCCGTCGGGGACCTGCAGCCGGCCATGGAGGCTGTGGCCGAACTCGCCAAAGAGGACCTCGTACCGGGAGGGGTGGAGGGACAGGTACGTAAGGGGAGGACGTCTAGGTTGTCCTGAGAGTGCCTTTCTCATGTAAGGGGAGGACGTCTAGGTCGTCCTGAGAGTGCCTTTCTCATGTAAGGGGAGGACGTCTAGGTCGTCCTGAGAGTGCCTTTCTCATGTAAGGGGAGGACGTCTAGGTTGTCCTGAGAGTGCCTTTCTCATGTAAGGGGAGGACGTCTAGGTCGTCCTGAGAGT
>JABFEB020000113.1:20919088-20940108 GCA_019775895.2 Stomatorhinus ivindoensis
TTCTCTGTGAGAAGATGGTGTCAATTGCGCTGAGAGACCAGTTGATCAAATCCATAATTTCTTAGTTTCTTAGTTTCGAAGAGCAGGACTGAGAGAGTCTCTAAAGTATAGACACTTAGACACCATCAGCGCCTTCTCTCAGATTTTCCATTCATCGACATTTTGTCTGGTATGACCTCATGCTCCTCTCTCTCCAGTCTTCTCCAGAGCACCCAGAAGAGCGTGGCAAAGGCAGTAAAGGACGCCTTGAAGCCCATGGTCGCAGAGCTGCGGAAGATGAAGCCTACCTCCAAGGGGGTGGAAATCCTGCTGGAAAAGATGTCCCAGTAAGACGGACCCTACTTTTCCTTTCCCCGAGTCCGTCCAGCACAGTCACTCGTTCACCCAAGCCTCCTGTCGGACTCACGGGTTGCTACACCATGGACATTTTGTTATTTTGTCCCGCTGTTTACTGATGGACCACGAGTGCTGCACTGGTGCCTCTGTGCGACCCAAACCCCAGTCGCGTTTTGGGCAGACATTTCCATGACAGGACTGTAGCAGGCCCTCAAGCAGTGGTGCTAAAAATACACCAACCATCAAAACACAACTGGCCCTTGTGGTTTTCCTTATGAAGCATGGGGACGGTACCTTAAAAAAATTTAAATAATGTTTGGGATCAATGACTAAATTAGAGCAGCAGCCTCAGTAGTTCTGTGTCAGCTAGAGAAATTGGCCTCAAAGCAGGTATTTTTTTCCCTTATAAATAACCCATGTGTAACATAAAAACACATAACAGTTTTGTTAATTTAAAAAGTCCGGAATTGAATTTTAATAATAAACTGCCTACCACACAAAGCTGTACATATGCTGGGTCTCGTGATATTTCATCTGCAAGGTTAGATCTCCTTTGTGATCGGAAATGGAGATAAATTCTCTGGGAGTGCACCAGTTAGGCCGCCCTGACCTGCCTCCCTTGAAATGAGAAACCTTCCTCATTCTGCTCTATAAATAACTGATTTGCACCAAAACCTGAAAAACTGCACCTAGAAAAATACCCAGGTATGGAAGCCACATGTTGGACGAAACCTTTATCCTGGTGCTTCGTGGAATTCATTTAGATAGCTGGATAAAGTTGCTTTGGTCTGTTCTAATAACTGTGTTTCTAATTTTATCCACATACTTCGCATCTTTGCGACCTTTATGCTCCCAGTACTGACGTGGAATCGTGTTGCCCTGGGCGAGCTATTTGCGTATTAATCGGCTTTGATGAACTCCAGTGTGACGCATGGGAGGTTGACCTGATACATACATGGGAGGGAATGACCTTTTTATCCTACTGTATTCACAGAGGTCAGGACTGAAGCCAATTCATAGAAACGCAATGTTTTGTGTAAATTAATTCCCATAAAGCTGAATTTACTCACTTAAGATACCATTCACGGTTACAAGGATTTATTGATTTTTATTCAGCAAACTGGACATATCAAGGCATTATAGGACTTTAACCTGTCACCCAGTAAGGACAATGGATCACAGGTATATCAAGAAACATATTAGACAAAGTGCTCACTAATGCAATGTTTGATCAGGCTTATAAGCTGCAGAAAAACCCAGCAATGGTGCGAAACGGATTTTCTGCCAGGCTGTGTGTGCTGGGATCTATCAAGCCACTGCCTCACCTTAACTAGTTCAAGAACGTTTAGCATAATTAGCAAAGTATCCAGTAAATTGGAGTGAGATTAAACATGACAGAGGACAACACGCCCCCCCTGCCCCCGGAACATTGGGCAACCATGGGCTATATCCTTAAGGTTTCGGGCCTGACACCTGATCCCGGGGAATACCTTACACCACTGTTTCTCAACCCGCACCTCCGGGACCCCCAGCTTGTACCCATTTTTTCTCCCTCCCAGCTCCCTGCCATTAAGTGTGATTTTATGTAGTGCATGTACACTGCATATGTCATTTTGGGATGAGTGTCCACTTTCAGTTAATCTCAGCCTTTGGAAAAATATATCTACCAATCAGTATTATCTGGGTTTTAAAACAGTTTATTTTTGTCCATATATTAAACTATTTAAAAATCAGTTTTTCTGCCAAGGTAATTTCCAGCATACTACCTCCCTGCTTTAAACATAATAATTACAACATTAATTCCAATAAACCAGACAGACAATTTCAGGTCAGCGTTTTTCGAACAGTGTCATTTTTTTTTTCCGTTGAACAGACAGACCGTGTTATAATCAACTGCATGTGGTCTGTTACGATTTCTAACCTAAAGTAGGTGAACTATTTTTGCAGTACAGATTGCAGCAAAACAGTACCGGTCAGGCTCCTTCACCAATCAACATTAAATGAAGATGGAATCTACATGCGGAGTAAGCCAGGTGATGGCCGGACGTTACAATTCAGTGGTGCCTTCATCCTTAGACCTCTCCTCCTCATCGTTCAGGCACTAGGGCTGTGACCCACTTTGGCGGGTGATTTCTCAGATGAGCCATGGAGGAGGGTGGAAGACGCTACACACTTAACACCAGCGATCTGCGTAATGCTCTGCCATCTTCCTAGCTGCCCTTCTGGCGAAGCGCACTTTTCCGCGGTTCTTTAAGACCGAGGTGTACTCGTGGGACTTAAGCTTGTTGTAGTAGTCCGAGAACTTGTTGTAGAGGATGGAGATGGGCATGCCGTTCAGGATGATGCCGAAGGAGATGCAGGCAAAGGCGAAGAGCCGGCCCAGGTGGGTCTCGGGAAACACATCCCCGTAGCCCACCGTGGAGATGCTGACCTACGGATCACAGACAAGGGTGCCCAGAAATGAATGAAGAAATATTACACTATGTCCACCTTATCTATGGGCCAAAAAAATTTGGGTTGACCCCAGCCCCACCTGTCTTACCACGTTCTTTACGTGCGTGTTGGTTCTCCAGCAACCCTCATTTCCATCCAAGTCCAAAAAATAGATTTGTCACTGCCATTATTCTGAGTATGTGTAAAGAAAGACTGCCTGCTGATTGGCTGACATCCTGGCTGAGATGCACACTGTCTGGCTTGTGCACTGAGAGGAAATGCTTCCTCTTGCGGAGCTTTCCGCCACTGACAAGGACATCCTACAACCTAGATAGCACTTCTCCAGACATTTTCAAAGGTTTCCGTAGCGGCAGGAGAGCATTTTCTTTGCAGTTCTGAAGGTCAGATTCTGCTCCTAAATCTACATTGCTAATCAGTAATGAAAAGCACGTACTTGCATCTCGGCGTCTGCAGGATGACAGCATTTTTTTCCCCCGTTTAATTTTGCATTATTGCTGAATAACATTTTAGGGGTGAGATGGTAAAATCTAAGTAGAGGAGCAGAGCTATTTAGGTAATGACCCATGTGAGTCACTGCTGCCTCTGAGAATTGCGCAGAAGCAATAGCAGACGTTACGCTGCAGCAGGTAACCATAGCTCACATCACCGGTGCTAGGTACCCGCTCGGGCCACGTGTCATTTCCTGTCCTGTCTGCAAAGAGAGCGATGTGACACGAGTGTTTCCATATAGACCTGAGACCTGAATCAGAACATGCTACTGATCCAGGATGCATTCCAGCTTTGGGAAATATGCCACTGGGAATGATTCAGGGAAACTTCTGACAAATCAGCCTGTCACTTCTGTTGTTCATTAATCACACTTTAGTCTGATTCATTAGCCGGCTTAGATGGCAGGAATTATTGTGTAAGGTTTCCTGTTTTATTCTGTCTTGACACTTACCAAAGAAGAAAATCACTGTGAAAATGACCATCCTTAAACACGAATTTGAAACATTCATTTTGCAATAAAAAGCTATGTCGTGCGTCAGTATTAAAGTTGATCCAGCACAGTTGGTTTAGCTAAATCTAGGAAATCAAGTGAAAAGTTTAAGCAGCATCGGCAAAACCTTGCAGTTTCAAAGTGTGTCGCAACGTGGCAACATAATACCTTGACTTCACGGCATGATTCATATGATTACTCAAGAAAAATATCTCTAGCGTGCTAGTCTGTTTAGAAGATGAGAGGTTATCTTTACTAGATTTCTCATCCACACTTCAAACGAATTGGTTTGAGGCAATATCCAGGATTTAGTCAACTGATTCTGCAGACTGGGTGAGCTGATATATTGAGAATCCTACATGAATCATTAGTGAACCTGACTAGAAGGACACAATGGAACAGTGTTGCAGGAGAAAACCTCCACTGTTTCCTTTCTCTAATAGATTGTATAACTTCTCCAGGAATACAAAACAAAACAGCATGCGCTTACCGCTGCCCACCACCAGGCATGGGGGATGCTGGTGAAGTTGGTGTGGTGGACATCATGCTCCACCGTGTAGACCATGGCAGAGAAGGTGAGGATGCCCATGGCGATGAAGAGGAAGAGGCAGCCCACCTGCTGGTAGCACTGGCGCAGCGTGAACCCGAACGCTCGCAGGCCTGTGGAGTGGCGTGCCAGTTTCAGGATACGGAAGATGCGCATGAGCCGCATGATCCGCAGCACCTGGCCCACCTTGCCCACCCGGCCCACCCTCTCGATGTCCGTGTCGTGTCTCCCGTAGTCTTCGTTCTCAAAGCACTCCAGGGCCACCTGCAGGTACAGCGGGAGGATGGCGATCAGGTCCACGGCATTCAGCGCACTCCTGGCAAAGCGACTGAGGTTGGGTGTGGACGCCAGTCGCAGCAGGAACTCAACGGTGAAGAAGCCGATGCAGAAGGTTTCCACGTACTCTCCGTAGGTTCGCCCGCTCGGCTGGCGCGCTGCTGTCTGATATTGCATCTCCTCCACTGTATTCAGTGTCATGGCCACCAGAGAGACCAGAACAAAGAAGCTGGAGGCTAGCGCCATCAGCTTAGCCGTTATTGAGGAGAAGGGCTTTTCCATCAGGTTCCAGATGATCCTTCGAGTGTGGCCAAATGACATACCCCAGAATAGCTCCTCATTTTCCTCAATCTCCACCTCCGCCTGCAGCTCACGCTGGATCTTCAGCTGCTCGCTAATCTCATCCTGTCTCTCCTCGAAGGAGATGCGACAGCAGCGGTGAGTGTTTTTGATCCGGACCCCCCAGTAGTTGATCTCCTCCAGGAAGTTCCTGGGGCAAAGCTCATCTCTTATCCACAACACTCCGGTTCGATGGAAGTTGAATATGCTGTGAAAAACATCTGGGTCCCTGTCAAAGAAGAACTCATTGTTCTGCACAATGTAATCATCGCAGAGATCCAGTTTCTGGTTATGGTCTGCATAGGTGGCGAGTCGCCCTATCCTGGTTTTTGGATACTTAGCTGCCACCCTGTGGGAGATCTGGTAGACTTTCCCACCTACATTGATATTTAGCATGTAATTCTTGGACGGGGAGCCCAAGGAAGAACCTGCAGGTTTGCAATCTTCATCCTCATCCTCCTCGTCATAAAGATTGTAGCAGTCCCGGCTCAGTTCCTGCATGGAATTCCATTGCTTCGTACGGGTATTTTTGGTGGAGAGATTGGGGTCATCCATGGGGTTATTGACCCCTTGCTCTGGGACACCAACCTTATAGCTGGGGAACAGGCTGTGTCTCCGTCTTCTTACGTTCAACATGCCTGCTGGTCCCTTGTTTTGCAATCCGAAAATCACAATAGATTCACAATCGATTCCCAGCAGTCCTTCAACTCCCTGCAGCAGAAGCACTGAATGAAATCAGTCACAGGCTCCTCAGTGCTGCTGACCAAGGGATTTACGTGCTTAAAGTTTTAATGCTTATGATCCTCTCAAAGTGCCTCTTCTGCTCTCATGTCTTTCATATCCCTTGTTTACACATCCTTCACTAAGGTTTCACTTGTCAGAAGATTGATTTCTCACTACAATTAAAAATAATGCTGTATTATGTAGCACAACAGATCTGGTTTGTTGTGTTAGTTCAGATTTTCATTCCATTATGCTGCTCTAATGCAATAAGTCCAACTGCCAATTATTCATGGCTCAGAACGACCTGAACACCTCTGTGGTAATTTCTTTACATATAATGCAGCTGTTCTGAGGTATAATAATGCAATTTGTCACTGCTAACCAGATAAGCATAAATGCGCAAAGCCCTGTATTAAATTCAGTTCCACACCAATTTGATTCACACAACATTGACGCAAATTACACCCTAAAGATGAGCTGCGTTCTGACGAAATGGGGACAGGTAGAGGAAAATTCATCAAGTGGAGACCAGCTCCTTGGGAGAATGTGGCAGGTCCAGGAGAGCAGTCCGTGGGGGGTGGGGGTGCTCCAGTTCAGGCATCACTGCAGTATGAGAAAACTGGAAAGAGCCTAAATTTGGAAAAAAGTGGATGAGGACCAGCAAAGGTCTGCCAGGCCTCATCAGGCTTCCAGAAATGGGTAATTTACACTTTGTACCGTTTCTGTAGTATGAACCTTCAGATGGTGCCATCAAAGATTTCTAAGAGTTGTGCTTCTTCTAAACTTAATCCTAGTAATGAGAGTACATTTTGTCAATTACAGAAGTAATTACTCCAAATGAATGTTGAGGAACCCTGAAGACCCAGGCAGCAACCTACCAGGACCATGGCAGAGACCAGATTAAAGCAAAAAAGGTGCTTTGAGTAATTCCAGTCTCGTATTGCAGTAGCACTGCAGCTAGTGCTGGAAATCCCACCAAACTCTTTGCCAACATACATAGGCCATCATGTTGCCAAGGCAGCCCACAAGAACTACGCAATACTCAAGGTTACATCACTGACTCCACACACACAAACTTCAATTATACAGTGGTTATACTTCAGTGTGGTAAGAAATGCAATGATGGCAAGACACACAAAGGACCTCACTTCCTGCTTGGCACAGTTGATGAGTATGCCAGGCAAACCCTAAAATGTCAAATATGGGTATTAATGTGAGAAGACTCACCACAACCTTCATGGGTGCAGCTAAGCGAGACAAATATCTCCTTCGAATTACAGCATCCCGTACACTGTAGCCAAAAATTTTGTACAATGAAGCGTCAAATAAATTGAGGATAAAGAACTTTAAAAACCATCTAAAACTTAGTGTGATAAATATTTTCAAGACATTCTGGAATAGTTTTCAAATTTGCCATCAAAATTTCTTACACCTGGCCATTCATAGACTTGAACGAATGTGACGATGGTTATGACTAGGAACGCTTCCCTATCATTTAAGCCAACACTACATACAAATTGACCACCAAGGCTTTCTCCACACAAACATTTGTAGGGTTAGTGGAGTCCCCCCCCCAACATGGCTAAAACTGCTGAAATACCCAATGCATTGAGGACATCAATCATTATCCTCAACTTCTCCCCTCCAGTGTACAAATATCTGGCTACACTGCACTTCCCTTAGTACAGAAATACTAAGATCAGGGGAGAGTCAGGTTGAGTTCATACAAGCCTGGTTCAACCAGGTTGCCCCAAACAGTGTTTCATAGAAAGCTAGCCAACATCTCCCAGTGTGAACCAGTCCACCATCCACTCTTCACTGGTCCCGAGAACTCAGGAAGGAAGAGGCCAAAATTTCACATATTATTTTATTTGAAGTGATTGCAAATGTTTTATGCTTTCACAGAGTTAAGTACCCCTGTACAATGCTATAAAAGGTCACAGGAACAGCACAAACATACAAAATATTTTAACAAATTCATTTTAAATACATCTCTACCCTGGTACTATGCCCAACCTTTGCAAAAAAATTGATTCAGTCCAATGTATACAATCTTATTTACAGAGTAAGCTTGATCAAAGTGCTTTGATGTCCTGACTGCAATTTTTCGGGACAGTATGTACAAATTTCCTAGTTTTACAAATGTCATAACAGCACATTCCTTATAGAGCTTGTCTCACCAGCATACAGAAGCTTCATAAGAATGTGCTTCGGGAGGTAATACAATTGATAAAAAGTCACATGGTTTAAGACATGACTGCCTAAAATATGCATCTCAATATTCACAGGCTGTTAACTATGCGGTCCAAGCATTCTGTACCAATGACACTTCAGTAACCTGCCAGAACAGGCATTGGATTGTGGGAAAGAAAAAAAAAAAGAGGGTAAATTGAGAGAAAGTAGAACAGATCACACCCAAAGGCCAGGCTGCTCCAGGCATGCTGAGTGCAGGTCTTAGGGATTCAGTGGATTTATCATATACACTATAAACAGTGACAAGCATCCCACACCCTCACCCTGCCACACCTCAAAGTAAAAACAATGCACATCAGAAGGCATCTGGTTGTAGCTCTGCTAAATAGCAGCTGTTGGCATGGACACCAAAGAGATCGTAAACAGATGGAGTGGTGTCAGACTAGGCTATAAGTCGTCCTCCGTATTCACAACAGATATCTGCAAAGAGAATACAAGATTAGGAGAGCACAGGCATGAAGCTATTCTGGAGGTGTCAGAAGCACAAGCATTTCCCACAGAACTGTAATGCAAAACCCAAAGTATGAAAACATGAAGTTCAGGTTCTTGAACAAAGTGCCAATATTTTACAGGCCAACCTGCCCCCCCGTCACCCCCTTATTTCAGTAACGGGTAAGGAACCAGGTACTCACAGCCGGATACGTGTGGCCGACTGACGAGCTATGCCGACTAATGTCAATGTTGAGGTCCTCCTCGGTGGTCTTTAAGTACACAGGGTTGTCGAAGTTCATGCTCTTCTTGTTCTTCAGTTGCCAATTGCGCCACATCAGGTAGCCTCCCGCAGCAGTCATCGCAAGCAACACTGTCAGAAGGAGCAGACCAGGTGCGTAACGTTAGATGCCAAGCATCCAAACCTACACGATTCCTTGTTCTCCAATTCCAGAACCCTTTAGATCAGGGGAGCCCAACTCCAGTCCTGGGGGGCCGGAGCCCTGCACATTATTGGGTTTCCCCTCCATTTAACACCTAATTCAACTCCTTGTGCCAATTACCACACAGGCTCTTGAGCTGAATCATTTATGGTGGAACTGGGAAAGAACTAAGCTACACAGAGCTCCAGCCCCTCCAGGACTTGAGTCTGGCACCCATGCTTTAGACTACACACCCCACCCACGTTTAAGTTTCATCCCAAAAGCATTTCCTACAATTGGTCCCACTAAAAGGCAACACTCCCCACTTACGATTTGAAGGTCCAAAACTAGATTCCATATACAGATCAGACAATTATAATATTCATTTATACCAGTGCATTTATCCAGTCTCATCTACACCATTAACAGTTTTGGGGGAAAAAAGCCATAGCCTGGAATTTACTGCAGTTTACCAGAGACCAAAAGACTGGGTGCTGTGTAGACCCAAAACGGTACTTACAAACAGGAAGGATAGCCCAGGCTGCAGCTGATCCTTTGGCTGAGGAGTTCACCTCGTGGATGGAGGTGCTTATATTCCCCTCTTCAAGAAAAACGAACAGGTTAGTCCGGAGGAAACCAGCTTACCCATTTACCATTAAAAGCCCGTTCCCTTTCCAACAAGTTAGACCAAGATGTCACCCGACAACACTGGAATTTCAGTATAACCCAAGGTCAGGAGATTCTGTGCCAAGACAATTCAAGATGCTAGATTGAAGATGAATCGGTCAAGAGAAGACCAGCAAACTCATTCGTTGCCCCTTCCCCCACAGGAGCAAAGTCAAGTGGCCCTGTACATGAGCACCAGCTGTGTCTACATGGATCAGAACCAAGCCCCACCAAAGTCAGCTTCTGTGATTTTCCATAAGAACTGGGAAACTGACCCAAGTACTGAATCGCTCTTATTCACCGGATCAATTACCAACACACTATAGACAAAAAATAAAATCAATGCTCGAGTACTGTCTTGCAGCACATGAGGACAGATGTGCAAGCAATGTGAGAGCTAGCAATGATGGGTGGGAAGGACACGATTCACAAGAAAACCACCATCAAAAGCCACACCACGATCTTTCAAGCACCCAGTCTTCCTCTTCAGTTAGATGCTTCTCCCTTTGGGCTAGCATTACTAGCATGATGATCTAGTCCTTCATGCAGGTGAAGAGAAAAAACATGAAAACCCCCACAGGCCCATGAGGAGTTTCCATGGACTCTGGAAAAGTGCTCTTGGCTCAGTTTAGGCCAAACAGGCCACTTCGACACCATGCGACAAGCAAGCCGCACCTAGCGCCTGCTCAGAAACGATGGCTTGGGCGCCCAGAGAAGTTGCAAGAGGCTGGTGTTAGGGTTGCCGTTACCTTTAGAACAAGGGGGCTGTACGAGTGCCTTCACATTATCCCCTGGGGGTGAACCAGCAGCTGCAGTTGAGACTATGGAACGCCACAGGGAAGAGGGGGGTGGTGGAAGGGAGAAAGTCACCTTGCTTCTCAACAGTTTCAAAATCACCGAGGCGAAAACTACACACAAAAAAATAAAAATGCATTCCCATGACACACCATGCAGCATCCAGCTACAGAAGGTGGCCATTCAGATTCAAGGCAGCACCAGTGCAAAGCACTTAACACTAGGAGCTGAGCCAAAAGGGACAACAAGTGGAGGAGAAGCGTATACCAGATGCAAAAGGGACTGAGGCACAGGAGCACCCTAAAAGCTAATGGACTGCATGGAAGTGGGACTGAAATGTTCTACTGCTTTGAAGATCCAGAACAGTGCTACCACCACCAAAGCTGTTCTAAGGCTGCAGTTAGCCCCTTATAGCAGCTAGGTTCAGTTGCTGTTCAAGAAATAACCACCAAGTCCTGTCCAGGCTCTGAGGACCAGATCAGAGGCCCGACGCCTAAGGCTAAGGACCACATGCAACTCCTGCTTTGCTAATTTTGCTTGTATGACACCATGGTGCCCACAGGGAGAACCTAAGGGAAGGGACACCCATCCAGTCACAACCCTGCCTCAGCTAGCCTCCCACCAGGCAGGCGTCCGGCTATGGGGAGCTAGTCTGCAAGCCAGATTCGAAAGGTCCCTGCTGGGTACTTCTGGGACACGCCAAGCAGGGACGGGAGAAGCAGAGCTACAACAGGTTGACTTTCATACACTTGGGTAAAACAGACTTCAGGTAGCACTGCAGTTTACCAGGCTCAAGTCCCATGGAGGGAATTAAGGCAGAAGCACATCCCAGGGCTGTTAGGACACCACTCCCCACCCACAGCAGTGACTAGTCAACTGCAGCACTCAGTTGGACTTTAGAAGCCAAACCTACACATTCCCACACCATTTGGAAGCAGACTCAAGCTCCTGAGGGGTGGGGTGGGGTGGGATGTTGGATGTAGAGGGCTCTCTGGATCAATGCTATGGAGGGGGCCACATCTCGGCACAGAAGCGGCAGAGGTAGCGCTGGCTTTGGGAGTAATGGGAGCGAAGACGAGCATACAGCAACAATGGCCGCATGTACGCAGCACTAGCAGGCAGCAAGTAAACCAAAGGTGCTGGGGCAGAGGAACATGCTTGGGTAACCAGTAGTAGGATGCAAGCTTCTTAAAGGCCTGCAGGTTACCCTCAAAAGGGAGATTGAACCCCCTTTCCCTCTCCCCCACTTGCCTGGACTGCAATGAAGGCCATCTGCTGAGAGCTCCATGCCCTGGGGGCACACACAGGTGTATTTTGGCGAGTGCTTATTGATCTGTGGTGCAGGCAGGCACATGTAAGCACAGCCTCCATTTTCCACCTTCTCACTGCACCAGTTAATTCCTGTGAAGTTACAGCCAAAATTTAGCTCATTGCCATAAAATGCTAAACTCATAAATCTCATGAATGAAAACATAAAAATAGTTACTATCCCTGGCCAAAGATATTCCCCACCCAGACTGCAGACCCACCAGAGAGCTGAATCAGCTCGTGGTAAACAATGATGTCCTGTGGCTCATTCAGGTTGCTGGCAAGCGTGATCACATCCAACCCTGTAAATTTGTTCGCCCCGTAGATTGCCTCATTTTCACCATCTGTCCAGAACACACGATCCTGACACAGAAAGCAAACGTTAACACGGCCAGGGACTGGGACTGTGTACACACAGCATTGTAATAAGGAGTGCCAACTTGAAGCAGAGTGTTGTGGTGCCCTTTGGTACCAGAGCACAACTGTAGACACCTGCTGTGGCGTATGGCAGTACCAGCAAACTACAGAGTACATAGCTTTTCCAGTTGGCTATTTTTAAAATCAAATTCTCAGCCCATCATGGACATGAGTTACGAAGCAGCCTGTTTTTACCTCAAAGACCGTGAGGGCAAAGGGGTGAGGGAGGTAGTCAGGAGACTGCAGTATTTTGCGCCTGTTGTCCCCATTAAGGTCCACGCTACAGAGCATGTGCAGCTTGGAGTCCACCCAGTACAGTCTGCTTTTGATGAGGTCTAGAAGCCAAACAGCCGAAGAGCAGGTCAGACTTTTCCCTCAGGCAGGCAGGACAGCCTACCAGCATCACATGACACAGGCATCCAGGTAGCATGGTTAAGGATACAGACAAATACGTTCACCGTTCAACTCAGATGGCCTGGATGGTTATGCCTTTCTGAATGGCTTTTACCAAAAAGCTCTCATTTCCACATTTGCCCCATTAAGAACCTATCCCTCCCATCCACTGGGTTGCAAACCCACCAAGAGTGATCCCATTGGGCCACTGGATGTCTGTCTCAACCAGGACCTGCCGGTCAACACCATTCATGCCAGACTTCTCAATCTTTGCTGGTTCTCCCCTATCTGACCAGTACAGAAACCTAGATGGTGACAAGGGGGGGGTGGGGGTTATTCATGTAGATTTCAATGATATGCTTGCATACATTAAGGGAAAAACACATCAAGAACAGACTACATAAGGCAAACTCAACCCATGATCAGACTGTCCTTACAATTGGTGGGTAAGCAATTAAACTAGCATTGGGAAAAAAATTCAACATGAGCAAACATCAGTTACCCAGAAAGTGGATCCACAGCTACGGAGGCTGGCTCTTTCAAACCAGAGCTAAACAGAACCTTCCTCTTAGTCCCATTGAAGTTGGCCACAGAGATGGTCTTGGTGGCCAGGTCAGACCAGTACAGGTTCTTGTAAATCCAGTCTACAGCAATCCCAGTAGGCGTCTGTATGTTGTCGATTACTTTCGATACGCCTTCATCCCGCTTGTCCAGTGACGTGCTGCACAGGCAGGGCAGGAACAAAATCTCAGGCACTCAATAGCGAAGGACCTCAAAGTCCCAAGACGCCGCCGAAGCAGTCTGCAGAGGGCCAATGACTGGTGTGAAGACTATTCATGTTGACACCAAAGGAAGGGGCTTTATCAACAAGACCAACTACAGTGGGGACCTGGATCTCACTAGCAAAGTTTACAAAAGGCCTTGAGGAGCAACTGTGCGCACATTCCATCAGGTGGCTGGTTCTACATTAACGTCTTGCTTGAGCACTTACAGGGCTGTAGGTGAATCCGAGTCAATGGCACAGAACTACAATGAAGACTGGGAAAGCCTGTGGGATGAAATACAAGGTGCCTAACCGCACATATGGGAGGGCCAGTGGGGGCAGCCCATTCCAGACTGGAAAAATTGGGTTGTAACAGGCAGATTGAGTCACTGATAATCAGAATCACTCAGATACCTGAAAATGGCCTTCTGCCCCAGGTCAGCCCAGAAGATCTTCTGTTGGGTAAAGTCTGCATCCAGGGCAACAGTGTTGCGGAGCTGTTCCACAATCTGCGTGTACTCCCTCCGTTCCAGACCCAGCTTTCGGATATCCCGTCGATTAGTGAAGATCAGACATGGTTCCTTCCCTGATGGGGGGGGGGTGTACAGTGGTTAAATGTGCCAGCTTCTTTCTGCTAACAAAATGAACACACTCCCAAGACCGCCAATAGATCATTCCACTTACCCACTGCCTTACACACTCCAGTGGAGGCATCCATAAGGTAGCCATTGTGACACTCGCACTTGTAGCCCCCTTTCAGGTTGATGCAAATCTGGCTACAGATTCCAGGGTTCAAGCACTCGTTGATATCTGTTCAAAGCGCAGTTTTAGAGGCATCGCAGCACCAGAGTGTTACCCACAATGCACCTGCATGCATATCAACGTACCGCCACAGGTCTTTCGGTCTATGAGCTGCAGTCCTGGAGGGCAGTCACACTCGTAGCCAATCACATTGTCTCTGCAGATGTGGGAGCATCCACCGTTGTTCTGGAGGCACTCGTTCAGATCTGGGCAGGGAGAGAGCAGGTTTTCCCAAGACCATACATTGACTGCAGATTCTGGTGTCCCTCTGTGGAACACCTCACTTACAATCCTGCCAGATTTCTCAGCTCAGGGTTCCCAGAGTTCAGGGGAAACGGTCTTCTGAATAAAATTCTTACTTCAGGCTGCAGAATTGTTCTCAGCAACCTAACATTCACTAGTAGGAAAGACACCCCATGGTTCTGTTGGGTTTGAACTAAGGATGCAAACCGGCCAAGGCAATTCGATTGATTAGGGAACAAACTGATGAATGAAATCTCATTTCTTTCCACCAGAATTCAATTCAAAATCGATTTTGAAAACAAAATTCAAAAACAATTAACTTCACTCAAGCTTACCCAAAATCACAATAACCTTTACCCCTACCTAGCCTTAACCTTAAGTAACCAAACAACTAAAAATGCCAAGTATTGCATTTTGTCTGTAATAAATTCCCCCTGTGGGAACTGAAGTGGTCCCCATGTCGAAATATCAGGTCTCTTTCCCCCCCCCCCCCCACACCCTGGGGACATTTTCAGCTATGGTATTTCGATGTGAATATTTTGACAGTGATAAATGGGAGGGGGAAGAAGGTTTTAAAATGCGATACTGATAACCTGAATCGCCGCTGGTGGTCAAATTCACAGATTCTGTGGGGGAAAAAAATTTGACTTCGCAGATTATTCTGTGGAAAGGAAAAGACTGATTTTCAGGCCAGATTTAGTTATAAATTAATGCATCACTGGCCAGTACTTTGAGATGGCTTATAGGTGGTGAATAAACTTGTTGCCCTCCTCTATGGAAAATGGCTGTTCAAATTCAATCTCCATTATTTCAGTATTTGTGTTTTTAGCTCTTGATTGAGAAGTTCAAATATCTGGCAGAAATGCCGGCTACGACTGACAAAGACCGATATCTTAATGAATCTGCCAATGCCAATATGTTAAGACAGTCAGTCAATCTGAATACAAGTTTAAAATTGCAATGCAACTATTGAAGAGCACTTCAGCTAGGGAGAAACTAAATGTAGTCGACAAAATAAATTAAAGTCCTTTGGGAACTGAAACCTGCAAGGTTGACAATGGGCATCTGCAATATTGCAAGTCTAATAGAACCTTGTGTATTAATATTAATATAAACATGTTACCCAAGTATGCCACGACAGAGTATTAAATTTAATTGCCCATGAGAATTTTAAGCTCACTGACAAATATACACAGACGAAAAACTGCTTCCAGCAAATAAATCCTGATATACAAGGATGCCTGACAGTTCACAGGCTAGTAAAACAATTACGCCAGTCCTGGTGAACAGTAGTCGAATTACTGTCAGCTTTAACCTGACAAACACAGCAGGCATACGTAATGGAGGGGGCAGCTGGAGGAATGATCTACCACCTGGGAATTCAACCAGTTTAATTTAAACCCCTCAATTTGGAGGGGAGGGGTCTCATGATATACAGGTTAGACAAAAAAAAAAAGCATCAACTGCGACCAGACTACACCCCCTAACCAATATCTACATGACATTTTCTGAAACCTGGAAGCAGTAGGACTGTCAACAGCTGCTAGATACATCTGATCCCAGATCAGGGAAAGTAAGCATATTTCTATCGGTCACAAGCTCATGCAGGTGTACAGAGGCCAGGGTTGGAGGTGCAGGGGGTTTGGATGAGGGACTCAGGACCTTGTGACGCCGACACAGCACTGCCTCAGACAATGGCAGCATCGCAACCAGGTTCGAGAACCGAGCTGCTGTTTCCATCGCCAAGTTAAAAACAGTCCTTGGCCTTTAATTGGCTCCAAGTAATAGTGACTGACAGGAGGGCTGTCGACTTTCAAGCCAGAGCGCAGCACCAACCCCAGCATGAGGATGAAGGCCCAAAGCGCCATTCAGCCCTGCCTGCAGCACCCCCACCCTAACACCCACCGAGACAGACTGGCACCATCTCGGCTACAGGGCAGTACGTGGAAATTCCTCAGTCAAACTGGGCACAGGAGCCCAACCGTGACACGTTCAATCACACCCACTCACTGCATTCTTTGATCGGCTCGTCGCTCCAGTCTGAACAGTCCCGGACCTTGTTGCACACTTTGCTCGTCTCAATGCACTCTCCACTCCGACATTTGAACTTGTCAGGATCATTGCACTGGGTCACTGTGGGGGTTGGGGGGGGGGGGGGGTAAGAGGAAAGTCATTTGTTACCATAAAACAAGTGATTTCTAGACCCAATAAGACTTGATTTCAAGTATAAATGATGTATTGAGAAAAATGTATTCACATATGCAGTAGTCAAAGGACTAGGTCATGCCAGACACCTCTGTTTGGGTTCACAAATGAGTCATTTTTAAAGGTCTCACACATCCTTATGGGATCCATTTGTTGCAACTCACAGGCAACTCAACTTTTTGGGAAAAAGTATTTAAAAAAAACCAGGACACACTGACCTCCCTGAGGACCAGAGCAGAACCCCTGTGACAGACCCATAGCTCTGACAGTGGAAGACAATTCATTATTGGGAACTGGTGCATTTTGGTATGTCACCAAGGCAACCCAAAAACAGCTTAAGCCTCTTGGGAAAGAGCAGATTTAAGCCCAAGAGTTCGGCTCTTCCAAGACGTAACTTTTGGGAGATGAGTTCCCAAGCTGCCCCCGGGGTCGGGGTCCTGCCCAGTCCACGCTGAAGAGCCACCTACCATTTTTGCAGTTGATCTCGTCGCTGCCATCAGCGCAGTCCCTCAAACCGTTACACTGCCGGCTGCCATGAATGCAGCTGCCGTCATCACACTTGAACTGGTCTGGTCTGCAGGTTCGCACAGCTAGAAGACGGAATGGGACGTTGCAAAACCAGTGTCACATCTGCAGAAACCACAGCTGACAACACACCGAGGGATGAGATCCAACTAAGCTTCACCTGAGAACTGGACATCCTCTTTACCCCAATTTGACACTGCATGCACCCAACAGGCAAACCACACCACAAGGACTGAGAACAGGTGGTTTGGCTGAGACCACCAACTTATGGCAACACTCACCATCATTTTCAAGAACTGGTATGCTTAAAAAAAACCCCACACACCACGTTTCCCACCACTTTTGTATGAGGTCTGCATGCACCAAGCAAACCATTTCTGTCCTTGCTGCTGGACTCAGTGTGGCACAGTTCCACTTAGCTATAGGGTAAATTTTCAACTTTTATAATTCACAACATTCATTACAAATGGGGGAGAAGGGGGGGAAAAAAAAAAAAAACACTATGCCATTAATAGGTAAGGAGACCTGCAGTTACATTGTATCTGGACAGATGCATGTCTCAAATCCTACTTGCTAGAAGACCCAGCCAATCAGAACTCTTGGCACATGCAAACGGCCAATGGCAGACCAGCCAAAACACTTAATTGTTAGCAGGTAGGTTCCACTCACGGCAGTTGACCTCGTCGCTACCATCCTTGCAGTCTGTGTCACCATCACAGCGCCACTTGCGGTGGATGCACTCGCCGGAGCCACAGCGCATCTCGCCAGAGGGGCACTTGGCGGGCGGGGTGGGCCGACGGCCGCAGCGCTGAGGCGACTCGTCCGACTGGTCCTGGCAGTCCACGTCGTCGTCGCATACCCAGCTGGCGGGAATGCACGTGGCGTTGCCGCACTGGAACTGGCTGGGCCCGCAGGATGACGGCACGCAGTCTAGCTCGTCACTGCCGTCACCACAGTCATCCTCGCCGTTGCACACAAAGTTCTGAGAGACGCAGCGGCCGCTCGCACATGTGAATTCCAAAGGGGCGCATGTGATGTTGCCTGGAGCAAATCAGGACATCGAGGCAGGTGTTAATATTTTACACAGGCCAAAGGCAAACCGCTCACTTTATAAAAACGGGGTATTGCACAATCAAGTTGGATAAAACTAGCAGCCAAGCAACTGAAGGGGGACTTAATACATTGAAATTTAGCACAGGAATTCAGGTCAAGCATCTTTGTTCCAGGGTGACCCAGCAGAGCCCGTCGTGAGACCCTAACTGGCGACCTTCAGGCTGCCCGTCCACGTCCTGTAGGTCACGGCGAGTGCATCCAAGGACGCCCGAAAACGTACCGCAGTTAACCTCGTCCTCGCCATTGTCGCAGTCCTTCTCGCCGTCACATTTCCAGAACACAGGGATACACTGAGTGGTTCCGGCGCCACAGCTGAACTCGTTCACACGGCAGGTCCGTGCGTCTGTGGGGGAAGGAGACGGGCATCGGCCGAAAAACAGACACGTTGGAAACGGCACGCCAGACTAGCAATCATCACTATATTAAATACTACAAGACTACTACATCGGGAATTGTCCTGGGCATCATACAAGTCGCGACTCCCAGTCGAGAAGCACGATTATACTAGATTAATCTGTTTGATCTCTTTTGCAATAAAGGCAGAATGTAAAGGCTGCAAACTCATAAGCCCAGTATGTTTGGTTCGGACAGCTCATGCACACACAGCCAGCACACATACAAAGTCTGAAGGTGTGACTTGAAAAGGCAGGCAGAATGACATCCTGGGAATACTGTCACACTAAAAGTGCCACCAAACGGGTCCATTGGGACCCCAACCCACGTTCCAAATACGACAAGCTGCTGCCACCATTTCCATTCGCCCTGGACACAACTGCCTGGTCTGAAGCCAGCAGTAAGTACTGCCAAAACTTCCACATACTCTGTCTCCCCCAAGCCCGCCCCCAGCCCGTCACAACAGCGTCGGGCCAAATGAGCTCAGACACCGTCCAGGGTGTGGGCCGAACCTCACTGGAGCATTACGTCAGAGAATATTTAATGAGGGGCCATCTGGTGCCTCAGACCCCACACTGCATAAGAGGGGCAGAGAATTCATCTCCTGTTCCTCTCATTTCAAGTCACTGAGGTCGGTCCATATTGACACCTCTGTCAAAAGCTACTTCTGTGGGGGACAGACTGGTCAAAAGGTATTCATGGAAGCGCCATCATGTGATCGCACATGTACAGGAAGCAGAAGACTAATTGGAGAGTATATGGAGGAAGACCAAATGCCCCGTATCTAGGTTGGTGTTCAAGAGGGTTGAACCAGATGCATTGGACACGCGGACACGGCTGACTTACAGCAAACATCAGCGCTTTCGTCGGATCCATCTTCACAGTCCGGCTCGCCGTCACAATGCCACCTCTTGGGGACACATTGACCGTTCCGGCACACGAAGTCTACCTCTACACAGGTCTTCCTCACTGCGAAGCAGAGCACAGCAAAGGGGGGGGGGGGTCACTGTACCGCAAAATGATGTTAACAGGCGGAAGCAGCGCAGCTAGACTTGACAGCAGAACAAGCATGCTTCGAGGAACCAGAGGACGTTTCCACCTTAATGAATTAGGCTTCCGAATTGCCATCTGACACCGAACTTTAAATATCTGCACCACCTCCCCCCACAAGCCCCAGAAACAGCTACCCAGAGCAGTCCTTGAACAAGGTCACCACTTCAGTAAGACCTCACCTTCTACACAGTCGCTCCTGGTCCACACAAGGGTTACAAACCCACAGTAAATGTTTATTTCTGCTTCTCCGAAACATTCCCTGCAGTGCACTTTCTACTACTTTCAGCTGATTTCCTGCCTTAAAGGAGAGTTTAAGGGACACCGGAACCATTAGAGGCCAGAAACTGGTCTCAGCCAGACAGAAATGACATCATGAAGGCCATCAGAAGGTCTATAGTAGAAGCTGTAGCTACACATGGAATGGCACGCCAGGGTTGAGCGGGAGCCAGCTGGGCAGCGCCATGTGACATTCCGATATTCCAGCAGAAAGCCTTCCACTCCGGAGGCCTGGGTGTCAGACAGAGAGGGCCGATGGACCTTCCCAAAACTAAGGCCCGAGATCAGAAATAACCCACTAAGCTTCTGGTGAAACCGAGCCTTCCTTGCCATTTTATGACACAGAACCCATTGATTTTTTTGCATTAAAAAAAATAGGAGTCACAGCATGAATCAGGAGAGAGTCTCAGAATCAGCAGTCTACAGGCACTGCCCCAAAGCAAACAGGAACAAGTCTAGATAAGTAAGGGGGGGGGGGTTGTTCCATTCAGTCTTCATGTCAGTGGTAATTGAAGAGCGAAAAGCTGATGTATCCTGAATAGCGATAGGGAGGCCACAAGCAACCCCGTCACCTAGAGGCATAGAGGAAGACTGGGACCAGCCTGTAAAACTGCAGGCAAGTACAGGCATGGGGCAGGAGCGACCCCACAGCACCTATACCCTCTTCACATCGGCCTTCAGTTCTGGCCCTGCATCTCATCCCTCATTTCTGCCCGTCTCGCGACACTTCTGGGTGATCCAGTTCTTGCGCTGATGGCCTCCCATTCCATCACTCCCAGACTCCTGTGACCCAGATAATGCTTGGATACAGAAACTGATGTAGACGTGGGCAGGACACGGAAGGCATCGGACCAAAAGGTGACAAGTCTCACTAATCCAGCCTCAGTGTCCCCACAAGAGGGCAGACAAAAAGTGATGTACACTTCAGTTGCCCTGACAACCAGCCTCAGCCTCTGGTGGCATCACTCCTTAGTGACGTCACGTGTCCCCTGCAGGATGGGAGCGAGGCAGGAGCCACACCCAGAGAGGAGCCTCACCGCAGGTGCTCTCGTCACTGCCGTCAGAGCAGTCTTCGTCTCCATCGCACCGCCACACAGAGGGGATGCAGCGGCCGTTTCCACACTGGAACTGGGAGGGGTCACATTCTGTCTTGGACCCTGGGGAGGCAGGATATATAGAAGAGATGAGGATAAAGAAGAAACAGGGTTTTTAGAACGGGGGGTGGGTCAACAGTCACATGACTGACAGCTGAATAGTCCTTCACTGCTTTGTGCAAGAAAGGAAGTGAATCATACTGCATCCAGCTAAGGT
>JABFEB020000113.1:20940115-20964412 GCA_019775895.2 Stomatorhinus ivindoensis
CCCCGACCAGGGTAAACAGAGACCTTGTTATTGAACAAGCAATCGGGATGACAGCAACCAAAACCTTGAACGCTGCCTGAACCACACGGGGTGAATTAGCAATGTTATGCATCACTCCCCCCCCACTCCCCCACCTCCCCCAACCTGGCCACCGGCCACCATGTCTACGAGCCCAGATCTCATTAAAATCGGCAGACTGTCAGATCAGAGAGAAGCTTTAATCAAAATCATCCCCGTTTTGAAATGGGCCAAGGCAGCTAAGAATGGGGGGTGGATTGCAGGAGTCAAACCAAGGTGCACAATCTAAGAGCTCTGCCTGTTCAGCACGGCCAGATGCTGGCCAAGAGAGTACGACCATTCGCAAGCAGCGGACCGAGCAAACGGGGCCCCAATGGGACGATTCAGAGAACAAAACGTTCAACAAGTGTCCAAGACCCACCAATTACAGCTTCTGCAACGCCGAATCACTTCACTACACAAAACAGCCAATCTATATAAAGTCACATCACACGCCAACCAGATGACTACCAAATAAGCAGTAGTAGGTTACTCTGATAGAAGCATGCATCAAATCAGAAAGCAGTTCTGGCTAGGTACCCTCAGCATATACAACACCAGCCCTAAAACTAGCCCGGGTCGGCTTCTGTCGCCATGCAGGCTCTGCCTGAGAAGGTGACACTGACTGCTGATAAAAGGAGAATTAAAATTTGAGAACATAAGAGTTTGCAAGAGGACAAAGTAAGGCTTTTAGGGGTAATTTCTAAATATTTGATTACATGTATAGTCAAAACAGGATCGCCCCCAAAAGCCATGGGCAATTCCCTGGTCTGTTGTCATGGAAACAGTAATGTAAACCATGTTATAGTGCAGGGGCGCCCAGTCACGCTCCTGGAGAGCTACCACCCTGCAGGGCTTCAGTGCAGCCGTAATGTAACACACCTGATGCAGATAATCAGGCCCTTCAGTTACATCACAGTATAGAAGTCAGTTGTATCTCAGTATGAGAACCAGCTTAACGGCTGAATAACCCGTCTCAGCTCTGCGGAATTGGGCACCCCTGTTATAGTGGCTAATCGGAAATGAAGGCATGTGTTCAGATGATTCAATGTCTGGTTCCAGACGCGTTTTCATATCCCAGCTGCTCTCAAAACAGTTGAAAACACTAATGGAGATCAGAGGTCTTCAAAATGTAGAAGTCCCCCGTAGGCTGAACTGAAACAGGAACATCAGTGTTCTCCACGATTGTGAAACAAACTCCATTCGTCAGTGATCTTCACCATCACCAAACTATACCAAGATGGCACCCCGATCTTCTCCAAGGTCCCCATGGCTTTCTGTTCTAGTTGGAGATATTTACATTCTGTCTGGTGACGAGTCGGCATTTCCACCATTCAAGTGGAACAGATTAATTTCCAAGCACACTATTTCAAATCACTGTGCCATCATTTCACACCAAGACCAATTCAATACTGCATAACAGGCACTATCAACAGCTACTCTACTAACTTGCATTAGCGGGTCCAGGATTAAAATCGCCCCAATAATAGTGGGCACAGCACAGCAGACCACCCAGGAAAAGTGGGTGTCCTTTCCTACACAGCATTCTTAAAACACTGAGGAACCAGCTGCATATGAACAAGGGGGTTCAAGTTCAAGGTTCCAGAGGGAACAAGTGACTGCATTTGTCCTTGAGCAATACCGATTTAAAAACTAAAAAAAATGAACTGTAAAGCCCAAACAGCCAATACTGATCTGGGCCAAATCAGATTCTTGGGTGGATTCAAGATAAATAAAAGGAAATGAAAGGTTTAAGGCTGCTAATTAACACTAATGAACCTGGCTTTCTTTAAACAAACCTTTTTAAAATTAAATGGCTCTGCTAGCATCATTTAACTGCCGATTCCAAGTGTTTGAGGTAGTTCTCAGACAACTTTTTGTTAATGTATTGCACATTGCAAAATTTCACATTGTCATACAAACTAAATGAAATTTCCAGACATGCTTCCCAGCCAGTGTTTCCACCACTCCTGTTGATTGACGGTACATCCTTTAGGAATTAAAGCTCAGAGTCTGCCGAATCCAACATCCTGAAAATTTTCGTACCTCTAAGCCACCATGATGCTCCCAAAAGGTCTAAGTTCAAAAAGACCCAATCACAAACCTTCGGCAGCACGATCCCACCCACATGGAATGCTAAAGGACTAGTTACCCTACAATGCATTAGCTGGTTATTTACAAAGCTAAACAGCATCATGCATGCTACTGATGCCTTCATGAGTGCAACAGTGTTTATAATGGAAAGTCTGAAGGGGGGGGGGGGGAGGTAAAGAGACAAAGAAATTTCAAATCTGCTACAGAAATGACTGGAAGAATGCCAGATGTCCCTTTGCAGGTGATAGGAAATCCCACGATGTCCTCTTGCGCCATTTACATGCAAAGCCCTCAGTTCAATGGGGTTTCACTATCCCCTCCCCCAGCAGTGGCTGGTGTGTTGCAGCCGACTACTTTTTCCCACACTTGCACTATACAAGTCTCAGCACCAGCCTCCTGAGAAACCAAGGAAGAGCAATAGGAAAAAAAATTAAACCTAATTCTATGATTCTGATAAAAGATTTTCCCAAAGTAAAGGAGGCCAGGTCTCCAGCGGTCCCGGAGCTCATGTGCAGAGCGCCCCAGTCGCCGCACCAGGAATAGCAGGCGCTGGCAGCCGGGCTATGCGGACAAAAGCACGTAGCCTGACACCGTAGCAAATGTCATTTTCACAGCGAGGCGAGGGGCAGCACGACAGCAGACCTGCGCTCCTCCATAACGCAGCGGCATTTTGAAACGACAGCCACTGTACAGCACCGTTAACATTTCGCAATTACAATCACCTGTTCCCAGGCAATTAGTCATCCCCACCCCCTCCCCGCAACGGGGAGATTGCGGTGATGCTATAAGGCCATGTTAGCGGAACCCCCCCCCCCAACCATTTAGATGTCAGATTTTAAAGCCTAGGTTTATAATCAGAACACCAAAACACAAGGTCGATCTTTTAAAATTCCCGGTTCCTATTGTTCATACGAAGGGTCGCGTTTCGCCACGGTCAAAGTGTGAAGGAGCGCGTTTACATAAACCCAGGCTCAGAAGAAAAAATAAAATCAAAGACACACAGCCTCACAATCCATGAGCGCATTACCTTATCAATATTTAAAAAGAAAAAGCCGTCGCATAGGACAATACAACAATCCCCCACCTTCACACCAGAAAATAAAACAAGCACCGAGTACGTAATTCACAAGTAGCACGGACCGCCGCGAAGAAGGCGGCATGATCCAGGCGATCAGGCGCATGAAACGATTATTATAATAAAGACACATACGAGACCTTTAAAGGCCTCCAAACGGCGGCCGGCTACATTCGCCGGGTCTCGGACGCAGATCCGCTCGTCACTCGGCGGAGGAGAAAAAAACGGCTTTACATGCGCGTCGCTAACAGCTTGACGATAATAATAATAATAATAAAAAAACAGACTCACCCCCAACAAAAACGCCGTGCTGAAGACATATGGGAAGAATAAGAAAGCCCAGAACAGACGTGAGCATTTCGCGGTATGGCTTTACACTGAGCGCTGCCCCCCCGTCTTTCTGCACTGTTTAATGTGGCACGGCCGATATGCCTGCGTGGGACGAACAGGGACCTCGCAAATCCTGCCTTTTTATCTCATTCACCCGGCGCCCTTCAGTCCATTCGCTTCCCCCGGTCGGACCTACTCCCGCAATCCATGTCCTAATTTACTGATAGCGTGAACCTGCGGCAAATAACCACGTCGGTCGAGCCGAGATTTTTTTCCCCTTCAACATGTCATTTACACGCATTTAACCCTTTCTATCCCCCCCCCCCCCCCCGCCACTTCGAATGGCACGGGAGCGCGCCGAGTCACTTAACAGCTCCCATAAATTGCTATTTGTGTTTGTTCTTCAGATTGTCATTACCGATAAACATAAATGCATTAATTTTATGTGACAACAAATTCAGAATTATATTCATCATTAAGCGTGACTGAATGACGCAATTGAAGAAATTGTTGCAAAACCTGAGTAAGATGTTGCAATACAACTTGCATATAAATGTATTTGCATGTTTAAGTTTGATTACGTTGCATAACACGTGCATTATAAATGGATTATACTTTAAAAACACTTGCTCCGTGCGAATAATTAAAACTAGACCTAATACAGGGTTGTTTAAAAAGTCCCCCTTAGCCTTTTTACAAAAAAAATCTGGTAATACTTTTATGATATATTGTACCTTTCCTTGCTATACAATTTGATAATTTCAGCAGAATGTCAGCCTTCAAAACTGAAACTGCTCATCTCCATGGAGTTAGACGCAAAGCCGATTCAAGCAAGGATTTCACAGCTATCCGAATCGTTCTCTTTAATTTTATTATCAGATGAGGGAAGGTTAATATTGACTCACGGTGTAAACATGATTTTTTTATCGCTTAAGTGTAATCTGTTCTCGCAGTAAGACACGGTGCATGACAGACGTCCGCCGTAAAGGATTCTTTCTGAATTGCTGCACTGTTTCTCGGAGCATGCAGAATGTCAGAGAGTTTCAGTCACGGTCTTAATTTACGACCCCGAAAGAATCGACTACTGTCGGAGCGGTAAGGAGACAGTATGCGGCTCTACCGTTTTTGGGATCTATGGTAACCTAGACGCGATCAAAATGCATAGAGTACCGACCCAAGATCAGAAACGGTACCTGCTTCGAATGTCTAGTGACCTCCCATAGGTAGCAACGTAAATATTGGCTTACGATTCTGTATTAAACTGGGATGTGGTTGCTAGCACTCCTGAGAGAGTGGGAGAGTGTGTGTGTATATATGTCAGAGTGAAGCGGGGAATTTATGTGACAGAGGGCTGTAGGGAATATGGAGAGAGATGGAGAAAGAGAGGAAGAGAGAGAGCATTATATTATTCATAACACCAGTGGAGGAAGGCAGACAGAGAAGCAATACAAGGTGTCAGGTGAGAAGCAGACCTTTGGATCCAGGAGAGCTAAAACTGGGCTAAATGATGCTTGCTGCTCATGAGTTTGGCCGCTTGCTGCCTTGTCCAAAAGCATACATACAAAAGTATATGCATCGTTAGAAAAAAATGGCACCAGTTTGTACCTTTGCTTGTCACTGGGCCTGTAGCCTCAAGGATCTGCCAATTGTACCCTAGCTGTAGGTAAATGTACCTTTTAATCTAATTTAAGGTGCAGAAATGCACTCTGAGGATCATTCCCAAGGTACAAAAAACATTAATGTGCCCTGAATGGTACAAAATCTCCCTCATAGTCCATTTCTGTATCTTACAAGGTACAAATACTCTTGAGGGTACAGCCCAGTGATACATGAAGGTACCAGCTGATACCCTTTCTTCTGATAGCACATTTGTTACCATGCATGATTCCCTTCAATCCGGTGTGATGAAAGTGAACCCAAATAACAGAAGAACATCTGACTGCTAACATGTATAATATGACATTTTTAACCTGATTTGAAGCTGTTTGTAATAAGATGGGTTTGAACACTGGCAGACACAGCTTTCTTATCGGTGGTGCAGTGTTTAGCTGGGCCCAGGGTTTGAGTTTCTGCCTGGGTTCCAAATGTGTGGAGTTTGTGTGTTGTCATGTGATTTCCTCCAGGTTCTCTGCCCCCTCCCCCCCCCTCCAGGCCAAAAGCATGCTGAGGCTGACAGGAGTTACCGAATTGTCCATCCTGGTGTCCCTTCCTAAGGGGTTCCCTGTCTTGCAGCCATAGCCTCTGGGATTGGCTCCAGACCTCCTGTGATCTTGACCAGGATGAGCAGTTTAGCAGTTTCAGAAGATGGATGGAAGTTTCTTATCTCAGGGGTGTGTGTGTGTGTGTGTGGAGGGGGGGGAGGGGTTGATCACTGGAGTAGATGTTGGATACAATAAACAAAATGTCCTTTGAGGAGCTGTTCTCTGGGAACTGTGTTCTGAGGAATCCAGTCTAGTGAACAGAGCTTCCACACAAAGGGAAGCAGTCAGAAATACTGGCCCTTTGTTGTTTGGTGCGTGTGGAAAAGAGGGAGAAATGTTGAAAAAGACAACGCAAGTGTGCAGTTACCCACAATGCTCTGCAGCGAGGGAGGCAGCTGACTGGTACCTAAAGGACCAGCGTACTGAGGGATGTTCTCCCAGAACCAGATAAATGAGAGAGCTGGTCTGCAGCGGGGCCTGTATCGCAGCGCTGTGCATCTCACCTGTCATCAGCTTTCAGGCACCTCTATGAAGCAGTAATATGCCATGGATATTCATCACTGCACATGTGCTTTGGTGTAATGGAGAGCATATCAGATTCTGGTGCCAATAAAGCTGTCATCTTAAAAAATGTGGTGCTTCAGTAGGTTAATATCAAGCTATATTGTAAAATATAGTGATAACTGATGGGTTTGATAGCTTTCAGCCATTATTTGCCATATTATGTTGTGTTTGCATAAACAGAGTAATAATGCGGGTATTTCTCTGTGTTGAAGTAAACCAGCATTTTCTGTTTCAATATAAAACATTTTTTGTGTGTAGGACCATTTTGGGTTGACTGTTTCCATACGGGCAGGATTGCTGAAGCCACTGAATTCATAATTCCCATCTCAGATATAGCTGGTGGCAGCAAGTGTCATGTGGCCGGATAGTCTCGTGATGCTGGTCATGTGACCAATGTCTGTCCTGGCTATCGTAACCTCCTGAGACCCCACCCATTCATTAATGTCGATTGTAGTGGACATTTTATTTTTGCATCTATCTTTTCACTGATGTTAGGAAACATATTTATTCTTGTCGTGCACTAAAGAGGACAAGCTGTGAAATTAACGATAAAAATAAATTTGAAAAAAATCTAAATTGTAAGATGTCTTATTTCCTCCAAAGACAAATAACCTAAATTGAAGGACACTTCTTTTCCTTGGGTCTCTAGGTTAAGGCCCTGTCTTGGTTACATACAGGTGAGTAAGCCTCCCTGGGCTCCATGTGCCTTGGTCTCAGGTCAGTGGCAGCTGCTTTCTGCCTCGTGGCTGCCACACACTGACCTCCTGGGACACCCCTGTGGGATAAATTCCAAGATGGCCAGGGAAGGATCTTTCATCGTTAATCATTGAACTGCGCTGCCAGTGCCTTGGTGCGGGTAGGAGCGGGGCAGTTCCACCAGGAGATGACATGTGGGAAAGGATCTTTATTTGTTTAGAACCAACGCTCTTCAAATCCCATGGCCACGTCTGCCTGCATGTTTGTTCACTTTATATGTTTATCCTGTGGTAACCCTGCAGGGTTCACCTGAACCCACAAACACTGCTCCCCAAGGTTGACTGTGTGACCGTTAGCCCTGTGGTAGACCCACTGAAAAATGCAGCAGTAACCGGACATCCCCTGGTGGTCCTACATTTATTCTCAATTCCTATTATTAAGCAACTGATTTACTAAAGTACCTGCCACAAGTCAGCTCTTACAGCACCTGGCAGTAACTGCACACTGCAAAGTCTCTTCAGAGGTTGACACCTGGTGCTGCATTAATACATAAAGGGTATAGCAGTGATATATTTGCTTGTATATTTTTTAATCAATCTCATGCTCATCCACAGTGAATATTAGAAATGTTATGATGCATTTTCACAGACTAAACGATGGGGATCTGGTCCATTTGCATTTGGGTTTCATTCCTTTGCTTGATATTTGTGTTAGATCCCATGGGGATAAAGGGGATGATCTCAGACTCAGCGGAAGGGACCTTTTATAACGGAGCAGGGAGTGGGAGTGACGTGATTCAGTAGCCGTCTGATGTTATGATTTTACTGCCGATATTCCCTTTGAAGGAGTGTGTCTTGATGTAGTTACAGCTTATGGTAAACAGAGTAAGGATCATGTGTTGATGTTGTCCTGATAAAGAATGTCTCAGCGGTAACATAATTGCTTTGAAGCCCCGGAGTTGGGGGAATCAAATCTCAGGTTTCCTGTTCCTCCCGCAGTCAACATGTATAATGTAGGCTAGTTGGTGTTTTAAAATTGCAAATAAGAGGTGTGCCTGCATATATATGTGTGTGTGTGAGTGTGTGTGTGTGATCAGGATGGATGCGTCCATTAAATTGCACCAGTTGGACTGATTAAAATATATGACTCACTGTCGATGAGGAGCCTGCTGATGCAGAAATACACAATTCATATTCTATTTACTCTGAAAAACCTGAAAGTCATTTAAATTATAAGATGGATATGTTGATATTTGGATGGGAGAGCTGATTTAAAAATACATTTAAAAAATGTTTATAAAGTATAAGATTCATTAAAAAATGCATATTTGCACATGCAAATGCACCAGCTGTAAGACTACTGTGCATGTGGGAATTTCATGAATTGTCTAATTGTAGACAAACACAGTCTAATCAATTGTGGCAAGTGACAGAGTGACACAGATGACCATTAAGTGGGTGGAAGCCTCAGTTCCACGACATCCATCCATTCATCTTTCACCTGCGTATGCAGGTCAGGGTCACATGGGGGCAGCAGAGAGCACAAGACTGGGGTACATCTTGGTGTACATGGGGGCAGCAGAGAACACAAGACTGGGGTACATCTTGGTGTACATGGGGGTAGCAGAGAACACAAGACTGGGGTACATCTTGGTGTACATGGGGGTAGCAGAGAACACAAGACTGGGGTACATCATGGTGATAGAAATCAGGTTAAATAAGAACTGAAAGAGCATGAGGCAGATGCTGTTTATACCCAAGTATCAGTAGCCAACAATGCTACTCCACTAAAAATTCCACGGCTAATGCTATTGAATCCATGCAGTTTTATCATTATTGCACCTCTCTGAAAACCTAAAATTCCTCCTCATTTGCGAAACATAAGAGGGGAATTCTCCCCCACTGTGAGAACTGAATTTTAAGCCCTGTAGCTAGTGCTTTCTCTAGTCAGCAAGATTACTGTGTGCTTTCAGCTAGCTAACTATTGGTAGAACAAGGGAATATTTTATGTTTAATGTACCCTACCTTTTATAGTTGTATCCCTCTTTACCGCTTTCAGACGTTTAAGTGATGTGCAGCCATACATTCAACACAGTGTTTGTGTTTTTTGTGAATCCGGGGTGAGGCGGCTGGGTGTAAATATGGATGCCGCGTGAATATTTGCAAATAGGCACTCATTTACCATAATCTCTGCTTATGTGTTGCATTTTTATTTGTTACTGTATTGTATCGGATAGCAACGTTTTGGAAATGTTTTTGCCCTTGAAAGTCTTCTCTCACGCAATATGTGCTGCAAGCTGAGTCAGCTGGAAGGGAAATCAGAAATATGGAAATCCTGTCCTTATAACTGCTTGCACTTGCTCCCAATGGCTTTATTAGGTTTCTGCAGTATGCTTACTTTGCCATAGTTGTAATGAGCTGTTTTGAACACAAGGGGCGCACTCTCCTGCTTGTTCTCTGAGAACTCAACATTTTGCCGTCTGACTAACACACACAACAGAAGGCTAAAGGACGATCAAATGTAAAATCATGATGTCGAACAAGTTATTCAGTTTTGTTGCAAGAGTACTTTTTATATAAATTAAGGTATGAACAACATTTATATATTTTACATTTTGATACAAAGGTTTGGGAGAATTTGTGAACATGAATGTATGACCAAATTTGAGGCTTTGAAGTGGTGAGGGACACTTGGGCTGCCCCACCCTGCTACTTTTGGTTTTCTTCGCAATGAACCAGTATGGGCAGCAGGTGGCGACGTGGTTGAAGACATAGAGTTATGGGCAAAGGGCTTCAGGTTGCAAAAAACAGGTAGGCTAAGGTTGATCAGAATTCCTTCAGTGAAATATGTGTATCAAAAGCAGATCGCTTAAAAAAGAGATCAAAAAGTTCGATTACAAATACATTTCATTCAAGTGACCACAATGAAAGGAGTCTTACATCGAGTACAGTGCAATACTCTATACAGTACATATCACAATAGGAGTTGGATAATAAATAAGGTTTTTTCTAATCTGACTGTTTCTCGTCAGATGTTTGGGAAAGTCTCAGCTGTATCTCTATGGATGTCATTTTTATTACTGACAGCTGACTGCCGTGTGGACATCAGTGGCGGAGTTTTCGTTTTTGAGGTATCTTGCAGTGGCTGCGCCCTCCCACCTCTGGGTCCAGATTTGACCACATCTCCACCAATATCTTTCCTTCCTTTAGTGTGTGCATATGCCAGTCCCAGATCTCCTGCAAAGGCGGTCCCACCTCCCTGGTGTCTCATTGTCGCCCCCTGCTGGTTGACGTGTCAAGCGACAGATAGTTGGGCCACTCTCGGCAGGCGTGCAGGGCAAGGTTCTACTAGCAGATGGGGGATGGAGTCCTGTCACCTAGGGGGGGTGTAACCATAGGGTCTCTGCAAGCAAAGTGATTGGTGGTTGGGAAGAGGGTGAAGGTAGTAATGCTCCACAAGGGCAGCCAGTGTTGGGAAGGATACTTCTGCTTCCAGGAAGATTCGGGAGTCCTGCGGATAAAAGAGACAGGAATGCTGAAACCGGTAAACAGCCATGCGCACAGAACTCCGTGCTGGTCTTCAGCATTGAAAGCGGCGGGCAGGGTAGGCCTCGGGTCGCCAGAGCTTGCCCACGGAAGCACGTCGCGCTGCACTGACCTCCTCGAACAGCCTGTAGTTCCTGGCTTTGTTCAGTCCCACGTCCCACACCACCAGCACCTGTGGAGACGGGACGCCACAGCGCAGCATTAAAACGCGGCGTGAGCTCGCAGCCAGGTGGACAGAGTGCGGGGCGCAGCGGAGGACGAATACACCCAGCGGGACGCTCAGCACTGCAAACTACGAGATGTCGCGCCTCAAGCGTCTGGTTAAGTGTCAAACCACCGCATACAAAATACACTGCGCTTCTGGCAGACTAGGCCTCTCACAAACGGCTATAATTTACACAAATGGCGATTTATGCAGCTGGATATTTTACTGAAGGTTGTTCATAAGCCTTGCTGCCGAGGTGAAACTGCCGAAATCAGACTGCTGTGAAATACGCTTTAGAAAGCGTGCTATACCTTAGATGTCTTTGTCCCTGAGTCCCTGATGCAGTACAGTCCATCTTGAGGAGATTTGCTAGTTTCTCTAAATAGCCTGTAATTAAAAGGCATCGATGATTTATGAACATGCTAATAAATGCTGAGCAAAGAAACTCTTAATTTTGTTAATGTAATTCTTACAATAGACACCAGAGGGAGACAAAGGCAGAGCCATACAGCACGCAAAAAAATTGCTTAATTTAAAACTGAAAAGATTAACAAAAAGCAGTTCTGATTGTGTAGTACTGTATTGTACACCCACTCTAATGCTGCAGAACAGGGCTACTATTCATTTCTTACTTTTCAACATTGCTGGTTTCTGTCGTTTTAATGAACACCGAATCTGGCAGTTGCACCTGGGGGAGAACAGAAAATACATGCTGTTTTTAGGATATGTGTGCATTTGTAGGGCTTAACAGCTCTAATACATGAAGAGAATTATCTTTAGGCTGCTTCTGTGGGATACGGCAGACCAAGAACATAACGGAGGATGGTGCCACGAAGGATCCTATGTTGCTGCTCCCATTTGTCGCTTTTCCACTGGCATACAGGAGCCGACCCGTAGCTAAGCTGTACCGTAAAGAGAGACTAGTTACAGCGCGGTTCCAGCTCGCTTTGGTTTTTCACTGCAGAAGGGCCTATTCGGTAAACACTTTGCTGAGAACGATACTGATTTAAAACCAAAGATATGATTATTTACTGTTCACATGCTGTACATCGTGATTTACTATCTGCTAATTTCCACTAGCAAGTCTGTGAGAAATACTAGCGGAATTAACATTCGTTTGCTTGAATCTGCACTACGAATCCATTCCATTCAGCTGTACTGTAGTACTCTTTTAAATCGGTGGTTGGAAATTTTCAAGATCCAGGTTACTGGGAATGCATCAATACATCATGATGCCTTCAGATGATCCATGCATATCGACGCAGAGCACCAGTATCTCCGTTCATTTCGACCAATCAGATGGTAGTGATGCAACCAGCTCGGTTTGGTCATGCTTTCGGCCCTGTTGATAAGTGTGGCTGCAGCTTGGGTGCGGCTCAGTTCTAGGAGGCAGTGGAAAAGCCCCCCTGCACTCACGTTTTCGTACTCGTCATCTGAGTCATCCTCACGCTTCGGGGGGGCCTTCCTCAGCTGTGCCGGCACTTCATCCGTGGAGGAGCGAAAACTCTGTCCATCCGGTGAGGATCTTCTGAGGAGAAAAACAAGCTGCAACCACACCTTCGGCAGACAGTCGCCTACCCTGGGAAGTCAATCGGCTGATCATAAACACGTACTGCAATAATTCCCGTGCTGTCACAACAGCTCTATAGTCAGGGCCATGGATACCCTGGAGGATTCGGGGGGGTCCGAGCACTTTACAGGGGTCCTTGGATACACAGTGGTGAGTCAGGGAGGGCCCAAGGTGACATTTTGTCAAAAGGTCCAGACGTTCTTTCTACACCCCTGGAAACAGTATTTATGTCCTATTGAAATTATGCTTAACTTATAAACACACTCAGTCAGATTATCTTTACGATGAACATGGAACAAAGAATTCCTGCTCAAATTTACTGGCTGGTGTGCTTTCAGGACTAATGACCAGGCTCGCACTGGCCTCCTAAGTGTTGTTGACAGGACTTCAAGGGATTTGAGGGAAAGTGAAATATGGGGGGATTAAGGGAAGAAAAGGTACAGTGGGGGGATGTGGGGCAGAGAGAGCAAACAGAGGAACAGGGAAAGGGGGCACTTACTGGAATGGGTCTCTGGTTTTGGTGTCGCTGGGTGAAGGTTTGGGCGCTAGTGAAGGCCTGTACATGGCCGGCTTTGCCAGCTCCTCCTGGGGCTTCTTCACGGGGTTCAGAGGGATCATCGAGGGCTTCGGCCCAAGCACAAGGGGCAAATCCCTCTCCAGATTGACACAGATGGGCAGAGTCCTGGGGCCTTGTATGGGTACCGGGGGCTTGGTTTCCGTGAGGGCGCCAAGGGTAGCCGACGTCGTTTTCCTCGGGATAAGTGGGGCTGTGCGGGGGGTGGTGCTTTTAGGCAGCCGGGGGTGGAGTTCTGGGCCAGCCTTTTGCTTGTGGTGGGCTGCTGGCACAGGGGGTGGAGGGCCCTTGTTGACCATGTTCTTTTCAACCAGGTTATCAGGTTTAGGCAGCTTGGGGAGGGGGAGGGGTGGAACCGGTTTCCTGGGCACAGGGTTTGGAAGATTCTTGGTGGGGGCCAGGGGTGGTGGAGATGCCCTGTGTGGAAAGTCTGTGTGCTGCAGAAATGGAACTGGGGGAGGTGGGTAGGTTGGCGGAGGCTTCACGAGGTGACCTGAATAGACAGATCATAACCACTCTCAGGCTTCCACAGAAAAACCAACATAGGAACTTCACAGTGACAATGTGACAGGAGACCTTTGCAGGCCAACCACTCAAGAGAACAATGCCTCAGGTTATATCAGCGGTTGCAGCCTGGCCACAAGTACAACACTGTCAAGACTCAAGACCGTGAAAAAAGTGCAGTAGACACCTGTTATCGAAACCAACCCCCTGGACCCCCTCAAATGAGTGCAGACCTCAAGTCCCCCAATGCTCAACCACTTGACAATTTAAAGGTAAGTACCCGTCATGCTCTCCCCCTCATCTGGTTTAAGGTAGTCCTCATCCTCTTCCTCCTCATCCTCTACGACGTAGTCTAAGAAGGCAAATACAGTCAGTCAGGAGGTTACCGAATATGGTCCTTACTGGAAAACTCAGGCCATTAAGTTGTCATGGTGCGTTGTAGATGTTGGGAATGGTGTACGTCTCTTACCATCTTCTGTGTCCGGGGTATAGTTTATCTCGAGGGGCTTCTCTATGGACCCATAAAAGCCGTCTAAGTCTGTATTAGAATCGCTGGAACACCAGGGAAAGAAATACCACAATCAAAATGCCCTTCTTTGGGTAATATCTCCATGCTACTTAAACTTAAAGTCTTATACAGCCTGATTTTCCACTGGAGCACTGCAGGTTCAGGGCTAAATGTGGATCTCTGCTGGCTCCTTAAACATCTGAACACCCAGATTCACGGGACATATTTATATTTTCTGGGACTTTTAGGGCACTTCCGGCCTTTGTGTATCACTCGGAAACACAGCAGCTCCTTGCTGGGAGCCCGAGTTTGGATAGACAGTTTTTTAAGAAGAGGAAACTGCTGGGACTGCAATGATTATGCAAGGTGCAACCAAATAAGGGAAGAGGGCAGAGTCCAGATTATAGCTGCACAGTCAGTGGGAAAACACAGATGTGCAATTGATGGAAGAGGGAGGAGTCTGGATCAAAACGATGAGGTCACCTTATATGTGGATGTGCAAATAAGGGAAAGAGGAGGGGCCTGGATCAGAGTGTTCCGTGGAGCAATACAGGTGCACGTCTTTCTATATAAGCTTTATAGTTATACCAAGCAGTGTAGTAAGGAAGCTTAATATTCGTCTTTCACCATATTCACTGTCAGTTTCCCTACTGGCTATGCCATGACGCACTGGAATAACATTTAAAGATAAGATTAAAAACAAAGCAGCAATCCTACCTTGCGACACGGGCATCTCTTCTGTCATGATAGAAGTCAATTTCTTTTCGCAGGTTGACCATCCATTTCTGTCAATTTTAAACCAGAGGTCACAAATCAACATCGACCCTACTGCCCCCTCCTGTTCAGTGGCATTATTGCCAATAACAGATTCCTGGACTGATGCATAAATGGGGATTATGTGACTTTTCTAAACGCATCGTAACTGACTGAATACTGACAATGATGATGATAACTATGATTTACTGTACTCTTGTGTTGAAGCTGTTCTCAATTAGATAACTAGTGTATTTAATCAGGGGGTTAACCATAAAGAGCCACACTGCCCCCTGCTGGCCATCAATGGCCTCACCTTTCTCTCATCCTCACAGGCTGCGGAGAAGTACCAGGTGCGATGCCTCTTGCTGAAGTGGACGATCTTGAAGGGAAACACATTGTTGGCAGTCGTTTCCTCTGCGGCTCGCATCACTCTGTTGGCAGAGCGTGTAAAATGACGGTCACGCATCCAAATTAAGATTATGAAGATTTTGTCTCTTCTCCGAAAAATAACAAAGCACGCACGACAGGAGTAACTCTCCAAAGGTTGTCAGTCAATGAAATATTTAATATAGACCAGTGCTTCTCGATATGGTCCCCGGGGACCCCCAGGAAGTCCATGTACTTACTCCCAAGGTAGCTGGGTTGAGAATCACTGACAGTAAAGATAGTAAAATGCTATTGGACAGCAGCGTGAGACACTACATTAGCTACATTAGCTAAATCTACGACACAACGGACAGGCAGCATCAGCAAGAGCAAATAATCTGTAAAAGCTGGTTAAGCCAATTATACATTTACGACTGTTGGGAGAATGTGAAGACACCTAAAATCATTTAAAAATAAGGGTACTTGTAGATTTTCTTTGATGTAACTCAATTTGTGTTATTTCAACAGGCATTGACAAAACAAAATGGACACCCAGACTAAAATGCTGCTCTACGTTCACTGGTTCCTGTTACACCCCCCCCCCCACCCCCTCATCCGACACAGTCTGAAAGGCTGCCTGGAGGCACTGGCATTAAACATGGGGAAGGAGGGGGGTTAAATCCCCCCCAGTAATGAAAACCAGCCAATACAACCCCCTGGACCCTTAAATGGGTGGGGACCTCACCCCCTCCCCAATGCACAGTACAAAGGTAAACCCTTGCCTGGAGCTCTAATTCCCTGGAGCCAAATTGCCATGGTTATAGCTGCCCTTTGGGCCGGGGGAACCTGGGAGCGGCTCGAGCGCTGGGGAGGAGTTGCTCTGGGGGTCTAATTATACCCCATGTCTGGCCAGGATGCAGCAAGAGCTCAGCCTGCTACGGCCACAGGAGGAGGGATCAGTCCCAGCGTCCAGAATAACAGAGAAAATAGAGATTAAAACGGCTTGGATAACTGAGGAAGGCAGGCTATGCCCTGCCCTCGTTTTTATTACTCGTCATACTTGATCGAAACTTAAAGAGGAGCGGCAAACAGAGGCGACTGCGGTTGGACGTTGAACACAGAGTGGGCAGCTTGCTGGAGCTCATAATCGGAACCTCGAGCCCCTCAAGGGAAGCGGATAGGAGAGAGAGACTTCCTGTGAGACAGGATGTGGCCGCCGGCCCCGTGACGTGGCCTAAAAACTCTAATTCACCTAAGTGACGCGTGGGGTGGGCTGCCCAGCAAGCTATTTTAGAGTTTAAAGAAAACTCTGCGTACAACCAACAGCAGCTCACCGGGGGTGCATTTCAGTACAGTCCTGAGCACTGACCTGTTATAGCCGTTGAGGGAGAACGCCCCCTGTGGTGAGGGGGAGGTACTGCTCTTAAAGTAATACACGCAGCCCTTGTGAAGGATGATGAAACGGAGGGGCCCTGGATGAAATCAGAGGTCATAGGCAGACTTGTCAAACAGTGAATTATTATAAATATACAATACTGGTGTCTGTGGCTCCTGGGCTAAGCTATTTATGCTGACTGACCCAGTACAGTGCACATCAATAAGTGTTAAAAGATGACCTTGACAGTGGATTAAAAAGTGCTGTCTGGATTTAGGTATAAAGCAAGATGAGGATTGTGTAAAACTCAGCAGGGGTAACATTATGACTGATGTTAATAATTACAGTGTTCATTTGTAATTCAGGCAATAATTATACACTGAGTGTGTTGGTTTGGCTTAGACGTTTAGTTCCTCCTCAAACGGGAAGAACTTTGACCTTCTGGTGACAGGTGCACTTCTTCAAACAGTGTGTTGGCTTGTGAACATCCCTTAAACTTGGGTGTCAGCATTACAGTTACTCCTCAGACCATGAACCGCTTGGACAGCAGGGGGTCGCCACGGTGACTCACATTTCATTAGGCTGAACTGACTGCCGCCCTTCTTATGGAGGTATCCGGAGTGTGACACGCCGCCCGGCATGGTCAGGAGGTTCTGGGCGCCGATGGCCCTCATCGGGGTGGGCCAGGGTACCTGAGAGGAGGCCATGTTTCTGAGAGAAGGGAGAAAAGCTCTTGGTGTTAATGCAGCGTCCTACAGCAGCCAGCAGCCTCAGAAGAAGCACTGCACATTCACACATGCTTCTCAGAAGCGGGCTGGACAGGCTCAGCCCCCCCCTTCAGGAGAACAGCGTTTACTGTCGGCTAACTTCAAGTTTCAGGCTGGGAAGCCGCATCTATCCCCACCCCACCTCACCACCACCATCAGAAAGTCCACGTTCAGCAACGTACACCCCCCCCCAGACTGAAAGGCTTTCAGGAGAAGGATCAATCGGGAAAAACAAAGCCCCGCCAGCACGCTCCAATCTTCATACCGTTTCAGTACCTAAACCTGCTCGTCTTCCTCAAACCCACAGGCATTCGCTCCTCTCCAGCCGCCTCGCCACAGCACCCATCCCTGCCCCCCTCACCTCCTCTTCACCCGCCTCCCAGGCGCCACGATCGCGGATCTCTCACCAAACATGCCAGACCGTCAAGCCGGCCGCGGACGGGAGCCGGTGAACTGACGGGATCTGGATCACGTCGGCAGAAGCCTGCCGGCAAAGCCGTGACCCCACCCATGGGAAAAAGAGGAAGGAAATGGGATGTTCTGCCCTCCTCCGAGCACACGGTTTCCTGCCCTTGCAGCCAAGACCCCCCGGGATGGAACAGGAATCCAGAGGCAGACTGAAAGCAACTGATCTGCATGGTGTGGTCCCTGCAGGGTGGAGCAGGAGGCTGAATGGGTACCAGGGGAGAACGACGCCAGATTAAATCAGCAGCTGCAGATCCGGAAGATGCTGACTGTCCAGAGTGTCTCAGACAGGCAGAGGGTGTGAGTGTCTGGGCACAGGCTGGTACCGCAGACCTCCTGGTGACCCCTATCATTAGACCTTCAAAACACTTTTTTCCTGTCAGGGTTCGCGGACGACAGATAAGCAGTGGAGACACACTCCGCCTCCACGGGGTGACTGGTCAAGATGATTTAAGAATCAACTCTGAGGTGCACAAGGACAGGATGGAAATAGAAAGTCATCCCCGTCTCCGTTTTGTATGCGGAAGTGGTCAAAAGTTACAGTGGTACAAAGATCAGCAGAGCGATGTCTTGCTAGTACTGTACATATGGCAGCGGTCCACTAGCGGCGGTCTGCGGACGCGCATTCTGGCAGGTGAACACGCAAGCAGAGTGCGATCTGCGACACGTTTGCAGGCTGTAACCAGCGCCACTCAGCACGGTCACCTGAAAATGCAACTGAAATTAGGCTTCTTGTAAATGCCGCAGCTTCCTGTCAAGCATGGCGGCTGAGAGATGGAGGACGATCATTTTGGACACCTTAATCCTTCAAAATCAGGGTGCGAGATACTCTGAACAGGCCAAGGGTTCGAGGGGGGTGGGGGAGACGTGTACCCGCAATATTTAATTGATTAGTCTCCCCCAAATAAATGGATATTTAAAATATTGCATTTAATGTACTAAATTTTTTAGGTTGTATCCCCCTATTATGGGACTCTTTCCTACACATTTGTCTTCAAATGCTGAAATGAGTGAAACTGGCACTAAAACTTTCACTGAGCTGATTCTTTTGAAAATCACCTGCACAAATATTTCACTGAAGTGAGGATCTATATATAAATAACGAACACGGAACCTGAATAAATGAAATATCTCACAGTAATTATTTTCAGTAGTGTCATTATTTTCAGTATCTGAGGATAATTTCGGGGAAGGGCTTATAATAAGCTGGATGGGCCAGCTGCTGTAAGCTCTGAGGTGAGTGAGCATTTTCCTTATCGCATTTTCTGTAATTGTGGTTAATTAAGAAGATCCGGGTTGGCTTGCGCTGGTTTGAGGGGTAGACGTTTAACCATAGTCAGATACCCACACATTCCCTTCACACACACATACCAGGGGCGGGGGGTAACCTCTCACTGGCGCGCATTCCCGTGCTGTACACACGCGTGTCCGCTTCCCCGTGTCTGTACGCACGCGTGTTCCCACGGTCTCTCTTCATCTCGTTTGTAGGTAGACAGAGTGAAATGCACGCATTCCTATTAGCCTGTACATGGCCTTAATTTTTTTCACTGCCACCATGACCAACCGATTTAATAAAGGATAATTAACTCAAACACGGATGTCACTTTCTGAAACATTTAATTATTTATTTTGGGTCCTGAAGAAGCTGAGAAGTAAGCTGCCTGGAATTGTGCCGGATGCAGTTTTGGTCACACGGACCAAATCGTAAGCAATAAAGAAAAAAAGCAACCAGGAAAAGCAATGTACGTAGATGCAAATTCTATACAAGCTTAATATTACATAGCCTGTGTTGGATGCAATTTTCAGCATAATTTTCCTGTTTCTCTGATAGGCTAATTCGTGTTTCTACAACAAAGAAAACTACTCCGTCTAAGTCTGACCTAACGTTAAATTATGGCTGTTAGAATAAAGCAATAGATCCGTGAATGTATCCTAGCATAATATGTGACATTACAGTATATTGGGTCTCAGTAAATTTAAACTTGCAAGAAATTGTAGAGAAATCTGTTGTTTATGCTATTGACTAACAGACCATTTGTAGGTGATTGGCAATTCCATACCAGACAAAACTGTATCATTGTATGTACGCCGGACCGTCAAGCCGGCCGCGGATCGGTAACAGCTCCATTCTGCTCCAATGAGCCTCTCAGCACGTCGCCTCAAACTGCATTCCCATTGGCTTTCTGTGTGACCAAGGGGACAGAGCAGGTAAGCAAGAGGTGTCAGAGCGTTTAGATGATGTCCACGGCCCACAAGAAGTGAAATGAACTTAAGCGATCAAAAGTATGGCATTTTCAGCCAGAGCTGGAGAAAGACAGGAACAGAAAAATGGTAAATACAAGGGTGATAACATAAAGTACTATTTCAGATATGCCATACTTTCAGAGTCATCATGCCAGTACTCTTACTCATCATGTACAGTATATTCAGTACTCTTACATATACACTCACTAGCAACTTTATAAGGTAAACCTTGCTACTACTGGGTTGGACCCACTTTTTCCTTCAGAACTGTCTGAATTCTTTGAGACATACATTCAACAAGGTGTTTTAAACATTCCATGGAGACATGATTGCATCGCGAGTCGCTGCAGATTTGTCAGCTGCATCTTCCTGATGTGAATCTCAAGTTCCACCACATCCCAGAGGTACTTTATTGGACTGAGATCTGGTGACTTCTTCATGTTGAAGAAACCAGTCAGAGATGAATTGAGCTTTGTGACATGGCGAGTTATCATGCTGGAAGTAGCCATTAGAGGGTATATGTATTGTGCTTATAATGGGATGGACATCACTAACAATACTGAGGAAGGCCGTGGCATATACACTATGCTGACTTTTTACTATGGGACTAAAAGTGTACTAAGGAAATATCGGCCACACCATTACACCACAACCTGAATTGTTAATGCTAGGTGGGATGGATCCATGCTTTCATGTTGTTTACAACGAATTATGACTCTGCATCTAAATGTCTTGGCATAAATCGACAGTCATCCCACCAGGCATCATTTCCCCAATCTTCCATTGTCCAATTTTGGTGAGTCCGTGTCTGATGCAGCCTGAGTTTTATGTTCTTAGCTGACACGAGTGGTACCCGGTGTGGTCTTCTGCTGTTGTAGCCCGTCTGCTTGTTTGATGTGTTTTGTATACCTCAGTTGCAATGAGTGGCTATTGCAGTTACTGTTGCCTTTCTATCAACTTGAACCAGCTTGAGACCTCAATGCACAACATAACATTTTGGTCCATGGTGTTTTTTTTGCCCTGTAGTATATTTTGTACAGTACTGTTACACATATATGTACCATATTGTTAGAGTCATAATGTTATTATTGTTCCACATATAACATGTAGCACTGCTAGGGTCATATTATCAGCACTGTTTTCAAATATAACATGCAGTACTGTTAGACGCACAAGGTCTGTACTGTTACGCATATATCGCATGCAGCGCTGTTACAGACGTAATTCATGGTTCTGTTAGGCAGACATGGAACTAAGTCATGTAACTGCTGGATCACAAGTAAGTCACAAGTCTAACCATCAAGTCTCAAGTCATGCTTCTGAGAATTAATCACTGAAGTGTAGGGTGGTGGTGGCCTAATGGTTAAGGAAACACACAATTGAAAGGTTGGTGGTTCGAATTCCTGATCAGTAAAGTACCATCCCCAAGCACTGCTCCCTGGGCACTGAATTAGCTGCCCCCCTGCTATGTCATGATGTCACATATGGGTTAAATGCAAAGGACACATTTAGATGGTGTGTCACCAATGGCCAGTCACTTCATCTTCACCTATCTTCTTCTTCTTCAAGTCAGATTCAAGCAAGTCAAGCCAGAGACTTAGTTAAGCAAGTTATAACTAGTTATGGTCAATCCTTAAGTAATTTCATCACCAGTGACATCGGTGACAGTACGATAAAATGTCAGTGATTAATTTAACAATGATGTTATACATTTAATTGTTAATTTAAACACTGTTAGTTTAACCTGTTTTATGGGTCTCGAAATAGTTTTTCCACGTTTTAAAGAATGCTGTCTTTTTTTACTTCATCTGCATACAAATTTCAGTAACCAAAGATTAGTATTTTTGGTATTGATGGTGCCATGGCTACTTTTTGCTGGTGCGCTGAACTGCCTTCACCAACAAATCACTTGTTGGCTTGGCCTATGGTGGCTCCTGTCATTTATGGGGTCACATGGTACAGCATTCTTGAGGTTCGGAAAAGAGCAGCCAGAAGCACAAGTGTGGAGCCAATGATGAAAGGCAAAGGTGGAGCCTAATATTAATTGTGGTGATAGAATGTTTGATTTTACAAGTCATTTATGATAAGTCTTAGTCAAGTGTCAAATCAACAAAATCCAAGTCTAAGTTATTGAGTCTTTTTCATAAATTGGCAAGCAAGTTTCCACTCTTAAAAACTGGGACTCGAGTCTGACTGATATAATGGGCAGTACCGTTGGAGTCATAATATCAGTACTGATACAGATATACAGTACTGTAAAGTCATAATATGCAGAATGTTAAATTCATAATACACAGCATATCAATGAATTTTAGCAATAGTTTCACTTCCAAAATGGTGTCACTTCTCAAAACAAAAATCTTCACAACAGGACAACGATAGCATATCCCTGTTTCATCATAGATCCACAGCTCATCATCTTACTTCAGGGAGCCTGTTTCTAGTGATTTGCCAGTGGGGGGACTCCTGTGTGTGTGTCTGGTAGGGCGACCCACAGGCGCGCACTCTGTACGGGCTGCGTCTCCACCCCTCTGCTGTGGCAGTTTGAGTTCGGCTTCTATTTCATACTTGTTCCTCTTTTGCTTTTCGTCTCTTTCAGACACACTTGGTTCCCTTTCTTTAGTGGAATTCATATTTCCATGGGTAAACTTCAATTTCCCCCTTGTCTGTTTCGGTTAAGTGCCTCAATCGGACTTCTCCGAGAAGATAATAGTTACTTTCCCTTTGTGTCACTTCCTGTTTGCTAACTGGACCCAGCTGCTCCCTAAACAAGCTTCCTTAGCCTGACTATAGTCATACTGAAACTAAACAAAGACAATTCTGAAAGTCCGAATGATAAAACATTTCACTGCCTTAACCTGCCATATTGTGCAAAAATGCACCATTTCTCTCAACAGTGACATTTCCCCTTGGTTTTTAATGTACTTGCTCATTAAACAAACAGTGTGTGTAGACTTTGTTTTGCATCAGTAAGATGGATACCTGTCAGCACAATACACACTCCTTCATGTTGCAGCTTTCGATAGATAGCCCCCACAACAGCATGATTTGTGCTTTACCACATATTCATGAAACAGCTATTTACTACGCGACATTTTTAGTAAAAGCCTTGAGCGTTCTGCTCCTCAAGGACTGATCATCAACAGACCTTAGCTGGAGTGAGGACCCCTTTTGCAGACATTGCTCAAGACTCCTACCTCTATTCTCTGCGTGACATTAGCGCCGGGAAATGGGAGGCTAGTGTCAGTTCCATTGCGGAGGATATCATTTACACGATCACACATAATGGCTCAGATAAGCTGGTCTCTGACGCAGCTTGGGGAGTCGCTGGACCTTGTACGGACATTTTGGAGAGACAGCTTCGCAACACAGTAACAATGAGCTGAAACGCTGAGACTAAACACCTTCACAGGCCAAAAGGAAACACGATGACTTCCACATGCCCACCCGCGCTATGCAAACCCAACGACAAACAATAGCTACTACATAATTAATCCCAACCCACAGCTGCTCTCACCTACACTCCATCCCAACCAGCGTACCTTCCAGAATACTCCCCTAAAGACCAACTCTGATAGCACAAAGTTTTAACATCACTGTGCCTTCGTCCCTATGTGATAGTGCTCCTCCCCGGGCGAAATACAGCTATTTATTTGATAAGAATAAGACAGTAAGGTGAACTTACATGCCATCCCAGTCTTTGTAGCATGTCTTTACGGTGTGTTGACCCGAAAACGCGAATGATTTCATCTTCTTCACTGACACAGCCATGGGCATGCAGAGCCACCATGTTACCTTTGCGGGCCGCAAACTGTGACATGGAATGAAGGACCCAACAGCTACCTCATTAGGCGTCCGTTGATACGCCAGTGGCAGGGAGGACCCCAAATGGTGTGACGTGTCCAAGCTACAGGAAAAAGCTTCTGCCAGGCCGTGTTTGCGAGCAGCACCCCCACCCACCTATTACGCACTGACTGACATCTTGCAGAGGCGACTTCCTGTTCACGCAATGTGGCAAATTTGATTGGCTGATGGCTCTCCCCCCAGCCCCCCCAGCCCATGGGCAAAAGAGGGACTTTCCAGGTCCTGTCAGTCATTTTGAAGCAAAGACTGAACATATGGGAAACTGCTGCCTCACCGCAGCTTCTGCCACCATCCCGACAACTCATGGCGATTTTATTGACATTTAACCTCCCCATCTTCTGTCAGATGCATTTTTACTCTTTTCCTGTAAACTGTCTCTCCAATGCAATACCAACGCAAAGTTTTACAAGTTTTGCAAATGCTGACTATCTGCACTGAAATTATCCACCAATACTCTACGTACTGCATTTACCTAGGGGGAAATTTAGCTTGACTTAACAATTCTCCCCCCCCCCCCCCCCCCACCCCAATAAAAGA
>JABFEB020000113.1:20975014-21005676 GCA_019775895.2 Stomatorhinus ivindoensis
GGGGGGGGGGTCAGCTGAACAGATGTTGGCAAGAGGACACAAGAGTCGTATGTCTATGAGCAGACACTTGCTCAGATATACAGTGGGAAGCACAGCGCCACACAAACACACGGTGGCAAGCGTGCAAGAACATGATTGCGCCACAAAACTGGTGTACAAACCCACACACGTGCCCCCACACTCACTGGCGGGATTCTCACACACAGGCACACCAGTAAAGCCTCCAAACAGACATTTAACTGGATCCACAAACTTGTAAGCAAATGGAAAAAAGATGTCACAATCCCATAGCTCAAAATAGCAATTCCATGAAACCAGTATAGCATCAAATAAAAAATATTAACCTATTAAAGCTCCAGAAAAAGGTTGAAATTCTTATTCTTAAACTTGAATCTGCCTCATATACTTTTTACAGGGACAGCAGACTAAAAGTTGTGCCGGTTATATCTATCAAATAGCTGTGCCAGTTGTATCCCGTGCTGTGACTCAAATGCTGTGACTCCCATGCTATGACTCCCATGCTGTGTTCCTCACACCGTCACATCAAAGTCCAGTGAGATTACAACCTTCTGAAAAGGCAGTAACATAGATACTGATCGCTGTACATAAATGCATAAATCACGGGCTCATTCACGAGGTCCTGATGTGTCAGACAGTCATATTGAGGATAATTATCGCTGTCTTTCACCTAAGGGCTCCTTGCTGGAACAAAGCTACCCACCCAAACACTGATCTGTTTATGACTTCTGCTCAGCTCTCAGAAATCACGCACGGCACGTGTGCCACTGAAGGCATGGGCTTCGTGACGGCCCCCGGCTGAGAGGGGGTGTTTCACATTCATCCACAGAGAAGACACTGCCCCCCCCCCCGACCAGCAGCTGGGAAGGAAGACAAATAGACTATCTTACCACAAAGCTAATATTAAAAAGCCGCATGCTGGTCTCTCTTGGGTTAGCCTCTCATTTATGTGCTCTGCAACCAACACCAGCAAGATGGGCTGCTAGCCAACGGGTGTAAAACCACGTGTGTCGTAATGTAAGCTTAGTAGGAATGTGCATTCTAGATGTACGTGCCATGCGTGTGCACAAGCAGGTCACAGACAGTGTTCCTCACAGACTGATATCTTTGCTTCCTATAACAGGAAACAGGTTTATGATGGGACCGTATGACCTCCGTGTGGGACGATGGCCTGCTCCCTTCACACCGAGTGAGTGGGCTTTCAGTCTCATCTCTGGCTGTAAGGTTTCACAGCATACTAGTCTTCTACGTTTTTTTTTTAAATTAACATTAAATATCAGTTTTGCATATCAATAAAGCTGATTATAGCGAGCCTATTGTTTTTGAACATTTTGGTGATCTACGTTTTTTTTTTTAAGAAAATCAACATTAGATTGCAGGTTTGCATTATAATAAAGCTGATTACAATGAGCCTATAGTTTTGTTGGACACATTGATCATATTTTTATTTTTGGTTTGCTTTTGAGTAGCCCTGTGCATTTGGACCTGACAGCTCTTGTTGGGAGGATCCCGTTAACTAGCTTTCAGAAAACCCAAGACTAAACCCAAGACATAAATTCCACCAGCATGACTCTAGATGGTGGGTGGTGCTCTTTTACCATTTAGCCAGTGTTGAACCCTACCACCATGAAATTAACTGACGAACGCAGCAATACATACTGAGGGGCAGATTAATGTCTCTGGGGGGGGGGGGCTGACACGGGTCCGGGGCCACCCTACGTAAACTGAAAGAGAAATGAGAGGGAATTAAACATGATGGAACATCAATAATCTGCTAATATAACTGTGGTCAAAGTTGCTAATCAGGGTGTGGGTAGGAGTCCTCTTGGAAAAATATGCTGCTTGGGGGGAGGATCAGTGAGGCAAAACTAAAAAGTTTACCGGCTCCCACCTTTGCCGTGGCCCTAAGCTGTAGCCTAGGATAGCCTATAACTTACTTGGCCCCTAATGCTAAGGTCAATCTTGATTTTTTTTGTTTGTTTAATTGTCTTCTCTCCATCTCTTTTCACAGTCTGAGGACCACTCTAGTGTGACAGCATCAAAGACACAGGGTATGTGATGTTGGCCTTGTGTCTTTGCCTCGCTAAACTGTATAGTGTGAAGTATTAAAGTAGGAATAGTCCATTACAGCCAGGACGGGGGCCAACTTTGTCGCTAAAAATGCAAATAACAGACATAATTTAAATGATGGTATTTTAATATACAGTATCCGTGAATGTAACTTGTGGAAATTCTATCTTCATGAGGCTCCTGGTTTTGGGAACCTCAGGCTGCCCCCTACATTTGCCTTTACGGTCAGTCTGCCCCATATATACTTACATATGTGTGTCCTTGGGCATGGTGACTTCAGCTGAGGTGCTCGCTCACTCGCTCACTCGCTCACTCACTCACGCCACCTCTGGAGTGCTTTCTCTCACCCCCAACAAAAAACACTTTCCCTGTATCTGTTTTTCCCGACACCATAATGGCTGTCCATCATTTTCATTGTTCCCACTGGGTTTGGTATGACCTCCCTCCATCACCATGTCACATGGTGCCGCCCGGCATCCTGTCCCGAACACGTCAAACTGTCTGTGACACAAATCACCGTGCCCTGCGCCTACTGACCCCCCGACACGCTCAAAGCCGCACTGCAAGGTTTTTGTAGGTCACAAGTGGAAATTGAGAACGCAGGGCAAAGTGTAATGCGATTCCAGCAGCTTGACCGCATCCTGTTGCATGCCTCCTCCCCGCTGTGTCTGCATTTTGCCGCCCACCTGTGCATGTTGGTCTACTGCACCCCATGCCCTGTCCATGTCAGTGGTGAGACATGTTTGCTTTCACCCCTAAAGAAAACACACATCCGCTTGTCTTGGCCTGGGTCCCAGTGCAATCGACCTCTCTGAAGGGGCTGCAGCTCTCCCATAATAGACTGTTTACAAACAAAGACAACATCCTCGTCTACATTTTAATTATAGCATAACATACGGCACAGTGTAAATATAGTAACATATCATATTATTGTGTATATAACATGTACCACCGCAGCTCCACAAATATGTCCGTGTAGATACGGCTGCTGCCTGCTTACCAGCCGCAGTGTTATATGTATGTGAGAACTGAGACAGCAACTGGATCCATGTCACCTGAGGTTTGGGGCAGGAAAGAATCAGCTCATTGACAATCTGGTTTACCTTCATAGGGGACACAGGGGTTAGAACAACACAGCACAAAGAGTAATATATGTGCAATGGAGAGATAAAACCTAAACTCTGAGGTATAAATAATACACCTTAATGTGTGCCTGGACAGACATAAACTTCATTAATACCAGAATATACCATTGCAGGCAGACAGAACTTTGATCCCGAACTCCATTTGTACCAGCGTATACTTTTACAGATGGATGTCTCTTTGATCCCAAACTCCATTTGTACCAGCGTATACCCTTACAGATGGATTTCTTTTTGATCCCAAACGTTATATAACTACACTGCTGGGGATGGACTGGTGAATTGTGGTTTGGTATAATTATCGCATAACAGTTTCAATGACCCTGTTTTTTTCAGCAATTAAGCAGAGACTGAGGGCTGAGCTCATCCTTTTCTCAACCGCCCGCTTGCAATCATCTTCGTCTCCAGCAGCTGGCAGGTTGCCCGCTGGATGGATGGATGTGAAGTCGTCTGACAGCCATGTGCACCGACATACCTGGTGCCTGGGATGGTCCAGTTCAATCTAGAAGCGAGGGCTCATAAAATGGCACTGGTGTTCCATTAATGGATATACGGTGCCTACATACTGGTGAATCCGATACTTGAAATATTACATAAACCTTGCAATCGATTGAATCAATGACTGGACCTCTCAGATGCTGACAATGTTAGAGGTATCGCAAAGTAATACACTAATATTTTCAAGATGGAACTGAAAGCACAATGATTCAATAACACATTTTCTGATTTCTGTTTGGTTGTGTGATGGCACTTTGCTGAATGATTTGCTTGGCTGAGCTTCAGCTGTTGTGTCAGTGAAGGTTACCCCAATCTGGCATCAACCGTCCCACCGCATCTGATGGCCTCTTGATGGATAACCTCACGCCCTCGGCTCACTGGAACCCAGCTGTAAGTTAAGCCTGCCATCCTGTGGTCATCATTTCCCACAAACCAGTCCCTTTCTTTTGATGAACCAGGGCGGAGAAGAGAAGTCGTTTGAGACATAAACAATCTGCTGCCTGCTGTGGTGCTTTCAGTGTGAACCTGGTCCCCATCTCCCTTTAATGCTCCATCTGTTTTCCACATTAAACAGCATGCTAATCTGCACCACAAACAAAGGGAGCATGCTAATCTGCACCACAAACAAAGGGAGCATGCTAATCTGCACCACAAACAAAGGGAGCATGCTAATGGCACACAGAGGTCACTCGGTGACGTTTAGCAAGAGGCACCCCCTGCTCCCACACACGCATGAGTGCCCATGACGCCGTGGTTCAGGTCACATGACGTCACGATGTTATTGTTCATGCCCCCAGTCTGTCCTCTATTCACAAAAGGCGCTAAGAACAGACAGGTGCTCAGCCAAGGTGATCATCCTGCCCCTTCGTTTCCATGCAGTTCTCAGAAACGAATGCTTGCAAAACTGCCCTCGTACTGACACTAGGTGGCATGATAGTTAACAAGTGAACCTGCGGCTAATAGGAAGTAGCGCAAGTTGGACTTGGTTTTCAGTTACTGCCACTCCCAATTACACAATTCCCATGTCAGTGAAGCACGAGAGAAGTTTAACCATAGTAGCAGAGGGCAGTGTAGATCAATGGGAGAATCCAGCTCTCTGATAGAGAGACAGGCAGAGGAGGTCTTTTAAATCACCTCATACCTCTGATCTTGTGCTTTAGCCACAAGCTATCAAGCTATTGGAATGTGGTGATCAGTGAGCATTGTTGACATGCCACAGCACACAACAACGAAATGTGTCCTCTGCATTTATCCCATGAGTGACATCGTGACATAGAAGGGGGCAGCTAATTCTGCGCCCAGGGTGCAGTACCTTGCTCAGGGTACCTCAGTGGTGCCTTGCTGGTCAGGGATTCGAACCTGCAATCTTTCAATCGCAAATGCACATCCCTAACCATTTACCCATCACCACCCACACACAATTGTGTTATTAAATGTAGGAGCAAGGGGCGAAACATCCAGCCGATACCCACGGCATTACAAATCAGGCAACATCTGGACCTAGTCTTTAGTTTGGGGACTAACTAGTCTGCGTCACATCTGATGGAGGCACAACCAGGCAGGTGATGAACCAGGAACCAGGAACCAGGAACCAGGAAGAGTCTAGGGGGAGATGCCAGGGGCCATAATACCTTTCAGCTGTTACAGGCGTTTGCTGGTCTTTGCTTTCTTGTAGCACTGGGGAGCTGTGTGCACTGGCACCGTGGGTGTGTCGTGTCTCACAAGGCCCATGAAAGTGACCAACTATAATGTATAGAACTATTTTCAGACAGCATTACCTGGCTCTGCATCCTTCCTAATGCAGTGAACGATGCATGAATTCATGAAGTAAATCAAAATTTAGTTCATTGCTTATGACCTTTCACTCAAAGAAGGTAAATGTTTTCCTGGAAAATGGTTACTCATCGGAGTTGGGCAGACGCATTTTAGCTGCAAGTCCAGTAGATTCCCTGCTTCCGGCCACATGTAGGCTGAGTAAAAAAGTCCCTCTGTGGGATGCTTAGATCACACCCAAAGATTCCTGGAAAGTTACCCTGTATATACATGCTCATTCATCGTGATGGGCTTCTCGTGAGGTTCTCCACTGAAGGAAAAGCCTTCCGCTCTGAGCGTGTGATGGCCTGCTTCTCCTCTGCCCACGCCCATAAACCACGAGCATAACAGCAGGTCTCACCGACTGCCCCTGCGAATCCACCCGACTCCCCTTCAATTGCGCCATTCCCTGAATGCTAACTGGGGTCGTGAACGGTATATTGACAGATGAAAACGCAGCACAGCCATGAGAAGCCAGTTCCTCAAGGGGAAATGATCCTGCGGGGGCGGGGGGTGGGAGGCATTTGCATGACCCTGTGCCCCGTCAGGACCCGATGGGAGAGACAATCTGAGAACACTGCCGACTCACGACCCACCACAAACCAGTGAAGACAAAGAAAACCTCTGTACTGGACTATATACTGGGTCTGGCAAAAGAAGGTGGTGAGCAAAGAGGAGATGTCTAATGCCACGTGGCTGTGTTCAGAGCATCCTGGGGCAGTGTCTGTCTCAGTGGCTTAGGCACTGTGGGGCTGGCAGTATAATTATATCCAGAGGTGGAGATTTCAGGTCCAGAGAGTACAAATCCAGACCAAGATTTTGTTTCAACCAACCAATTGAGTATAAAGAGTCACAGTCACAGAGTACTCAACTGGTTGGTTGAAACAAAATCTTGGTCTGGATTTGTACTCTCTGGAGCTGAATGCCGCTCTCAGGCCCCTTCTGGTTGGGGGGACACATACACAGAGAACAAAAAACATGTTGTTTATTGGTTTCACAAGTTGCTAAAGTGTAATTTATTTGTTATCCCTGTTTGGGAGAAAAAATGTACCCATGTATTTGTGTACAATCTATTTTTCATAATTGTTAATCTACTCTAAATCTAAACATTTAATATAATCATAATTTTTTTTTTTTACTGTTTAAAGTTTTACTGATTATGCATAAAAATTCACACAAATACACAAATAGCGTTTTTATTGATTTCAGCAGTTGTCTATGATTACTCAAAGTTCTGCTTAGATATTTTTAAGTCACTTTTAAGTTCTGAAGCATTATAGATATTCTCAATGGTACAATGTTTTGGAAACATCTATCACGTTATTTATTACATTATTCATTCTGGACACGTTAAACGCATCTACATCAGGATTGCAAGAGCCGACTGAAAAAATATTGTTACTTGATGATCATTTTATCCTTTCACAGTATATTATTCTCGTTTGCTCATGCGGGATCCTAAGCTGGGTGAAGCTTGAGAGTAGTGCCTGTAGCCAGACACGACTGGATGTCTGAGCATCGCTCACCCTGTGTTGTTTGCACCCTTTGTTTCTGCGAAAAAAAATGGCTGCCAGAACAATTGAATGGTCTGTGCTGATTCTTTGTCATCATTTCCTAAACAATACAGTATTACAACTACAAATACCACACCATTTTTATAAGGGTCTTATACAGTGGCATGATAGTCCAACAATAGTTAACCAGTTCCATGGATACAGACGGACAATAATATATTCTAATAACTGAACTCCCTAAAAGGAAATATTGTGGGCTCACTTATATACCCAGTATATCAATAGTACTGGACTAATCTTTCACTTTTGTGTTGTAGCTTGTAATTATAGTGGTATATGTTTTCTTTGACAGGCATGCAGTGACAGTAATTCATACCATAAATAATTCATCTTTAAAAATCACGGGTAGCAGCAGCTGTTTGAAATGTCTTTTCTTTGTGTCATATTGCTGCAGTACACTAATAAAACAGGACTAGGACAGGACAAGAACTCTTTTGGGGGATCAGAAGGCATGGATTTCACTCTCCGTACAAATTCTGTCGTAACCCTGGTGACGTCTCCGGCCCTCTCCTGCTCTTCAGTCTGCGCCGTTTGCTGAGTTTACAGTCTTTTCTTTTTATAATGAACAAAAACAAACCTCATTGATACTTGGGGCCTAGGCTCTTGGCATCCAGATGCTTGGATTTTTAAATCTGCTTCTTAAAAAAAATTTTTTAAATAGCCCTCACTTACGTTAAATTCCTTTTTAGTTAATCGTGGTGTTGCTCCAGTAGAAATATAATTTGCCTCTGGATACTAGCCAACCCCCCTCCAAATATGAAATGATTGAAACTGTCAGAGCTGTCTGTGTAGACTGAGCATTTCACGGGCCGCGTTCTCCACGGGGGGAGGGGTGGGCTTGAGATCATATCCCTGCCCCCCCGGGGTCGGGCCGTGGTTTTCACTCAACCCAGTACCTGCTGCCTTGCTGACATTTTAAAGGTCAAAACATTTCCTGTCAAAAATTGGGGACATGTGCTGATCCATGTGCTTATATCTCTTTATGGGACCAGATAAACTCAAATTTTCCTGTAGGCTCATTAAACTTTCCTGTTTTTTTCACACATGAGCACATTGATGATTTTACCATTGTCTGCCGGTCCTATAAAGTGGGCCCTTATACTTCCAAGTCCCTGAATTTTAATTTTAAATAGATTTAAATGCGAGTTATTTTGCTGACTGCTTCCCATTTCCATCAAACGTGGAGGCCATGGTTGTCTGGCGCTGCTTTGCCCATGAAGATAAACTGAATTTGAAGCAAAGACTTTCTCAGTGCAGCCAAAGCCAAGAAACCTAAGGAGCTGTAACCACCAGTATCATTAGCTTAATAAAAAGGGAGAGCCTTACATCACAGGCAGCCAAACAGGCGGCCAAAGGCAGTCTTCCCTCAGCAGGCCTGCCTAATGTGGCTCTATGTTTTAATGTCATCATAAAGTCAGAGCCTGCACTTACTTTTCGCCTAAGTGAAGTGAGTCTGAGTGATTTTTACAACTGATTTTTACTGAGCACTTGTTGAAACAACATTAGATTACTACTGTGTATCACACCCATTAGACCACGAGGCCTGGCCCACGACCTGCTCCTTCCAACGTTTACTGGCCCGTGAAATCAAGGAGAGGATACCTAAGTCATTACAACACACCAGACATGAATAGCATAAAGAACAGGTGAGTATAAAGTAAGTATATCTGTTGTTCTGTATTCAGACATCTATCTTCAACAGAACTACTCTTGTGTGCTAGTGTCATGCCCTCTAGTGGGCGGCAGGAGCAATGCGTTTTTATCCTTGTGAGCTCTTGGTTCGCTTTGAGCTGTACTCAACCTTGTTCATTTCCCCCAGTAATTCATGCTGACAGCGGATGCCAGCTGCAGCTGTTTCTTATGTGTCGCTTAGCGTGTGGCTACAGTGAGGTTTTCTCAGATGTGTTATATCTCTGCTGTCTACTCAGAAGCGAGGGCAGCGCAGTTTGCTCCCTTTCTGCTTGGCTGTCGCCATGTTCCTCATCAATTTTCTTTCTCACCATTCTGAAGAATCTGCACATGCAGTCCTTCATCTGCAGGGGGCCTTCAGCATAAACATATACTCAGACCTTCATTTGCAAAAGATGCACGTCGTTTTATAGTTGCACAGGTCTCCAGCCGCGCAGGCCGCGCAGGGGCCTATATCTGCGCAGGCCATGAGCAGGCCTCCATGTCCGCAGACAGCGAACTGGCCTGTAGCTGTGCAGATTGCACTGTTTTCTATCTCTCATTCAGCAGCTTCAGTGCGAACAGGCCTGATTATAAGTCAGGCGACGCAGTGTTTACCTCACCCCCCCCCCCCCCCCCCCACCTCCTGTGGGGGTGTCATGCTGCCCCAATCCTCCGTTGCTGACAGACAAGGACTAACGGAAAACCCATGTGGTCCCACTGTGGTGGGTCTGTGGTGGCACCATGACTCACAGGGAAGGGCGATGGGTTCAAAGGGGCTCTGAGCTGAGAGCTGCTGGGGAATCGGAGGAGGAGGCCGGGAATACGGTGTCAGCCTGCCATTTCGGGGGGGGGGGTGCGTGAAGCAGCATGAAATAGCAAGAAATAGCATGTGGGATGAGAGCTGGAAACGGGACCTCTCCAATGACACTCAGAAATCGTCTTGTAGTACATGTGAGCGATAAAACGTCTATTACAGCGAACTGAGAGTGTTTGCCTCTGTTACTTTGCAGCAGAATCAGGTCGCTCATAAATCCCAGCGCCAAGGTGTGCTTCACAAACCAAAAGCACAACACACATCAGATGCACATGTTTGTCCAGTCGTGCCTGTCTGCCCCTGAACGCGAATCCCACAATGTTTTTAAACTTTGTGACTATTTCCCCTCTCTGGGATAACTCCTTTATTATTTTTAATTTCTTCTTTCCCATAAAAAAGACCAAAGGAATGTCTGTGACTAATTGTCGTAATGGAGTGTCTCAGCTCGCGCAACCTTCTCTGCAGCCTGCCGCCTCGCTGCTCCGCTCTCCTTGGTCCTTTGTTTGGGTCGGACCCAGTCGAGGACGGAGCGCACAGCCCTGGCTGACAAAAAAAAGTCAGACATTATTCGGTATGAATAATCTAGTGATATATTAAAACACACCCTTGTAAAATATCTTGGACAACTCTGTTGTGAAGGACACTATATAAGATAGATTGGACTGAAAATCAATCAGAGGTCATCTCCTGCCCAGACAATGGAAGGGAGAGCAAAGTGGCTGAGGACGCTGGCACGGAGTGATGTTGTGGTGTCTGGGATGAGCTGTTTCCTTTTTTTCCTCCTACCTGTCTTTCCTCTTATATTTACACCCGTCCTGGGGTCCTTGCAAGCAGTGCCAACAGCCAGCGGTAAGCGGCACATAAAATTACTGTCATTGGGGGCATGATTTACTGAATTTGCGACGAATTAAAGCATTCTCTTGCCGTCTGCCTTGGGCTGCGACGCCGCCCGGGGGCCGTGTTAGTCAGCATGCCAGCGCTGGGCCGTGTATATCTTAAAAACAGGCTCGTCTTCATACTGCGGCTTACGTGTGCAGACACAGAGGGTGGACAGACCTGCTGCCGGCCTAGCAGCTGGAGAGCAGACAGCCAGCTCCCGATATGGCTTCAGGTAGCCCTAAAGGCAGCCCATGTCGCTGGGGAACTTAACTTAGCCTTGGTGTAAATCTCCCACCCCCACCCTTAACATTCAAACTCCCCTTCGAGCCTTTGCACAGCCGATGCTTCCCCCCCCCTCTAGACTTTTGGACAAACACACATACAAATCCCTGAGCACCACAACAGAGGGAAATCCTTCTGCAGAGCAGACGGCCGAAGTCTGTCAGCCAAATAGACATGGAGGCTCTTTCCAGCTCTGCCTTAAATGTGTTGGCTTGTACATGCTTGTTCCACTGTTTAACAGTTAGTATAATGTCCCAATTTACAGCCTTTAAATCCTGAAGGAGTTATTCGGGGTCTATAAATCAGGCTGACACCGACCACATCTGATCATTCCCACCAAATATTCATACGCTTGTATATTTTTTATGATAAGGGAATCCGGAGAGTTAATTCAATGTTCCGTTAAAAACAAGATCGAAAGCCCGTGTGCATATGAGTGAGCGGGCTTAGGAGTTATTTCCAAACGGAACGACTGCAGCATTCGACGGCTCCGGCAGAGTTTAACGATGCTGCGGCTCAGTGCGGGTTCGCTTTAATGGATGACCTCAGCACCAGCACTGTGTTTTTCCCGATTTCCTCATCGGGCCTGCTGCCTCCGGGGGCATTAGTGGCTTGGGGGTTTGCACCTCAGACCGAGGCACCCAGGAGTCAGTCAGACACGTGACCAGTCAAGATCTGCTGCTGGAGCTGCAACTTCTGCCTCATCTTCATCGCAATGACTTTATTTCATCTTCTGGCTTATGCAGCTTCAGCAGCTGCCAGGCCAAATAGATACAGTGCAGGATAACCATGTCACACACGGGATTCCGCATTTAAAATGTGTGGTACTTAAATCCCAGCCTGTACCACAGTGGGAGAAGAAACCAGATTACAGCTGTGTCCGTATTCAGGGGCTGCAACATGGTGGTGCGATAAGGCTGTCCCATTTCCAAGACTCCTTCAGATGTGGTCTAGAAATGCATCCTACTTTTGCTGAGTTGTGAAGGAGGTACCTGATGGATCTTTCATAGCCCAACATATCCTAAGATTCATTGCACAGAGGTTAAGTGGGCGTGTCCCAGCTAGGTGATAGGAGCCGCGCTGTCATGACACGGACCGGGGAAGCAGGAGCAGGGAGATGGAGAATCGGGAAACAAGGGATTTATTAGGGTAAACAGCTAGGTACACGGGATAATACAGGTAAAGGGGGCAGAGGGGCAACACACGGGACACAGGGCACAATGGGACAGCACCTGGGGAAACAAAAGCAAGAACATTACCACCCCACAGGGAACAGCACTGACACACAGAACAGGCACAAGGAGGACAACCCAGATAACAACTGACACATGACAGAGAACACAGAGAGACACAGGAGCACTAAAAAAGGAGACACAGGGGGAACACCAACTGGTGGAAGGAAGAGACCAGGACTGAACAAAGGTGAAACAGAGGGACGGGGAACAAACACAGGGGGCACAAAACCTGGGGGCAAGGAAGCAAAGGGGCGGGGGGGTAACAGGGAGCCAGAAAGAACCCCGGCAGGCGGAAGGTGGAAGCTGCAGCGGCAATGGGCGACCACAAGGCCAGAGCCAGAGGGGACCCCGAAGGGAGTGAGGAGGAAGGTGGAAGGACTGATGGAAGATGCGAGGAGGGAGGAGAAGGGGACACTGGAGGAAGGGAGGAGGGAGCCGAAGCTGCGGCAGGCAAAAGCAGCACCGCAGCCGGCAAACGTGCAGGTGACAGACGAGTGAGAGCCAGGGTACCCACAGGCGACTAGCAAGGTGTCTGAGGCAGAACCGCAGCTGCTGGACGAGACACCGCCGGTGGGACAGCGGGTGATCGCTGAGCTGGAGCCAGGGGGACTGAAGGCGAGCCAGGGGGCAGGGCAGGAGAGACTCGACGCTAATGTAGGTGTCCTCTCCCTCTCCGTGGGGAGCTGGAGCAGGAACTGGGGGGACTGGAGCAGGAGAAGCAGGAACAGGTAGAACAGGAACCTCGGAGGGAGGATCAGGAACTGCCGGCACAGTAACTACAGTGGGCAAACATACTTTGATGCGGACTTAAAAACACAGGAATAATGAAAACAGCTTGAAACAGCTCATGACACGGGGTGAACGAGGGGGCATGGCACACAGGAGGATCGGACGAGCAAGGCATGACAGCATCCTTCATAGGAGCATCCTTATGGATGCAGCCCCTGAATTCAAACACAGCCTACATGTTTATGTTAGAATTAGGATTATTCTGGATTGTGGATCTTAATGTCAATCTACTAACCTGCTTTTTAAAGACAGACCACAGTGCACTTAAATCTATTGAGGAATATGTGAATGATACATATTGACATATTGTTATATAAAATTTAAACAATAAAAAATGGAAAAATTGCTTGGTAGCACACACCATGCAGTCTATCCAATCACAGAAACAAATGCAATTTCTACCAATCAAATCAGAATCAGAATTCAGAATAGCCAGGTACAACTGCATGTATTAGGAATTTGTTTTGCCAGTATTGGTGCTTACATGCACAGATAACATGGAAGAACGTACAAAATAGTTAAGTAGAAGTAAAATAATAAAATAAAGGAATACAATGGTGCAGAGCAGTGCAGGTTGTGTGATGCACTAAAAGTAATTATATGGACATAAATAGGAAGGAAGGTTTATTGAATATTGCAACATAAAAGCATGAAAATATATGATGTCCAGTGGATGAAAAAGATTTGTGCAGAGTGAGTGAGGGAGTGACAGAGACTGTGTGTGGTCACCTTTTATGAACAGCCATCCCAAGCCCATCAGCAAGGCTGGCTGAGTCAGCGGAACTCAACACATACTGTTATCAGGAAAGATATGAGTGCTTCCTCAGGGGAAGCTTCAGAGAAGCATCAGCGGAGAAAGTGGCAGCTTGGCAGCCATGACGTCATTTAAAAAAGGAGATATTGGTCATAAGATAAAATGACGTCGGTGGTGTCGTGGTACTTTTTGAACTTAATTGTCTGACACACAACTGACTGGTGCTGTAAACACGTCCCGACTAAAACTGGAAATGCTGTGAACTTCTTTTCACCATTAGAATGACAGAACATGCAGAATACAAGTACCAGATTACAGTACCAGAAATAAGCAGTTAGGATTTCCACTTCCAATCTGAAGCAAAATAGGACGGATCGTGTTCCGTACTGGTTCAAAACGGCAACTCTACCAACAATGTAAAACCAGTCCTTCGGCTGGATCAACGAGGCAGAGAAAAAAAACAAGCAGGAAACCGTACAGACAACGTTATACGTGACATGCCATAAGAAGTATGGTTTTATGGTTTATTTATTAGATTTGAATTTCAGCAGTCTATTCAATTTGTCCTGTTTTGTTATTGATAATTATCAGAATATTGTGCCATATCGGGTAGTCCTACAACAGAGGCATCAACCATGCAACTGCTATCTTGTTGGCCTTCGTCTTCCTTTTTGGATATGCGGAGCTGTTCACATCCTGTGCAGTCAGTCTGCTTCTGCTAATCCGTGTCTCCAGATATTGAGAAGATAACAGAATTCTAGACTATTTAATTGAAGTGATCATTTGATCGTCGAAGGAAGAAACTTGGATCTTCGTCAGGTCCTGCTACATCTCACCCTTGCACCTTTACCACAGCACCAACCATGTGAGTCTCACATTTCCAAAGGCATTCACAGACATTCAGCATAAAAACACTTACGAACTCCCACTGAGATATTTTGAAAATACAGGAAATCTTTGGTATTCTGGTATTTCTCCCACTCCAGACTTTGACTTTCATAATTACTTTTTCTAAAAATGTGAAATATTTGTTGCCTAAAATTGCAACTTAATTGGCCAGTATGCAGTACACAGTTTCATTTTTTATTCCCAAGATGACGTAAATACAGGTCCAGTTGGAGTCCAGCTGTGATTAATTAATGAGATGCTGGAGGAGGCATGAAACCCAAAAGGAATTTGTTCAGTATATCTCAGAAGAAAAGGGAAAATATTCAGAAGTATGGTGCCCTGGGTTGTGCTCATGGAGTATCTTTGTGTTGATCTCTTTATAGATTATGCATGGTTTGGCTGCAGTCGGAGAGAGTCCTATTTTCTCAGTTTAAAATTCCAGACAGGAGCTTCAGTCTCGGTTGTTGTGACATGAGACACAGGATGACGAGGGAGTTATTTTCTCAGTCGGGCTGCTTCACCTCTCACGCGACGAGTCTAGAGCCGTAGTTCATCACCCGAGGTGTGTGTCTGCCCTTTCTCCGTTTCCTGCCTCTTTAACCCCACTCACTTTTCCCCCACTGGTTTCCCTCACCCGAGGAACCATAGCTCGAGATGTTTGACACTTTGTTTGAGTCTTCGAGACGACCGTCCCAAGAATTTCATATGGAGATGCTGAGATGGTGGTCTCCAGCAGATGAATCGCAAGTAAAAAGCAGAAAATTACTATGTATAAATTTCACCTGCCAAATTCGCACTCACAGACTGAGACTTACTTTATTGCTGCTCAGGGGAGGGTTATTTTTTTCATGAAATACATTTTCCTCGGGGGACACTGTAATGAATAATTGTGCCTTTGAAACCCAGGGTATGTAAAACTGTCTGGAATTCCCTACCATCCACATACAGGAGAAGTACATATTTCTACTAAACAACGGTAGATTAACCCATATAAACCTGCTGGTAAACAGGTAAATCATCTACCATTTCACTCACTGCTTTGTCTAGTTTTAAGTGTTCCCTCTGTATTCAGAGGTGGATCCTGGCAAGGGCAACATGGGCATTTGCTCAGGGCAGCATCTACTGAAGTGAAATTGGGTGGGAAAGCTTGCCAAGGGTGGCCAATGGGCTTCACTGCATACACACTGCATACGCACTGCATACGCACTGCATCCATGCTGCATAGTCAGTGGTTAGTGGTCTGTTTCACTAACACACGGTCATGTAACTTCTGGGCTCAGTGGTGAGACAAGCGGTTTGCTCGTTTGACTGATGTTTTAATTTATCCCAATATTGAAACCTCATCTCTACAGTCAAGTCGGATAACTGGTTGATCCTGGTCTCCATGTAGATCTGCCCTGGTCCCACAGAGCACTGTGTTTGTGAAGATCTGAAGTTGTTCTCAATGTCCTTGTTCAGTGTGGCATCTGGGATGGGTGAGAGGGTCTTGCTCATTGCTGAAAGTGTCTCCTGGATTTTAGCCACACAGAAATTCATACACACCTGTTCTGTAATCAATTCTGTTATTTGTCTTCCAGCCACCACCAAAAATATTCCATGAGAGAGCTGATGTCATGGCTTCAGACAGACAGGAAGGCAACAGAAGCCGTCCTGTCTCAGCTTCCCACAGATTTCCGACATCGCAGGGCAACGCTATCTAAAATAAAGGTATGCTTTCTCCATTTCATTTGGAGTACTGGTTTCCTCCCTGCTGCTGGGGGCCAGTTTCTCTGCTGCCAACATGGAGAGGAGATTGGGACCCCCCAGTCAGTCTGGAGAAGCTGGGTGGCACTGTGCCACAGCACAGCTAGAAAGATGTTACACGGATAATCATGATAGACTTTTAATTATTGAATATAAAGACATGTGATGAACATGTCAAACAGTAACAAATGTACACACACACACACACACACACACACACACACTCTGCATTACATAAGGGTGAGTTGAAACAATAACAACTTCCAGACCCCCCCACTCGTTATGCCATTTTAGTGAGTGTTTGCATTGACTGGCTTTGCTAACCACAGGAAGAGTGGGAGAAGAGAGGTGGGGCAGTGGTAAACCTCATGACATCACGGCCTGTGCTGCTATTGGCTGCTGCCCCAGGCAACAGGGTTTAAAAAGCTGACTGGCAGCATCTCCCCAAGCAGCATCGGAACAGGACAGCCAGTCCTCCCCCGGAATCCGAGACAGCACACCGTGCAGCCTTGACGCCAACTCTGCCAGCAGCAGGAAGCTTCAGGAATTCTCTGCAGACCACCAGAGGTAAGAGGTGGTCTCTCCCACCATGCAGTCAGTGTGGCCATCATAATAGCAGGGCGAAAATGCAGATGATCATTCAGTACTGTGTCACTACTGGGATTCTGCAACCAGTCCACAATATTCAGAAAATGACTGTTGAGGGCTGTTTTGGTAATTGTGACTCCTGCTTTTTGGCTTATTAATACAGTTTGAGAGTAGTAATCACATTTAAGGTACAGGAGACAAGCATGTTTATTAGTAGATGGATAAATAATTTACTTTATGTGCTTGGCTTTTGTGTGATTCAGGCCGGCGTCCCTTGCAAAGTAATATCAGCATACGTGTTGTACAGGTGTGTCTTTGCACAGTGGCTGAATTTGGTGCTGGCCAGACTGGTAAACAAATGCATGACCGCGAGAGCCGCCCGACTGCAGAACCCTGCGGACACGTTCTCTAAATCATGTGTGTTTACTCACACTCAGGACCTGTTTTCGGTATAGCGGCACCAAGTGCCACACCCTCCGCCTGGTCTGTCCCCAGGTGTGACGGTGGTGAGGTGCGAGGGGTTTGGTTCGGCCCGGCCCGTGAACGCTCCGATGACTTTGTCCTAAATCGGATGGGAGAAGGATCCCTTGAGGTGGCAGAGTGGCAGCAAGGAGATGATCTGGGGGCTGGCAAAACTTCAAAGCATTTCTTGTCTTAACCTTTCCCAAACGGGGCAGCGTGTCCCCAGACAGGCCCCCAACCTGGGGGCGTTGCTCCAGAACTACCAAAAATAAGACTGGGATGATTTGCACTTCCCTCAGAAACATATACATTTAGGTCCCAGAATGGCCCACAGGGTGAGATCATTGCAGGCGCAGACACACGTGTGTGGGTCTGGAGGTGTCACACGTGTGGACTTTGCGGAACGGCAGGTGCGGCTGAGGGAGATCCAGTGCAAGTTTTGCAGACTGACACTGCTGCTCAACTGGGCAGCTTTGGAGTGAGATTCCAGAGGAATTCCACTGCTAGAAATTTTTCCAGAATAGAACCTTGTGCATCAGAATAAGCAGCAGTTTAATTCCATGTTCCACTTTAGCTGTACCTATCATTTTTTGTTTTACTTGTAGATGTAATGAGCATTCTGAATGTACTTTTATATTTATAGTACAGCATGACTTAAAAGCTCTACTGGCAAAACCTGGGATGTATTTATAGATATGTTAAATTATATTTATAGATGTTTATGTTTGATTACGTTAATTATGTTTATAGATATGAAACGCAGGGCTGATTTCACCATTATACCAAACAGAATTACAGATACGCAACAGAGCCATGGGACCCGCAAAATGTATGTGCAAATAACTCCATCCCCCAATCCAGTAATATGGTGCCTTTAATGCTACACTTTGTTTAGCAGCAATTTAGCGACTACAGCAGTCTCACAGACAGATGTAGCAGAAAACGAGTTAAGCGCCTGTCTGGAAATAACCATTGCGGTTAAAGGAGATTAAAACCCTGGGGAGGGTCTCAACCCAGCCCCCTTACGGAAGAATGGTGAAATGGGAAGGCTTGGTCATGTCCTCTTCACTACTATAGTGGTACACAGAATGTGCTTAACATAAGCCTTTTGTTTTCTAGGAAAACGCCAGAGAAAATGAAAACTGCAGTCGTATTTGTTGTTCTCCTGGCAACAGTCATCTGCCATCCTGTAAGCAACAAATGAGTTTATAATTATGCTTTGAAATTAATAAAGTAATAAATATCTTCTACTGACATAAGGAACTAGAAATTAAACAAATGCGATGTGAGATCATTACTGACTCAGAGAAGTGTTCGTGTAAAAACTAGTGGAGGAATTCTGGCATGTATTTTGTCTTATTTATGACTTTTCTAACCCCTCCCCCCCCCCCGCCCCGGGTCCATCTTCAAGGTGAAGAGATCTGTAAGCAGCTCAGAAAGCTCAGAGGAGCAGGTGAGAGCTCCTCTACTAGAAACAGCCAATCTCCCGAGCAAAGCTGTGTTTCGCTAAATGGCGATTAAACAGTGCCGCCTTCTGTGTGTCCTCGTCCTGGCCAGGTGAAGCCGGCTCGCGGGCAGGCAAAGCCGGCTTTGTCACTAATGAAAGCCACGGTGGATCTCTCTCAGACAGCCCCTGAGCAGGTAGGGGACCTCCACCTGGCAGACGCCATCCACAACTGTCCACCACACCTGGAAGTGTAAATCCCATTCATCTTACTCTCTGTTTCAGGCTGTGACGGCGTCATCCGATGAGAGCTCTGACAGCTCCGATGAGAACAAGGTACCACCCCTCCCTGTTCAGTGTCTGGGTTCTGAAGGAGATCCCATCCATGTCGACACTCACGGCCTCCTCCTTGTCTTTCAGGAGTCCGACACAGCGTCAGATGACAGTGACGATGACGACGTGAGTCACACATGGCGGTGCGACAGGACACTGCCGTAACGTGTCAGAAACACTGGGCCCGTTTATCACATCTGCTAATGTGACGCACATCGCTACCCTCTGCTGATGTTCCACAGCGCACACCTCAGATACACCTCAGATATTAATGTCTTTATACAAAACGGCAGCATTTTAGCTGCGATAGCCAAATGTAGCTACCCATGAACCAGTCACTAGTGTCAAAAAAGTGGGAGCCTGTGCTGAATCTGCTGTCTCCACAGGACACCAATGAGAGTGACAGTGATGAGACCACAGAGGTCACCTCCGTGGCCCCAACCCCGCCAGTATGGACATTGCCCCCCTTCAGCGACAACGGGAGAGGGGACAGCCTGGGCTACCCCAGTGACTACAAATCCAACATGTTCATGGAGAGCAACAAGGTGGAGAAGGCCCCATCTTCCTACAAGTCCTACAGTGCTAACAAAATGGATGACAACTCCAACCAGGTGAACAAGAAGTCTTCTGTCTATACTGAAAAGGACAGGAACGACATTGAGAAGACCTTGAAAGTATACAAGGTAGGTGCACACTTTTACTCTGCATTTAGCTACATTCCTGTTAGCTTCTGCATTAGCCTCAGTATCTGCAAAGCTGACGTAACGGTAGGTGGTGCTGCTGAGCGACTGTACATCTTAGATTTTCATTCCCGCAGGCAGTCCAGGTTTATGAGGACCCCACCGAGGAGGACACCAGCACCCCAGAGATGGAGTCCCAGGGTCTCGACCCCTCCAGTGAGCGCCAGGGCCCAGCAGCTAGCCAGGGGACGGAGAGCACCGACGAGACGAACACCAGCAGCGACAGCACCAGTGCCGCCGACGGCTCTGAGAGCAGCCAGAGCAGTGAAGAAGCCACAGCCACACCCGGGGCCGCAGACAGCGACTCCTCGCAGAGCTCTGAGAGCCAGGAGAGCAACTCCACTGAGGAGCACAGCGTGGCGCCTGAAGTCATCAATGCCAAATAACCATCCTCCCATACCTACAGTGCCCAATCCTGTGTCCCCAGGTGCAAATAACAGTGAAGAACACGAGTGTACCCACAGCGCCACCTGGGGGCCGTCTACCTGCATGTCTCCACCACTAGAAAACAACACAGACGCAGTAACATAAGTGGCTTAGTAGGTCCTGTGGCTGCAGTAGCTGTTAGGAGCGCTCCTTTCTCAGGGACGCCTGGTCCTTGTTGGTTGCACAATGAATTATCTTAAGTGGTTATTTTGTTGAAAATATTTTATACAGCTCTGTATCATGTCTGATTATTTCTAAATAAATGTCCTTTTTGAAACGGACAATAACATCACAAACCTCGGGTCCTTTTCTCTGTTTACGCCCACAGTCCACAACCCATGTCTGATAGCAGCGTCCACCAGTGAGGTGAAATCTCGCCACTCAGGCATGATATAACGCCCATGATGAAATGTATGGGCAGAAGTACCAGGCCACGCGGCGGTTAGAAAAACAGGAAGTCACAGAGGGGGAGATGCTGTTGTACCCTTGGGTTGGGCATGAATCACAAACAAGCCGTGCTTGCAGGGGCCCCGTAAGGGGGGGTGGGGGGGTTAGTTAGAACACCTTTTCTATCATTCTGAGCTTTGTGAGGTGTGTTCTTTAAAAGCACCTCTTATTCATTTTTAAGCAGTAATTTATATTAAAATCGGTTATTAGTTTGGAATCAAACATTTCATAGCAGGACACCATCTGGAAGTCCTCACCTTCCACTCTTCTGCTTCTGGTTCATGTTGTATAGACCAAACCACTCCCAGCCAAACTTGGAGCCCTTGTCACAGTAATTATATTTGTCCAGCATTATTTATATCCGATGGATTGCTGTGTAATGACTGGGGTACGCTTGTGGGCATGCTTTGACGTTCGTGTCATGCTTTACCCTGCGTTGTCCCTGTAGTGTGCCATGTAAACACTGGCAGATCTCTGTGTTCCCTTATGTTGTCAGTGCGTTTCAGTCTAGCGCTGTTTTTCCCGGAAACCCAGTGTCACTTCTGCTGTTGGCTATTTGTACAGCTGCACCTTCGCGTTTTTACGGCACCGCCCGCTCAGCCGCTGGTGCATGAGCTTCAGCAGCACCGCCCTATCCCCTTCCCTCCCCGTCCGCTCTCTGAGGCTTAGCGCTAATGAGCTTCCGCCGGCCTTCTGCCACGTGGGGGTGTGGCAGCTGGTCGGCGTGTGATTGGCCCAGGCCAAAAACACACCGAAGCACCCCCGCCGTGGTGCTCCTCACTGTGGTTTTGCTGTTTAAAAATACACAAGAATCCAGTGGACCCACCAGGGATCGCACCATGATACTGCACGACACTGAAGAAGAAGCTCTTTTTACAAAGCATCTTACACTTCCCCTTCTCCTAATCACTTCCTCTTTCCAGAAAACTAACATGAGACCAGGCCTTGGTGGTTCTCTTTAGATGATAATGAAAATAAGACAAGCATCTGACCGCAGGTGTACCCACCCAGCTGCTGGTTTGTGGGCCCTCTAGTGGACATAATATTGTATTGCTGTCACTAGCACAGATCTCTCTCTATCTTAAAACATTAAATGACAAACGTCTTCTGAAAGCTCTGCACCGTAACCTGGGGGACCTGAGGAAAAACAAGAAATTTTATATTTAATTTTTTGATTTCTGATATGTCTGATAGATTGGGCTTTAATGCACAAATCCCTGTAGTTCCTAAACAGCTTGTTGGTTGTTTATACACAGAAAACAACTTTTAAAATAAAATATATTAAATGTACCATATGCAAGAAAAGTGTGCATAAGTACCACATTTCTCCTTATGCTGGGGTTTCAGGGATTTGGATGACTTGGATGTTTATCCAGACGTCTCTAAGGACCCTCTGGTTAATCTTCTTCTTTCAAAAAAGCCGCAGAATTGCACTGACGGCTACAAAATGCGTCTGTTCTTCCAGGATTCGAAACCAGACAAAAACTCCCAGTGGAAAAATACCAGGGATTTAAAGCCACTGCAGTTACCGGGGGAAACTGCTAATCACATCTCCTCCGAGTGTATTGTGTTGCTACCATTCAGCAACCCTTGATAAGGCTTCCGAAGTTAAACTGGCTGTGAGAATCAGTGTCTCCTCTGTGGTGCCAGCACCGAACACCTCGCACACCTTGGTGATTAATCACATGAAGTATGTTGCAGTACCAACAGAAAAAAAAAGATTTTTAGTCTGTATATTCAGTATAGAAATTAAGGGTTATTAAGGGTTTATGAATGGTTTATATTCAGATTGTTAATTAGGTTGTAACATTTTTTAAATCATTAATAGACAATTATAGACAGGTTACAGCAGTTGCTTTTTTATTATTAACAACGATATATAAGACACAAAAAGAAGCCATATTGTAAAGGGGTACCATTAAATTCTATTTAAAATCTTTGTTCATACTATTCTCCCATTGGGGTATCAAAATTAAGAGATGTAATAACATATCACAACATCAAGCACCTGTTATTTAAATATACTATCATTATTATTTATCATTATTTATTTGTTTTTGTTTTTTTTATTATGAAAACTCTGTTCAGTCCTTATGTTCATCCAAGGAGCAGAGAGTTCTCTGCATTAACAGTTTTATTCCTAACAACTAAACCGCATATTATGATAAAAGATAGACAGTGATAGTCTGCACTGGAAAACTGACAATTCACATGTATATAAAAAGACATGGTCTCTTTCTTACTTCAAAATGGCACTGAAGGAAGGTTATATAGGCTTACATATCTAAGGACAACAATAAGCACAACCAATGGGAAAGTAAGACAAGAATCAGAAACAAATAACATTATTTTTGGAAAGATGTGCTGCTTGTAAATGGTTGCGTAATGGGCGTCACATCAGAGTGACTCTCAGTTGTCCCCTCTACGGTTTGTAGTCATTATGTCCATTGTGATACACCTAGAAATAGGACTTGTTGTTGTTGCTTCAATGGCCTTTGAAGTTGTCATCTTAGTGTTGATCCCCGGAGTCGTTTTCTCAGTGTTGATCCCTGGAGTCGTCATCTCAGTGATGATCCCTAGAGTCGTCATCTCAGTGTTGATCCCTGGAGTCAATGTCTCTGTGATGATCCCTGGAGTCGTCATCTCAGTGTTGATCCCTGGGGTCGTCATCTCAGTGTTGATCCCCGGAGTCATTGTCTCTGTGATGAACCCTGGAGTCGTCATCTTTGTTCCTGAAGAAATGAATGTGGTTGTGCTTTCCTCATTTGATTCTGATGACTCGGACGACTCGGACGACGATGATTCTGAAGACCCTGATGATTTCAGTAACTGCGAGGACTCCGATGATTCAAATGACAGAGAAAGCTCTGATGATTTTTTTGATGCTGGAAAATACCTGGAATCTGACGATTCAGATGATTTGGATCTTTTGCCAGCCTGATATAGCTGTTGGCCAGAACAACAAGCAACCTGAAAATTCTGAAAATTCCTGCCTTAATTTAAAAAGGCAATACATGTATAAATACAATAATTACATTAAATATTTTATGCCATGAAAAATCTAAGAGGAAACATAAGTGTAAATAATGCTTACTGGCTTTGCTGATGCTGTTGCCACAATAATAACAGCAAAAAGTGTAGTCTTCCAGATCTTCATTTCACAATTCTGGGTTCTTAAAAACACACATACACACACAGACAGAGAGAGAGAGAGAGAGAGAGAGAGAGAATCACTGTTATTTACAGTTACTTTGGATATATAAGTCCTGTGAACACGAACAATGAAAGTTATGTCTGTGTCTATATGTAACATTACCACAACTTATGTTGCATATCCACAGACATTTGTAGTGTGGAAAAAACCCACACATTTAAAATTTAGACTTGAATGGAAAACCATGTGCCCTAACAGTTATATTTAGCTCAGGGGAGAAATATGTCATATTTTTAGAACAACTTCCTGTAACAAAACCAGTGGCTGGCATATAATTTAAAAGCATTACCTTAGCCTCAGCAGACGCTCGCTGTTCTTCTGGCAATCTGATGAGCCCGACATCCCGCTAATATACTCCCTGTCGTTGAGTAACAGCGGAAGAGTTAATCAGCAGATAGACGTTAACGACAATGACTGATTAACTTTTCATGGGCTGAAAGCTTGTGGTTCTTGAGCATTTATATATTTCTCATCACTCTGTGACTAACTTCGCGCATGATTACCACAGCGCCGAGGATAAGTACAAAGCAAAACACATTGCATTCAGCATTCGAAAAAATCTAATGTAAAGGTACAAAAAAGGGAAAAAAGCTAAAAGGTAAAACAAATTCACCATGATATTTAAGCCACTTTACAATCACGCGATGTTCACACTAATTCAATATCACAACCTTCAGAAACAAAAATGTAATTCAGTCCTACATTATTTGTTACTTTAACTTGTCTGAAAAAAAACTCCCTACAGCTTTTACCAAAAAGCCAAAACAAATCAACACACACACACACACATACATACATACACACACACACACACACACACACACACACACACACTCTGCCCGGCCAAAAAAATAGTTGCCATTTGAATTTATATCAGCAATTACTTAAGAGCCAATGACTGGATCATTATTACAGCTCATCAACGTTATGCAGCAATAAAGTGAAGTCAGCTGAGTACCTGAATCTACTGAATGTCCTGGTTACGCCTCCATCCTTCATAAATGGATTTTTCGCTTCCCTGTTGGCATGAGCATATCCCAGGACAAGAATGTCAACATTCGTTGGGTTTGAATTGTCAAAGAGTGGTTCAAGGAGCATGAGGAATAATTTTCACGCGTGACTTGCTCACCACATAGTTGTGACCTTAACCTCATTGAAGGTCTTTGGGACGTGCTGAATGGCTTTATGGAGGTTCAACTCACTTGTCAATACAGGATCTCAGTGAGAAATGAATGCGAATCTGAATGAAAATAAAGGGTGAGATGTTGTATAAGCCTGTGGAAACAATGCCATGCAAATGTGTGCCATAATCAAAGCTATAGGCGTCCAATGATGAAAGTGCTGCGTAGTTTCTACACACACACACACACACACACACACACACACACACACACATATATAAATATATATATAAATACATACACACACACACACACATATATAAATATATATATAAATACACACACACACACACACACACACACACACACATATATATATATATATATATATATATATACGTACAGCAAATTACCGTCTGGGCAAAAAAATCACTTGAAAAGAAAGTGTTTGCTGGGAAAAATATATTATTCCTGACTGAAACTGTTTGTATACTACAATATGCTCATTCTGGCTAAGCTGTGTGGAATCTGGAAAAGTTTACACAAGTAAACGTGTGTGTTCTTGTGTTTAATGCGGTATTGCAGCTGGAGCCTGGTGTTAAACAGACTCTAACTGGCTGCTTTCAGTCAGTGGTGAAGAGTCATAAAGCCACAAGAACCGGTTGGTGCGATTTACACAATAGTGGTGAAGATCGTGTTTCTGAAGCCCTCACACGCATTGTCTAGTGCGATGGCCTCCTTGGAATTTGTTTAAGGGAAAATGGAAGAACTTTGTCTGGTACTTTGAAGAGGATTGAAGGGGGTTACCAAGGTTACATGTCCAGAGGCATGGTTGTGGCCGCCAGCCAAGCAAATCCTGGGTCATGGCACCTGGAAACTCTGATTCCATCCTCGTGTTTCTCTTTGACAGTCTCAGCATCTGTGGCCATCTCAGTATACAGCTTGGAGACGTCTCAACACGGTAAAGTCTAATGTCCTGCTAGACATCACACATGAGAAGCAGAAGTGAAGACAGTACCACGCTGTCTGTTCATTCTATAGAGTTCACGTCACTCACCTAATATTTCATGACTCGGTTACCTCATTTTAATTTGTTCTTTTATTTTATTATCCATGTGTATTATTACCCTATTAAAGGATGTGCTTCATTTATATATTATTCCATTTTCAACACATCGCTCATAGTATGTGTCATGATCCGTCCGTCCGAGCCTCCTGTTACCTCATGTCTGCTCCCAATGGAAACCACCTGTGGGCAAATGTGCTCATCTGTTTTGATTTCGGTCTTGTCGGCTTTTAGTATTTAGTTCGCGCCTCAGTACCTGTTGTCAGATCTGTCATTGTGATGTGTTGTGGCATGACCCTGTTTCGTTCTTCCAATAAACCACTGGGTTCTGGATTACCTGCTTCTCGGTCGTCTACATCCAGGCACGCTTCACCCTTGAGCGTGACAATATGATATGCAATTCCTGTTGGGCTTCAAGCAGACTTTCTTGCCTCTTCTATGGTCTCTTTCTAACATTTTTACATTACATTTTTTCAAAAGATAGAGACAAACTAGTAATCCGTAAATATTTATGAGGTAAGTTTTACTTGCTTAGAGCACCAATGAAGAAAAGTGCATTTTGTCCATATTATTGTCTTGCTTTAGTTGTTCGCACCACTGCAGCTGGGTGCTGGTCCACGTAGGTTTGCTGCCGGTTTGCTTGGCTGTTTTTGCATATGTGTGAGAGGAGTGTTGGGTGTGTGAGGAAAAATGTTTAGCCTAGAGCAAATTGTTACTGCTCTGACTTAAGAGCAATTGGACCAGTGTTGCAAAGTGAATCTGTTGCTACTCGCTGATTTCTTCAGCATCTCACTTGATCGGTATGTCAGGAAATTGGAAATTAAGTCTGCGTTGCACCAAAAGGTGGGACGAAGGCCCAGGCTGGGACAGCATCTCCGTGCATAGATCCCATAAGTCTCTCCCATTTACCTTTGAAGATCCGGCAGTGACAGTATGCCTGAAAGAACTGCAACTGGAGCTCAAGTGAACAGCAGATTTGTATTCTTGAAATTGAGGCTGAAAAGGCCGTCAAATTGCAAGAGCAACAGAAGGAGGAGAGATATGACCGGCAGGAGCCTGCGTCTCGCATCCCCATGCCCATCGTGTCTAGAAACTCTCTCGGGGTTGATATAAGCAGATAAATTAAACTGCTGCCTCAATTTTGAGAATCTAAATAGGATTCCTGTTTTTCAGCATTGAAACTCGTTGCAACATCTTTGCAGTGGCTGAGAAATGTTTGGCCTTTGTTATTGCAACGCAAACCGGCAGTGTTGCAAGCTGAGAACTGGCAAAGCACATCGTCAGAATTTTAGAGGCCATGCAAAATCAGCCCATCAACCCGGAATTTTCCTGAGATTAAAAGCGTTTTATTTGACAAATGGTGTAAAATTTGAACAACTTAGAGAATTAATATTACTTGAAGATTTTAAAAGCTGTTTGCCAGAGAAACATCTTATATATTTGAATGACAACAAATTTGCTTGTCTTGCTGATGCCACAGTCACAGCAGATGCTTATGTATTAACCAATAAGATGGTCTTACCTGTTCTGATGATCTATGATATGACCCAGCTCCCTTTGGTTAATTAGGACCTTAAAGGTCTTGAAACTGGGTTGGTCAGTGCTCAAAAATTTATTATGACTCATTTCAATGGTTGGGAGATTCGTGAATATGTTAATTACCACCAAGCTGTTTATCTTATTGCAGACGGTCCTGCATTGAAAATACATTAAGGTTTTCCCCCTCAAACAGATCTTGGCTACAATTGGTTCTCATCTGTGATGCTGGTTTTAAGCCTTTCATTTTATAAGTGTTTGCATTGGCTTCTGATGACATGTAGAATAAACAACCAGTTACCATCTTGAGTGATACTGGAACAGCTGAATCTTTTTTACTTGAAGGTCTTCCGGAGTTGTCCAGCTAGTTGGCAAGGTACCTCCCAATTCGGAAGTTATCCCGGGACCAAGTCTAGCGAACGAAGAGACAGTGGACAGTGAAACATTATTAAAATGGTTTCCTTCCGTTTTTCCTGCAATTTCACACGCTCAAGCTAGTAAATATGGGGATGTGTTGGGCTTGTGTAAAACCATTCTTGAAACCCCCGGTTATACACACCCTTGCACTCATGATGAGAGGGACAAACTTTTAACTACAGGTATTCCTGATTTGGGTTTTTGTGTTAATAATGCGGATCTGTTAGCAGTTCAGAAGGCGGACCCCCCTTTAATAAAATGTAGGGCTGTACTAACAACAGATGAACCTGAGCAAACTGGAGCCCATTTTCTTGACAAGAGTTTGCAATTAAGAAAGCAGATTCCTCCTACCTCTTCAGACTGCGACACAGTGTATCAGATTGTGGTTATAACCTCATATCATCCACAGATTTTAAGTTTGGCACATGATCATTGTTTTGCTGGTCATCTACTGCTGATCTTCCTACTCTGTGTTAAATTGGTGGCAGCAAAATTCCCGATTCACGCACGCAAGGAGGCTACATTTACACAAAAATCTGATTTGTTTTACACATAACAATACAGTTGAATTTTATTTAATTGAATTGTTGCAACAACCTAATGGCATACACCTTCTAAGAAACTTAACCAGAGCTGCAGACCATCATCTGCTGTGGCAGACAGGTGGACGAGCGGCCTTCACTGCATGGGTTACCTCAGCAACCAAAAACAAGCTCTAACATATGGCAGCTATCTACATATCACACGTAGATTTACACTTCAATCAGTGAAAAGATCAGTCTGCTCAGGAAGAAAACATTATGTATGTTATATGAGCATAAATGTAAATTATTTTACATTTACCAAATGTGGCATAAATGGATTTTTAAAAGAAAATTACAAGTTGTATAAACACAGAGGCTAACCTTCACCAACTCTGAACTGAAGTTGCCAGCGCCCCCTGGCTGGTGGTCTGGTGGTACAACATCACCTACTTTTCGCAGTAATGTTTTTTTACAATTTATAGTGGGGTCTCTTAAAACTTAAATCGGTTAATCTGGTTTTGTACTGTACATATTGGTGATTCTGGCTCACATTGGCTGCCCCCGCACTTTTAGACCCCTAGCTATGGAGAGCAACACGTGGTTGCTGAAAAGAAACATTCCAATGAATCTGTATTTGTACAAATAAAGCATGTTTATTGATGTTTTTACTACTAGAGATTTACCTCCATTAAAGCGTTAAGAGATTGAAGAGCGTTTTTAAGGTTAAAGGAAGACGGCCTTTACATGGCATTTTATTTGGATTCCATAATGGCAGACACAGTATTACGGCGTCTTGTAATCACAGCAGGATAATGATGGTCCTAAAATACGCAGCACTTTCATCAGTAGCCATTCTCCGAGTTTCATTTCTCAGTTTAATGACAGTTTAGGTTAAACTAAAAATGCTAGCTGTAAGGATCGGAGCCCATCCGGCCCTGTGACATGTGTCTTCTCCCCGTCCTGCCAGCAGCTTTCACTGCCCACCCCCTTTGGTGTTACCCTAGCGTGTTTTCTTGCTCCCTGGGCCACTGTGTGGTTTATCATGTGTTTGTGTTCAGCCGTTGGCAAAAGTTTTGAGAATGATACAAGTGTTGGTCTTCACAAAGTCTGCTGCCACAGTTTTTACGATGGCAATTTGCATATACTCCAGAATGTTATGAAGAGTGATCAGATGAATTGCAACTAAATGCAAAGTCTCTCTTTGCCGTGAGAATTCACAACTCACGCAAAAAAAAATAAAATCACAAAAACCCATTTCTACTGCATTTCAGCTCTGCCATAAAAGGACCTGCAGACGTCATTTTAGTGATTATGTCATAACACAGATGGCAGTGTTGACAAGGACAGGGCTGGAGATTATGCTGATTGAATTAGAATAGCAGCCTGGATATTTTACAAGGAGGGTGTTGCTTAAAATCATTGTTCTTCCTTTATTAACCATGGTTACCTGCAAGGAGCATGCAGAAAAAAGATTGTCCAGAGAAGAAAAGGTGAGCCCTACCATCAGTGCTGCATTATGCCAACAGTAAAGCATCCTGAGGCCATTCGAATTATAATTATGCTATAGATTTCGCGGACATTTTCGGACATTTCTTTGCTGACTTCTCTATGATGCGATGGGTATGATGTGTGTGGACTGTGAAGCACTGGCAGTGTCCGTTGAGAAAATGTATAATGTCATGTTTTTCAAATAGATGCATCTGACTGGTTGCATTTGAACGGAAGCGCGTAATAAATAATGATACTGTTCTGTGAGAGTGTGCTGTTTTCTTTTTTTCCCCATCCCATCGAGACCGCTATGTCCGAGACCAAAATAAGACCGAGACCAAATACAGTCGAGACCAAGACAAGACCGAGACCACAAAAAAATTGGTCTCGAGAACTACAGCACTAGGCAAAATTAGCCGGGACGCCCCACCGCAAATTTTATCTCCAAGATTAAAAATGCCAGAATAATGCTGTTTTTAAACATTCTAGATACCTCAGTATAATGTTTGGATCGTATGAAAATTCAGATATGTGGGTATCGCCGACACTCCTCACTATAACTACTACAACCCCTGGCATAAATTATGGAATCACCAGTCTTGGAGGTTGTTCATTCAGTTGTTTTATTTTTTAGACAAAAAGCAGATCACAGACAAGACACAAAACTAAGTTAATTTCAAATGGCAA
>JABFEB020000113.1:21023921-21037755 GCA_019775895.2 Stomatorhinus ivindoensis
CTCCGCCTCACCGCTCCGCCTTGGTTTGCGCGTTGCCGAGACCCGTCGCCACGATGAAGTGCGTCTCAAAGCAGCAAGGGCTAAGGGGGAGTGGTCGATTATGCCCTCCTGAAGCGTTTCCACTACCGCTTCCATGTCCCACAATTTCTAGCGCACAGGAAACCGAACAGCGCGAAAAAAAAAAGCACAATGTCATGTTCTGGTCGGTACAGATAGATTTTATCGTGATCCGATTAAGAGAGATTTCATGTACTTTTCAAACTAGATTTGGTTCATGGATACAAACAAAAATCACAATATTACATCATTCGCACATTAAAAGATCGGACTTGTAAGTGACAGCAACATATAGTGATTATACTCAGTTCTCCTCGCAAGAACGGAAGGAAATACACATTTATTAGTGGCCATGATTGCATACACATGTGCACATTTAACAAAAGTAGTTGTCCTCAAGAAAAACAAAACATAAGCATTCCCCATTTCCCGAAGTGGCTCCTCCCTAACCTTACCGGGAAAATTATACAAAAGAAACCCGCTAAACGAAAGGGACAGAGTCGATGGGATCCTCTGATAAGAAACCACGCCACATCCAGCATGAGCCAGAGCTGAACATAATATGACACCAGCAGTCATAAGATTAAGTCTTTCTGGTATGCTGACCGTAGCTTTGCCTACGAAATATCCCTCTTCCCAGAATCAGACTAAGGCTTCCAAGGTTATATCGTCAGGCTTTCGCTTTCTCTTTCTAACTCTGTGCTGGTTGGTTCTAACAGACGTACATCATGATATACCCCAAGGGGGGCGGAGTGCCGATGAAGAAAAAAACAAGTCATTCATTATACAGTAGTTACCATAAGAAAAGACAAAGTTGGCAGATATTCGTGGGCATGAAGGTGTGATTTATAATGTTGCTTTATGGTGGAAACACAGCCAAAGACAGGGAATGAAAGTAGCAAAGTTGTTTATTTGGTTATTTGATGCACCAAATAAGCCGTGACACCGCGTTCAAATACAAGTGCCCACAATTATTTTCTTGCGCATCTCCTGTATACTTCTGCTTCATGTTTACCATTTTTTTGTCGATAAGAAAGAAGGTTCAGTTACTGTCTTCTGTCTGGTATCGCAACATTTTAAATGGTTTTTGCTTTTTAGTTTTAATAGGTTTATTAGTTTTATCTGTTAACTCTGTCACAACAGAAATCAGCTGAGCAGACGTCAATACCAGGAAAAGCTGGGTTTTATTTAAACTGAGGCAGCAAAACCTATAAGCAATCTAATAATATCGCTTTGAGTCTGTTTATGAGTTCCAGTCTGGGTTATTGCCAGACCATTAGAACTGTATAACTTACATGTATAATGGAAGTTTACAAAGAAAACCAATAAACACTGTTCTGGCTTTTTAAATATCCTGCATTTACAGACAACACTTACAAATGATAGAATAGTGAGACACTTTCATTGAAGGTAATGATGGAAGTCCTGACTGATGATTCATTTGAACTAATCCTATCCTAATCATTACAGCCTGTTTTTGCTTGTCTAGTCAGACTAAGAGAGAAACTGAAAGGGGCTCATTGTGAGGTCTGTGTGTGTGTGTGTATGGGGGGGGGGGGTTGTATGCATACCAATGGAGGTTGGTATAAATATTTTGCTCACCACTTACAGGCATCTTTGGAATTTTAGGAACCCCGTAGTTGCAGCTTGCAGCCTGGGGTCCTGAATGATATGAAGTACAGGAAGATACAGCAGCAGACATACTGTACAGACATAGAGACACACAGACATACAGGCACACAGACATACAGTCATACAGACACACAGGCATACAGACATAGAGACACACAGACATACAGGCATACAGACACACAGATATACAGGCATAGAGACACACAGACATACAGACATAGAGACACACAGACATACAGGCATACAGATATAGAGACACACAGACATACAGACACACGGGCATACAGACATAGAGACACACAGACATACAGGCATACAGACACACAGGCATACAGACATAGAGACACACAGACATACAGGCATACAGACACACAGACATAGAGACACACAGACATACAGGCCTACAGACACACAGACATGCAGGCATACAGACACACAGACACAAAGTGTCGGAGGCCTTGGACATGCTGCCCATCCTGGTCTATGCAGACTGTGTGCTGGCTAACTGGAAGCTGAGGGATCCTACAGGGTCTGTCTGTTCATGCCCTCCTTCTGTTTAGCTATGTGCCCCCAAAATGGGCAAAACATATCCCAGGTATTGTTAAAGTTAAACAAATCACTACCTTAAATAGTATTAAAAATGACAAGGTTTGTTTTTATTTCAATTAGTTTCGGAAGCAGACATTTAGTTATAATTTATTTTCACGTAATATTTTTATGAATTTGTTGTATTATGGGTTTTGTTTTAGTTTTTGTTAGCGACGATAGCCCTGTGTAGAATGCAGCCTGGACTCATTGCAAGAGAGTTCACTAGAGGGCGCCAATGAAGCACTCTGGAGATGCTGTAACATAGAGTGCCTGTAGAAAACAAATACAGCTTTATAAGGCGAGTATAATTCTGCACACAAGAATTGAAATTGCAAGCAATGTGTAAGTCAACATGTCTAATTCCTTATCTTGTCCGTTCTTAGGAGCAAATTTTGGGATGCTTGCTTGAAAGCTAGTCGTGTTTTAAACAGTGCCATGCTTCCAGAAAAGTAAAAACGTAGGACAAAAAAGGAATGCATGACTGCAGTTTGGGAAAAATATGTGTAAAGTTAGTGAAACAAATTCTTTCAAATTGCATCAGCAAAGAAATCCATCATATTTTTCCCTCTATCCCTCAGTCTGGTTTCATCTGTCTTGTTTTGGCGCCCCTTTGATTGATGCCCTAATCCAGTTTGTCCTGTCCCTGGGATTCATTGGTTCCTGTGTCTAGTTCTGTGTTGTCCTTGGTCATATTCCCTGTTCTCTGTAATCCTGGCAGTACATCGTGCTTGGTGTTTGTGCTGTAAGTCAGCTCCCGATTTGGCCAGCAGGTGTCGCTGGCTATCCCATTTGGTCTTGCTTCCAGGCTTGCCTTCAAGTTGTGAGTTCAGCTATGTTGAAAATGTAACAATTGTTTCTTTGTATACCCCTGGGTAATTATGTATAGGTGTATCTCTGTTACAGTTCCTTGTTTTTGCTCCCTGTTGTAATTCTCTACTTGCAGTAATGCACGGTACCTTTGTTTGTCTTTCCTGTAGTGATTATGCTCACCTGTTTCTTCTTAATCGTAGTACTTACTGTTCTGGTTGTTTTAGTAATAGCCCAGACCTGTCCCTTGTTGAAGTCCTCCTTATTTGTGTATTTAAGTGCTTGCCCTTCCCTTAGTCCTCATTTGCTTATTGCATAACTTTTGTTTTCCATGCCTTTGATTCCTGTGTGTTCCTGTATGTGCTATATTTTGATCCTGCATGTTTCTTGCCTTTTGTTTCTGTAGTTTCTGATGTTAATTTTTCAAAGTGTTTAGTTTAGCCTGTTCTTTCTCTGCCTTTGTTTTGACTCCCACTGGTCCCTTTGTTTCTTGTTAGCTTGGCAGGTCCAATAAAACCCGTTGTCTTCAAGCAACTCTATGGGTCATTGCTTTTGTCATGTCCTGCCATTACAGTGTTGCACACTATAGGTATGGCACTAGCAGGTCTGTGGCCCCACAATAAATGGACTGTTGTGGAGGTAATGTGACAGGTTGAGAAACCCACCCCCCCAATTTCATGATCTCTTACATGACAAAACGCTTGGCGCACTTTTTCCCAACGCATGTAGCCTATCTAACACAGCTTCATTTTGATAGTTTCCAGAATTGCATGAATATGCAAATTGATAGATAATTATGTCATGTAAGGTATATTTATATTGTTCTTATTTTGTGCACTTAAAAGAAAAATATTGGTGGCGCCTTTGGATGCTGTCCCATTTTAAAGTTCCCCTGAGCAGGCCGTCCCCAAAATCTGGCAGATGATGCTACCGTTTAAGGACCATCTGATTATTTATTTTTCCTGGTCCCACTTCAGGTCAGTGAAACGTGGTCACACCCACTGACCCCTAAGGATTAGGTGGCTTTCTGTCACCCTCCCGGAAGAGCAATAATAGAGAGCATGGTGGGAATTACAGGCATATCAGACTATGCTCCACACTTAACACTTTGCTGTGTGGGGCTCTTATGGGATTAACCTGATCAGGCCTAGCATCCTGTCCTGACAATGCAAACAACTCAGGCCAATGGAAAAGTTTAAAAATGTTCCTTAAATGTTTCCATTAAATTTTGATGTTGAGGTAGGTTTAAACATTTTTACTTTTATATTTTAAAGATTTTGATAACTCATGTTACTGCTTCACCCTCATTACCAGCAGAAATTGTACTGTAACATTGCTTTCAGTAAAACTTTTCTGTGTGTCATCTTCTCAAACAATTTTGGGTCGGTCGAACATTATATTTTGGTGCTGAAGCTTAAAACACAAGTTTCACTAGGTTGGTCTCCCAAATTAACAAAAAGTGTGACAATGGTCGACTTGTAACCCGACTCTCCTTCCATGAATTCCAAGCGACACATGAAGCCTACCCATGAGACACGGCACCTCCCCTAGAAGTTTTTAGGCTTTGAAGAGAAGAGCTGTCGGTTTCAGCCTGTTTCTGTTGAAAATTTGCCTGATACTGCCTGATGGATGCCATGCGCACGCCGAGTATACTTATATTTGGGATAGTTTTTGCTCCCTGTGGCTTGGTGCTGGACCTAACCAGCACTGTAGCCCCACACTGGAGAATAATCAGGAACATTCCGAAAGAAGCGCCGGATATAATCCTGCAGCAGGGGATCTGGGATATATGCCAAGCTTCCACGACCACGAGGAAGGTAACGTGCAACCAGCCAAACCCAACTTACTTCAGCCAACAGATAATTCCAATCGCCAAGGGTTTGATGATCGCATCAGTTCTGGTCACACTGCTGGGTCTTGCAGTGGCTATAGCAGGGGTTAGATGTTGGAGAGAACGGCCACACTGGATAATCGCAGGAATTGGGGGTTTTTTTATATTCCTCTCTGGTGTCATGACTTTGATTCCCATTTCGTGGTACACGAACATCTTCACAGCCATCCCAGCAGAGAGCCAGAGCATTACCCCGGGATATTGCATTTTTCTGGGTTACATCGGCGGCATCATGGAAGTTCTCAGTGGATCAGCCCTGATAATCGGAATGTGCTCCTGCTGCGGCGGGTGGAACCGGGGAGAGAGACGTTCGAGCAACAAAAGCACCTACCTCCACAACACAGCGGCCGTGCCCCGGAGGATCGAGGTGCCCAGCATCAGCAGGACCAGGAGCGACGCCAGCAGCGTCCCGTACTCCAGAGACACTCTGGACGACCGGGACTTTCCTCAGGCAAAGACTCCGGGGAAGATCAACACCACATACAGTAGCAGAATGTGTGATGCTGATTTGTGAAGACCAGTAGGGTAATGATTATTATTCAAATTAATTTTAATGATGAAAATAATTATTCTTCAGGGGTGATTGTAAGACAATTTGTTTCCTATGTCTGTCTAGGAGTCCATGGCCACTTTTAACATTATCCTTGTGTTTTTTTACTTGCAAAATTGTTTACTGTTATACTGTTCTATCAGGCATAGTTACAGTAGTCTGATACATACAGTGAGTACATCGTCATGGTGTAAGTCCACTTTTTAAATTGCTGTAATATTTATATACATATGTTTATTTCCAAAGTTTGCACAATAATGCTGGTCTGAGGAATGGTAGCCTTTTTTTAATCAGAGCTGGACAGTATAATGCACATTCTTAAGATACTTTATAGAAATAAACACTAAACAGCTGTTGTAAGTCTGTTGTGTTCCTTGACTTGAATGGTGATATAACAAATGCTAGAATGTGTTTTTGGTGGATTAGCAAAATATAACTCTTGTTAACACATACCCAGGTAGCAAAAGGTATCTGGCCCAGATTTGGGCTAGATGTGTCATATAGTCTCAGGCCTGGACCCAGCAAACAGATTCAGTTTGGCGTCTTCTGGCACAAATGGCTGAATCTGGTGTTTTCCGAACTCTGAGAACAGATTCACTTTCCAGCTCAATAGTAGGTCAGCGCCAGATCTGTCACATTTATGTCACCTCCGGTTTGTCTCTGGACCAAATCCGCGCCCTCAGTCTTTGGCATAAACGCAGGCTAACTGTAGTACTCACTTATTCTTAATTATTAGCTTGGAAATACTTTGTGGATTTATCAGTCATATTTATATTAAAATTCAATTGTGATCTTGCAAAGCAAGTCTAGTGTGATACATAAATGAAAGCGCAAACAATAGTGAGGATGGAAATATATATTTAGGATTGACCATTATTCAATCATAAAAACTACAGGATGTCTGAAATTTAATACACAAACATGATTACTTGACAAATGAAAACTAATACCTACTCTCATCTTCTGAAACGTTAACTTCATTTAATGTAAAAACCATTCAAGATCACAAAAATGTTCTTTCCAAGTCTCTGTCATTTACAACTTTCTTCCCTGTTTGGCCAGCAGGCATTCTTGGTCATTCCATTTCCCTCCTTTGTTTCATAGCTGTTTAGCCCTTGTGTATTTTCCATGTTCCCTGGACCACCGCATAGCTCAATGGGTTGTGTGTTATGAATGAATTGTAAACCCTCAGGTCACGGGTTTCAGGCTGGCTGGAGACTGGCCTCACCTGTACTCATTGTTCTCAGGTTCCCTAGTGTGTATTATCTATCATCGTTTTCCTGTATTTGGTGTTCTCAGCTTCTACTCTGTCCAATTATGCTTCATGTATTGTTATGGTTCTAGATGTCATAGTATTGTTAGCCTTTAGCGTCTACTATATTTTCTAGTCTGCTTTCCTAGTCCTGATCCCAGTGTTTCGTTACTTTGTTGTTCCTTCGTTTGTTCCTCATTTAGCCAGTGTGTTTTGTAGCCCTCATAGTGCCTTTACTTTTGTGGTCTATCCAGTTCAGTTTTATCTATAAACCCTTTTGCCTTGTAGCCGTCAGTGGATCATCACTCCTTTTTCCCCCTGCGCCATACCCCGCCGTCACAGAATGACTCTCAAAAAGATGCTTCCCAGGCTCCGAGACACCCCTCATGCTTGGATCTATTTCTCTCACCTCCTCTTCAGTTTCTGATCCAGTTGATACCCCTGGTGAGCGAGCTCTGCACCTTTCAGGTGATTTGGAAAAGCCTGTCTGGGACCCGGTCCTTCCTCCAGTCCCCATGGTTGTGCAAATGTCTAAATGAGGCAGGTAGACACATTTAGTTTAGTTTTCTGGCCTCTACTGGACCTGGTGAAGTTGCCAGTGTTTATTCCAGCTTCCGTCTCATCCAGGTTTTGAGATCCTTGCCCAGGGAACGCCATAATCTCACCTGAGCCTTCAGATTCCTGCCCAAGGGAGCCTGCCTTATCTTCAGCTTCCTGCCCAAGGGGAGCCTGCTGTGTCTCCAGTTTCCTGCCCAGGGGAACCTGCTGTGTCTCCAAATTCTTACCCTGGGGAGGTCGCTGCCGCCCAGTCAGTGTCTTGGGTCTCTAACTCAATAGGGGCTTTCCTAGCTGTTCCTGGTCCTGAGGGGGACAGGGGTTTTTCCTCACCTCCGGTGAGTGCCTCGCCATGCCCCCGTCCCAACAAGAAGAGGTGGGGGAAGCAGACTATACCCGGACCACCCGAACTTGCAGAACCCAGCCCGTAGGGGTCCTATTCTTCTAACCCTGAGCCACCTGAGTCCAGTCCAGAAGGCGCATCCTGAGTTACAGAGTCTGGCCCACAAGGGCCCACAATGTCCTATTCCTGCTTCACCCAAGCTTCCAGTGCCCGACCCACTGACTGTCACCTCTGTAGTGCTGCCCGAAGCTGTCATTGCCTCTGCACCACTGCACCTCAGGTACCACCATGCCCGCACCTGATCCCTGCTGCCTCTGTGCTGCCTAAGGCTGAATCAAGTGTCCCAGCATCGCTCTGCTTGCACCCTGGTGCTCCATCTGTTCCTCCAGGTGTCCTGGATGTGCCCACCTCACTGCCTCCTGATATCCCGTCAATTCTCACCTTGTTTCCTGTCATCCTGCAGGCATTCTCCACATCTCCAGCCATGCCTGACTCCCAGGCCGTCGCCCTGCCCTGTGCATTACTCACTGGCTGCCATTCGCTCTGCGCCCAACTTCCCAGCTGCTGCTAGCCCTGAATAGACGGACCCGGAGGTCATTGTGCTAGAGTAATTGGAATGGGACCCTCTGGGTCTTGCCTTCAGTCTCTCTCCGGGGGTCCCTGCCTCAGTCCGAGGCTCTAGTCACCCCAGTTCCAGGTCCTGGGGTGGTCAGTGGGGGGCTAAGGGAAGGACCAGCTGAGTCTCAGTCTCCTGAAGAGGGAGATGGGGACATACCATTTGGCCCAGCTGCTCAAACCCTGTTCAGCCTGGTAACATCTGGTCACCCTCCACCTCCTGTCCTCCAGTCACCTTAACAGCCTCCTACTCCCATCCTGTCCCAGGCACCCACTGGACCCACCTCCACCTCTAGTCATGCTGCTGCCCAGTCCAGCCGCCAGTTAATTTAGGTCTGCAGCAGTCCCTCTGTGCCTTGTCTTTGTTCTGCTATTCCCCCAATGTCCCTTAGACCCCAGTCTGTTCTGTCCCAGTCCCTTTGTCCTTTCTTTCCTGGTTTATTGCCCCAACAAGTCCAGTGTTTGCCCTTCCCTTTTGTTTCCCATACTCAGTCTAGGTCCTTGTCTAGGTCCCCGTCCCATGTCCCTGGTCCTCACGTTTTGTTCCCTGCTTAACTTCCTCATCCATTTCACCCTGTCAGTCTTTGCTCCCTTTATGTTCGAATTCCTGGGTCTGTTAGTCCACCTTCTTGCTTTTCGTTGATTGTACCCGTGTCTGGTGCCTGCCCGGCCCTGCCTTTTATTTCTCTTTCCCTTTCGGGCAGTAGGCATTGCTGGTCATCCTGCCTTCCCCCGCCCTCTGTCTCTTACCCCTTTACTCCTAGTGTGTCTTCCTTACTTCCTGGGCTGTCCCCATAGCTCACTGGGTTGAATGTGAGACTGTAAACTCTCTAGTTATGGGTTGAAGGCTGGCTGGACTGGCTTCATCTGTGTTGTTTTTCAGTTTTCCCTTTTCCCTAGTCTCGTGACCAAGACTATTCTCGAGTACTACAACACTAGTCTGCAAAGTAACTATTATTATAAATCTCAAACATTAATAATACGCAACCTAATATGGCCTACTAATACACAAAAAAGCTCTACAAAACAGAAAGAAGAATAGCCATCAATATAGAAAGAAATTGGTGCTTAACTGGAATTTGGTGATTTATTAACTTTTTTTTTTGCAGGAGTCTTTTTACATTGACGATGTCTCTGTAAAAATTGGGAAAATAAAATAGGCTGCAGCAAAAGTGAACTGCATTAAATCCAAACAAGAAATGCGGGGCAAGTGTCCAAAACACAGGTGGAGGCCTTGGTCCCTCTTTAGCCTTGGCATGATCTTTGTGGTCGACAGCCTGCTCAGATGCAAGACTGAACCATTGAATGGCACATGAGTGAATTTTGTTGTGTGGAGCATCGTGTGCTGCTCAATTCATCCTGGTGGCTTCTATTGAATTCAAACACCCCACGCACTATAATCTATTAGTAAAATGATATATACCTATATATCTTTCATGAGATACTCTTTTGTAAGGTTGGTCTGAGCCGCTCTTAGCTGTTTCTTATCTCTGTTGTCAGCTCATACTGCTCATTTAATATGACTAGCATCATAAGGGTACAGTTTAATAACCAAACAATGCTGAATTAAAAACCGGCCCATATGATGAATGATTTTGCCTGATGCATGACCACTCTCTCCATCGGGCTTTGTTCTTGCGCTTTGAAAGCATAATGAATTGGCTTCAGCAACTTGCGGATTCATAATGAAAGATGAGGAATGCGCTGATATTTATTTATTAACTGGGAAGGAAGGCGGTGGTGGGGGAGTTCTGCCGATATTGGGGTGGACTTGTTCCTCCTATTTCCAACGCGCCTGGAACACACACACCTCTCTAAATGTGCCAGAGTCACAGTGTATCAAATCTCTAGTTCATGAGGTGGATATGAGTTGACTGACACTGTAGGTTCATTTATACACTTGTCTAATATTATTTCCCCCCAAAAAAAGCACTCTGAAGTAGTCAGTAGAAGACAATAACGCTACTTTGTGATGTGTGTGAATTCTTATGCCTATCTTGACTGGTAAGTAATTTTAAAGCCATGCAAAATTAGTTTTGCATCATTGTTTTGCGGACAAGTGGTGCAAAACTCAACCTGCCTCTAGTAGCAGTTCCATTCAAAATGAATTCCACATTTTTGACGATGAAACAGACTGTTTTTTGATTATGACACTGAAGTCATTGAACACTTGAAGTTAGGTTCAAAGATGGAGGTCCTGAATCATTTCCCTGCAATAAAGGCCATATTGCTGAAATTCAACACAGCGATGCCACCTAGTGGAGAAGCTTTCCAGTTTGTACTATCTAGCGTTAACCCCAAGGAGAAATAGATTGTGTGTCAAACAATTTGAGAGACTGATCCTAATGTGATATAATCACTGGTTTACTGATAAATAAGCAGCTTTACTGAGTTTAATCATTTTACTTGGCATGTTAAATGCAGCCCATTTGCTATTTAAGTATGTATTTCCTCATTTGCATTTGTCCTGATCTTATAGTGTTACAAAAAGGCCAGCCTATTATTTTATTTATTTATATTTTTTGGGTATGGGGGGTGTGATTTATATTTACATTAAGTGGTTTTACAAAGTCCAGCTTCTTTTATTATTTTATATATTGACATAGTTTTACTTTGAGGTTTATAGCCCACTGTCAGGGCAGCCTTGACTGGCCTGTTTAAAAGGCATGAAATATGCTGCAGAGGCTTGTTCTGTGAAGTGCTTGTTTGACTGGTTTTCACCTGCTATGCAACTGTTCTGTTGCCTTTCTTTACTTTGTCATTATTAAAACTGGTATGCTGATATATGGGTTTAACGATACAGGCCATTAGTAACTTGCAATCAAATGAAACACTGTATCACTGCAAAGTAATGCAAAAGTAACAAGTAGTGTAACTAATTACTTTTTGCGGGGAGCAATTAAGTATAGTAATGCATGACAAGTAACGTGTAACATTACTCTTTTGAGAACTGACCACAATACTGGTTATAATATATTGTGGGAATGAATTATTCAGTTGGCCGGTACAGTCGTCCCTCTGTATCTGCGGTTCACCTCAGTCACCAAAAAATACGTAGCTATGTTTTTTTTATAATTCCCTCAACCTTCGATGGGCATATAACGGCACGATTTACATTACTCTGTTATCCCTTCATGCACGAATTTTTATCATCACACCATCATCTCTCGAGAATTACGATAAAACCTCAGAATTCCTTTCATTCTAGTGGGGAGAGTAATAATGTAGAATATACTTTATTAATGCTACATTTAATATTGGTACGGTCTTACTGTGCGCCATATACATGTGCACAAAAATCACGCTATATATGCAGCCTGTGGATACTGTTTCCGCAATGCGCAGTAGATCACCTGGGGATAATGGGGAACTTACTGTAGTAACATGTGGCCACGATGAATATAATTTTACCATTATGTCATGATCGAGGCATTTAAATTTGATATTTATTGATTTATTCACAAACACCCCCCCTTTTACCTATTAAAATAAGGTGGTTGTACATACTGTATAAGGACCCGATTTTTTCAGGTTCAGCTTCAATGTCCTCTTATTTTATTTGAAAAAGGATGCTTACTCACTTATTGCTCAGTTGATACTTTTATTCAGATCAAATTACAATCCACTTCTTTCAGTTTCAATGTACTTTTTTGCATAACAGGTTAGAGCAGGGGTGGAAAGTCTTATCCAGAAAGGGTTGTGGGTACGCAGGTTTTTCGCTGCAACTCCCAAATTAGAGGACTGATTGGCTGAAAACTCCTGTGTTTGAACAGCTGACCGTGAGGCTATCTGAAATCCTGCATGCACACCAGCCCTTTTAGATAAGATTGTGCCCCCTTGGGTTAGAATTTACATAGAATATTAATACTTTGCTGCACAGTGCCCTGACAGGTTTAATTTGATCAGGCCTAGCATTCTGTCCTCACATGACAACACTCACAAGGCAACTCAAGCTGAGAGAAAGCCTTAATTTTTTTTACCTTTAGTTTTTTAAAAGTTGTCGTTAACTCATGTTACTGCTGCACCCACGTTATCGGCGGACATGGTAACATTTCATCCAGTAATCTTACTTTCGCGAAATGATTTGGGTAGGTTTCATCTTAAGACCGCACCTTAAATTTCAGTATTGGAGCTTAAAGCACAAATTTCAATAGTTTGGTCTTCCAAGTTATAAAGTGCGACATAGTTGACTTGTAACCTGACTCTCCTTGTATAAATTCCAAATGACACACGATGACACGAATGACACACGACACACAGCACCTCCCCCTAGAAGTTCTTAAGCTGTGAGGAGAGGATGTGTCTGCATTTACTTTGGAATCTGCCTGCACCTGTTGTTAATTTACCTGACACTGCTGCTGGACACCATGCGCACGCCAGGTCTACATATATTTGGGATGGTTTTTGCTCCCTGCGGCTTGGTGCTGGATCTGACCAGCACTGTAGCTCCGAACTGGAGAGTACTCAGTAACATTCCGAATCAAGCGTCTGATATGGTACTACAGCAGGGGATCTGGGATATATGCCAATCTTCCACGATTACCACCACGGTAACGTGTAGCCAGCCAGACACAACTTACTTCAACCAACAGATAATCCCAATCGCCAAGGGCTTGATGATCGCATCTCTGCTGGTCACACTGCTGGGCATTGCAGTGGCCACATTCGGAGTTAGATGCTGGAGAGATCGGCCAAACTGGATAATCGCAGGAATTGGGGGTATTTTTATATTCCTCTCTGGTGTCATGACTCTGATTCCCATTTCGTGGTACACGCACATCATAACAACCATCCCATCAGTGACATTGACCCCGACCCCGACCATTGCGCCGGGATATTGCATTGTTCTGGGTTACATCGGCGGCATCATGGAAGTTCTCAGTGGATCAGCCCTGATAATCGGAATGTGCTCTTGCTGCGGCGGGTGGAACCGGGGAGAGAGACGTTCAAACGTCAAAACCACCTACTTCCACAGCAGAGCGGCCATGCCCCGGAGGATCGAGGTGCCCAGCATTGGCAGGACCAGGAGCGACGCCAGCAGCGTCCCGTACTCCAGAGACACTCTGGACGATCAGAATTTTCCTCGGTTGAAGACTCCGGGGAGGATCAACACCATGTACAGTAGCAGAATGGGGGACGCTGACTTGTGAAGACCAGCAGGGTAACGAGTTCTATTAAAATTCATTTTAATGATGGAAATATTCTTTTGTGGTGATTGTGAGACTGACAATTTGTTTCTTCTGTCCGTCTTCGTGTTATGTTGGTCTCATAGGTGTCCAAGGCCACTTTTAACATCTTCCTCATGGAAAACATGTATATTACATGCAAAACAAATGTCAAAAATGTTTACTGTTATACTGTAGCCATCAAGCCTAGTTCCAGTAGTCTGATGCAGCGAGCACAAGGTTACGCTGTAAGTCCACCTTCGAAATTGCTGTATACATTTGGGTGCTGGATTATTAATGCTAGTAAAGAATATATTAAGCCTTGTGCCTTAAATATCATTTGGTGCTTTAAAAATGTTAAAGTGTAAATATACAGATA
>JABFEB020000113.1:21037855-21054727 GCA_019775895.2 Stomatorhinus ivindoensis
ATACCCAGGTAGCAAAAGGTATCTGGCCCAGATTTGGGCTAGATGTGTCATATAGTCTCAGGCCTGGACCCAGCAAATAGATTCAGTTTGGCGTCTTCTGGTACAAATGGCTAAATCTGGTGCTTTCCAAACTCTGGCACAAATTATGTCACCTCCAGTTTAACTCTGGGCCAAATCGGCCTTCTCCATGTTTAGCATAAATATAGGCCTACTGTAATTCTCACTAATTCAAGATTATTTGGATGTAACAAATTTAATTGCACAAAGCACAGGAGTTGATTTTGTCATTTGAACCAGTATGTGCTGCTTGGCTGTTCCTGGTGGCCCCCTCTGAATTCAAAGCCCCGGGGACGCCACTCCCATAACGCACATTTGTTGAATTAAAATTGAATGATCCAATATTTTTTATGAGTTTCCAGAAGTTCCTATAGGGTTTGAGTCAAGTGTTGAGTATATTATCTTAATCTTTACTGATTAAGAATGTGTTTATTTTTTATCATTAAAATCAAATGAAAGTACAGTAAAGTTTTATCTTTCAGTTCAACCATAGTGCTATAGCAAAAACCAATACATATGAGTCATTGTTCAATACATTTATTCAGCAAAAGATCTTCAAAAGCTTTATGATTAGATTGCAACATTCTAGTCTGAATGCGTTTATTGCTTCACAGAAGAGCCTCTTAACAAGTACAGAGAAAGCTGGTATAGCAAGATATTTGAAGGCAAGTTGTGTTAGCTCAGGAATGCTCGTTTGGTTTTCATTCCAGTAGGCCAAAGGGTCGGCATCCACAGCAAAACATGGTTCACTCAGGTATACAGGGACGTCGTGTGAAGCATTGGTAACAGGCGAGGAACTTGTTTGACTTTGTAATGTAAAAAGAACAGTTTCAGGTATTGGTTTGGTTGCACATTGCAGTCATTATAGCCAGAAGTGGAGCATTATATTCTATAGGTGACACTTCAAATGTGTTTATGTATTTGTATTGAAATATTCAGCTACATTGTTAAACCCTGCACCTTTTATATATATTAGCTTATTAAGGGGGGGGGGGGCTTTTCAATCTGGCAGTAAAACATTGAAAATGACATAAAAGTTAAATGAAACTACTAACCCCTAATCTACTAATGACAGTAGTGTGCTTTCACTCACTGGTGTACTTTGGTAAGTCAGTTACTGGACCACAGCAAAGTTAGTGTGGTATCATTTTCTATGAAAGCTGTGTCTATAAGAATCTATGAACACATTCATGACACATTATAATACATTCATAAAGAATTATAAACATAGCTAAAGATATTTACAAAAAGGTATAACTCATTATAGCCATGTTCATTATGCATTATGAATGCTGTATGAAGTTGTCATATGTAATGCACTATTCACAATGCATCATGATTTCAACCTACAGACACATCATGCAGTACAAAGAATCCTTAATTCTTCTACTGACCATTATAATATATTATGTGCATTATAGATGAGAGCTTCATTGGAACCTATGAAGTACAATCAACACTATAATGCCTTATGACTATCAACAGAAGATGCTGTAATGCTTAATTAATTCTTATACCAACCATTATAATACATTATGAAGGTATCTAGCCTATATATAAAATCGCTACATAGATTTGTGACGTCCAGTACACAAACACGAATTGTCACAGTTTAAGTCATTTCACTATTTGTTAAAAAATCTTGCGAATAGTGAAAAAATTCGTGGTTTCCGCTGTAACCAGATATTGGCATTAATAGAGACTGTTGCACACCTCTTGTTTTTATGATGATGGTGCGCTCTGTTCAAAAAAGAGCATCGCAAACCAAGAGCGCCATCTAGTGGGGTTAGAAAATACAGCAAGCAGTTCATAAAGCTTCCTTTGGCCATCGCTACCCATGAGCACCGGCCCATTTCAAGCACTGACTAATCCCCGTCTCTATTTGTACAATTAATTTATTTCCAATATTTCACCCTGATACATATAAAATTAAAACATTTTTTATGAGATCATTTTTTTGTTGTAACAACAAAAAACACGAATGTGATAGCCACCTTAGGAGTGTACAGCCTTACTATTTCTTGACAAGACGGATGAGTGATGTTCATGTAGAAACCTCATATAATTTTGGATTTTTGGAAATAATTATAGTACCAACCAACCCTGGTCTCCCCTCCTGTTATACCGTAAAATTGCACTTCTCCTCTGACATGCGCATTTCTACCAATTTTAGGTGGATATACGGTAAATTTATTTTAGTGGTGGGTATATATTGTACACCTACTGTAACACTACACCTCTGGGCAAAACCTTACCTATTTAGTGTTTACTGGTTATTGTGTACAATCTCTTTTAAGCAGATTACACAGGAATGTAAAAAGTGACTGCACTACCAATGCATTACATCAGTAAATCACTTTGGTATTTGATTTCTGACAAACAGCCTGGAGCACTGTTGTTGTGTAAGTTATCTGGAGCAATTTCTTTGCTTTCATAGTTTCAGGTGAGTAACATTATGTATAATTAAATATTATACTTGTGGCTTGATTCACTACTGTGATTTGCCTGACTGGCACTACCTGTGCAGCTCAGATTCAATAATTTGACAGGACTGAGGTATAACCTGCACTAAAGTACCAAAACAATGATCAAGTGTAACCAAAGACTGTAAGAGAATAAAAATGAAAGCAAATGTAAACCATCTATTTTGTACATTAAACCTTTTCCTCTCCAACAGGGTCCATCTCTCTCTTACTTCACAGATTATAAACACTATCTACTCTGAAGAGATTGAATGCGTAGCCCAAGGGACAATGGACAATTTGTACATTAAACCTTTTCCTCCCCATGAACACACAGCAGCATGCATTAATGCAAGGGGTAACATACATTAATGTAACAAATAAATAAAAAATAAATCACCTCCAGTGCATTACTCGGTTGTGCTATAGCCTCTTCAAAAGTTTTGTAGATTTACATTATCAACAGTAGTCGGTCTGATATATTATAAATTAAAGATTTTCACAAAATGTCCATCAAATTTCCAGAGAAAACAACATACTTGTGAAAAGAATGGTCTTCATTTCATATTCATATAAAAGACTAATCTTACCATTTTGACAAGCACAATACACAATAATACTTTTTCACTTTTGTTCACTAAATGTCAGCAATCAAATGACATAATGGATATCTGTTTACAGTCATAAAACAACTAACAAGTGACATTTGATATTTCAGAAATGTATCTGCAATTATATAAACAGTAGTTACAGTCAACATACATTATAAAATATATCAAATAATTACAATGACAGATATCTTTCATTAAAATTACACTGAAAAACGTGGACATGATACAGAAAACAAGTACACTGTATGCAAAAAATTATTAGGTGAGTACTATTCATGCAGGTAATTTTTAGCAAAAGTTGGGTAGAATTATAAAGCTGAATCCAGGAGTTTTCTTAGCCTCCTAGTAATTTTTTTTAGATAGAAAACGTTACATTAGTCTATCACAAACACATATAAAAGAAAAGCACTTGATTATCAGTGTGAACGATTATTAGGCAATTGGACACTAAATTGATTTTTCTCTCTTCAGCATCAACAGAAATACCACTACTAATAAAAAACAATCCTATTTATTCAATTTATATAAGGAATAATGGCTGTTCTACACAGACTACTTTAGCAGATTAAATGTCCTGTACAGCCACATTTCTTCTCAATGACCATCTTGAGCCTGTTGTCGATTGGTTCAATCAAGTTTTTGATTTGATCCCAACCTATATTAGCCGAGGCAGCTAGGACTGCCCCCCAGACGCTGCTCAGTGGGGTACTGCTTGCCGCCTTGGTAAATCTCATACTTAAGTAAGGCCCAGGAATTTTCAATAGAGTTTAAGCCAGGCAATGAATGGAGTCACATCATAATTCAGTCACCTTTCCAGGCTATCTTGACCAATCTGTGGAATGTTTTGATCCATGGGAAGGGGCATCATCCTGCATGAATACTGTAGCAGGATGACATCAGAGTGGTATGTGTACCAACCAATCAGCATTCAGTACCTGCCAACTTTAAAAGCCCTTTGCCATAAAGGTGAACACAGTATTTTACGTGATGAGCAGCCGGCCCCCATGAAAGTAAATACACTGCAGAGAGTGACGTGATATCATAAAATTCTTCAAAGCTGCTGACTTCTTCTTTTGTGCCAATATTTGCAGAAGGTATCGTCTACGAATTGGCATTATAACTTGTAGTCAGTCTTAACACCATCTGCTGGTCAGAAAGGTCCTTTAGGAAGAACTGTCTAGTAGACGACAATCCAGGTTTGTATCTGATATATTACATAGGCGATGAACCACGGTAACATGGATATTCAAAGCAAAACAAAATATTCATTCCACCCAAAAACAAGTATTCAATGACATTCTTCTGCAAGCTGATACAACAACTAAAGAATGTCCTGAGATGAAATCTTCAGTCTACGTGAACCTGAATACCAACTTCCAGGTTTCATCTGGCACATCGAAACTTTTCCGGATCTTCTGGTGTTTGCAGGGAAGCCAGACATTATGAATTTGCCAAAAGCACATATTTGCATGAATCAACCGCTTTTGGCCGCTCAATAATTCTGCTGTGACACCACATTTCAAACGGGCGATTTTAAAGTTTCTGTCCGAGCCATGAAGACACAGTGTTATACTGCTATTTTATATTATTTACTATAGCTTACAATTCTTCATTTCTACAGCAGCTTCAACAATTAAGTACCTGTGTGGTGAAAAGCCAAGGCGTGTTGCACCCTGTGAGACCTCCAAAACACATCCCAGGTATACGTTTGGCTATGGTTTGTTTTGAGTATATATGCGCTTTACATAATAAAAGCATAATTTCACTTTTCGACATTACTTTCTAAATGCTCTTCATGTCTATTGCTATCTCATTAATAACGCGATTGACAGTTTGCGCCGCCAGTTCAAACATCGCTTCCATGAGATTCATTCTTGTGCATATAAAAAGTATAACGTTATTAAAGTATACAAACCTATTCACACTGTGCTTAGTTCACTTACTTAATAGTCCATCTGTTTGGAATAGGGGTAGGCTAAATATTGGTACTGAATTTGAAAGTAATGTAAAAATTGGTTATAGGCTTCATTTTCCATTTCTTCTCTTTGGATCCCCCCAATTTAACTATTAAAATATTTAAATATAAAATAAGTTGATGCCACCTACTGTTTTAGGACCAGATTTTTTTCAGGTTCAGCTTCAAGTCAATGGAGCACGATCATTGCCCACTGACTGAAAACGATTAGATGGCTTTATGTCACCACTGGGGCGGGAATAACAGCACGGTGAGAATGTGGGTCGAGTAACTAGAAAGTTCTTGAAACAGGTTTCTGATTGTCCTATTTTTTTATTTGAAAAAGGATGCTTACTCATTTATCGCCCAGTTGATACTTTTATTCAGATCAGATTACAATGTACTTCTTTCGGTTCCTCTGCACGTATTTGCATAACAGGTATATCAGAATATGCACCACGCTTAACACTGCTGAACGTACGTGATACTACGGATTTAACTTGGTCAGGCCTAGCATTCTGTCCTAGCATGCCAAGCAACTCAGGCCAATGCAGAGGTTTACAAACGTTCCTTAAACGGTTCCTTTAAATTTTGACTTAAATATTTTTACCTTTATTTTTAAGTTCTCGCTAACTAATGTTACTGCTTTACTCACGTTAACGGCAGTCATGGAAACATTTCACCCAGAAATACTTTTATGAGTCACTTTCACTTAGTGTTTTGGTCAGGATTAATCTTAAACAGTTTTCGTTAGTTTGATGTCCCAAGTTAAACAAAAAGCGTGACATAGTTGACTTGTAACCTGACTCTCCTTGCATAAATTCCAAACGACACATGATGCCTTACCCACTACGCACGGCACCACCCCCTAGGAGTTCTTAAGCTTTGAGGAGAGGATGTGTCGGCATCTACGTCGGGATCTGCCTGCACCTGTTGTTAGTTTGCCTGACACTGCTGCTGGACACCATGCGCACGCCAGGTCTACATATATTTGGGATGGTTTTTGCTCCCTGCGGCTTGCTGCTGGATCTGATCAGCACTGCAGCTCCGAACTGGAGAGTACTCAGTAACATTCCGAATCAAGCGCCTGATATGATACTACAGCAGGGGATCTGGGATATATGCCAAGCTTCCACGATTACTACCACGGTAAAGTGTAGCCAGCCAGACACAACTTACTTCAGCCAACAGATAATCACAGTCGCCAAGGGCTTGATGATCGCATCTCTGCTGGTCACACTGCTGGGCATTGCAGTGGCCACATTCGGAGTTAGATGCTGGAGAGATCGGCCAAACTGGATAATCGCAGGAATTGGGGGTATTTTTATATTCCTCTCTGGTGTCATGACTCTGATTCCCATTTCGTGGTACACGAACATCATAACAACCATCCCATCAGTGACACTGACCCCGACCCCGACCATTACCCCGGGATATTGCATTGTTCTGGGTTACATCGGCGGCATCATGGAAGTTCTCGGCGGGGCAGCCCTGATAATCGGAATGTGCTCTTGCTGTGGCGGGTGGAACCGGGGAGAGAGACGTTCGAACAACAAAAACACTTACTTCCACAAAACAGCGGCCATGCCTCGGAGGATCGAGGTGCCCAGCATCAGCAGGACCAGGAGCGACGCCAGCAGCGTCCCGTACTCCAGAGACACTCTGAACTACCGGGACTTTCCTCAAGCAAAGACTCCGGGGAAGATCAACACCACGTACAGTAGCAGAATGTGCGACGCTGATTTGTGAAAACCGACAGGGTGACGAATATGCGTGAAATTAATTTTAATGATGGAAGTATTTATTCAGGGGCGATTAAGACTGACAATGTGTTTCCTCCGTCTTTGTGTTACGCTCGTTCCATAGGCGTTCAAGGGGCACTTTAAACAGCTCCCTTGTGGAAAAAGTGTGTTACATCCGTTTATACAGTACATGCAAAAGAAATTGATCAAAATGTTTGTTACGCTGTACTATTATTATGACAATCTGATATAGTGAGTATAAGGTTACGGTGTAAGTATATATTTCAAATTGCTGTAATGTTTGTATAGATTCAGGTGCGGGGTCATTAATGCCAGAAAATATTAAGCCACGACCCATGCGCGTCATGTACGTTTTGAAAAAACACTGTTCCGGCCACATTGAGTTTATACAAATAGTCACTATACAGCTGCTGTTAGTTTGTCCTTGACGAACATGTAAATATTAGAAGACGCTTTAATGTACGTGTGTTGGAGAGTTGAGAGATTAACTAAATACAGGCCTAACACTTGATAACACACAGTTCATTCGCTATGCAGCACTATATCGAAATATTTATTGTAAGAACTTTTTGTACATATTTTTCTTTTAAAACCTGTCTATTGGTAGTTATTGGTAATTCAGTCAGCGATTAACATGTATTTCATGTAGGGTTTCCTAAGAACTATAATAAATTGATCTTTATCCTGAATATCAATCTGAGCTTCCTCAATCAATAACCTTCCGGAATTCTCATTCGAACGAAAAACCATAACCCTATCTATCCTTTCAACCTTTTTTCCCCTAGTGTGAGTGAGTGCTTATAGGTTTAAAAGCGTCCAGGTTTACATTTTCACTTACTTTCATGTAAAGATTTAACAAGTAGGCTATAGGCCTACTTATTCGGCACTATCCGAAATGTCAGCTGCGTGCTATTTATATTGTTGTTTTTTTTTACCAATTAAACGGGGTGTGTAATTACGTCATGCCAGTACGATGCTTTGACTTTGCAAGAATGTCAAAAGAAAAAACATAAAAGAAACATGACACCCTATACATTTTCACTCCGAGCTGTCTGTACCATGGGGCGGGCGTCAGTTACCCATCGATCTCCTCTAGACAGCTGAGCTGTTTTCGTCTAAATGGTTTTGTTACCGAATCCTATTACTTAACCCCAGTATTTCGAAGCGAATTTCGTGAACGTCGAGCTGTGATCGCGATGCCAGACGTGTGCATCCTGGCGCTTGGAGTGGTGGCCAGCTTTTTGGGCTGGCTTTTCAACCTGATCGCCACCGGCGCGCCAGCCTGGAGGGCTGTAGGGTCGGTCCTGGGAGTATCTATTGGGACGATTATCCACCAGGGCCTTTGGGACATTTGTATTGAGGTCCCTGGGGGTGGCCTCACCTGCCAGCAGAAGGACGCGAAGTACTTCGCCGAGGAAGTTGTAATAGCGGCCAGAGGTCTCATGATAACCTCGGTCGTTCTCACCGGCCTTGCTCAGATACTGACTGTGCTGGGATTTCGCTGCTGGCGCCGCACGCCGGACTTTCTGCTCGCGGGCCTGGGCGGCGTGGCCGTGTTCTGCGGTGGTGTTTTTTCGCTCGTCCCGCTTGCTTGGTACACCAGTCAGCTGAATGTAATGGAAAGCAGCGGAACGGATCTGCATGCAGATTACTGCATTGTACTGGGATTCATTGGCAGCAGTTTTCAGTTGATCGGAGGAGCCTGTTTAATGGCATGCTTCTACAACGTCTGTAGGATGAGGAGAAACGCTGGATAGATCACGTCTCCGGAGTGTAACCGACGCACAGAACGAGAGTCACAATGCAAGATTATACTGATCGAACCCATCGAGAAGTTGAACACGGAAATCCAGACTTGGACATTCACCCGTGACACTTGGTTATCGACGCGAATCTCTATCCGTCCCAACAGCCCATCCTTCTGGCTGAACCGGACTATGACGTAGTCAAACATTTGTGATGTGAATGTTTATACAGTGAATTATACTCCAAGTAGTTAGGTGGTACAATTAAGCCGCTTGAAAACGGTTGTATGCACTATTCACGCACTTTAGGATCATGTTGTGAAAGTGGAATTAATTAGTACAAAATAATATAGGCCCAACCGAAAGGGAGTTTTTCTTTTTTTATTGACTTTAATGTTAAAGCAAGTATGCATCGTAAAATATTTAAATATCTTGTCCACATGGTCTCCGTTCTGGGTGGGGCTATGTGTGGTGAATTTAATACTGCCCTCCTAATTCCTTTTTTTTTTTACGGTATTACTGAAGTACTGAGCTGTTGATTTTAGGCCGAATTACAATACAAAGTAGTATTTGATAAATGCATTACTAGTAATTTTCTGTCAATAAAATTTCAAACATTACTTTGATTCATTTTTGTTCATATAAAAAGTAGTTTAAAAAATATTTTAAATATCTGCTCCAATTATGCTTAATTCAGGTACTTAATTGTCCATCTGTTTAAAATTGAGTAAGGTAATTAGGTAATTGATTACAATTACATCACTTCACGTAATCAAGTACTTCATTTATCCCAACTGTATCTGTAGCCTTAAAAAATCCAGCACAACGGATATCCCCATAAAAAAAGTAAACCGGTTTTGTCCAAGATAAATTATAAAAAAAAAAAAAAAAAAAAAAAGGAATCCCACAAAATAATGTAGAAATGGTGGCGAGAGAGCACAGGCAGACATGACAGGACAAATCCGGTTTGTGGGAGTGTAGTAAGGTCAGTGTTCTGAGAGCCTTCAGGAAAGCAAACACCTGAATCAGGCACTAGGCAGGAGGGCAGAATATCACGTACACGACAGCACACTTAGCAAAACATGTTTATTCCTACCCTCCCACACATACATCATCGTAACTGTGGAGAAGAAAAATCCCATGAACTACACTATTACCCTGCATAAAGCAGACCATAATAATAATCTGAGGTGTAGCAGACAAGCTTGACAGCAGCACACACTAAATTGGATCTCCAGCCTTCTTTATGTTGTTGAAAACCTCAAAATATTGCAATAAGTTTTGAAATGTGTACCATTTACATCAAATTATGTTTACAAAATTGCTGCATGAATGAGCATTAAAGGAGTCACACCGCAGGATTGTAAGACAGGTCACCGTGGTAATTCTTTACGCAACAGCCGCCTAATGGCAGGACTGGAGCTACACCAATTGAAACCGCGTGAAGCAAAAACCGAAACCAGCCCCCGTGCAGACAGACAGTTGTCTGCCGTCAGAGGGCACCTCCTAGGGTGTTCAAGGAAGTGGAATTTCAGCACTGCTGCAGAACCTGCTGGTCTTGTTGATGACACGTCACCTTAGCTCAGAGTGACAGGTGAAAAATGCGGATGCACAACATGGAAGTCTAAAATAACAGAGGTCCCACAAACCCCGCCCAAAACACAAGAAACATGTGACTCAGGATAATGTCAGACAATTTCAGCATGTTGTACTGATGTTCGTGTTCATACAGAGATTATGACATCAGCTATCGAAAGTAGGAGGATGTCCCTTGTTGGTGGATGGGTCCGGTATCCTCCAAAAATCGGATTTGAATAGGATCAGGCAGACATAAAAAGGAAAAAAAAAATCCTTAGAATCAGCTGCATGCATTTATGGAATGGGATTTATTTAATATTGGAATTTTACATCGTATTTGAAATTGCATTCACAGTTTTGAGGTGGTCGACAAGGGGCAAGATGTCTTTCACTTGTGGCTCAGCAAAGACCAAAGACCTACCTGCTCCAGACTTTTCTGCTACAGAGGACCTAAACTTTCACTCATCATGACCTCTTTTTGAGCAGTCACTGCTTTTCTGCAGACGAAGAGCACAGAACGATGTTATACGACACGCTGACAGAAAGGCTGCTGCAAAATGGCTAAATCAATGCAGAAATGACCCCTTCTAAGAATTTAAACAGGCCATCTAGAGGGGCACTGGTCATGACACCGCAGAAAGCACCTTACAGCTAACAGTCAGCAGCCCCAGTTCATCTATACATAAGCCTGAGATAAAGGGCAATATTCTAGGGGTTGGCTGTCAGTTTTAGGGTTATGCACTGGAAAGGCATAAATTGTGTAATGCACCCAACTAACACATCAGCTGTAAATGGTCTAGAGAACGGTGGAGCAGCATAGAGATCTGGACTTCTGTAGATGCAAAACCTATAATGCTTGGAGCTGTAGATCAGTAGACATTAAGGTTCGCATTTGGCCCTGATGCATCCCTGCTTACCCTTAAAGAAAGAAGAGGAAGTTTGAAACAGATGGGGTACCTTTTATGCGCTTTCGTCCTTTTCTTGATGAAGGCAAAGAGGAAGGCAAGGACAACCAGGCCAATAATGCAGCCAAGAAAGCCCAAGGTGAGGGCCACGCCGATGGGCTTGCTGACACGGTTCTGGCAGAAGTTTCCTTCATAGCCCAGCCGACACTCACAGCTGATGACATTATTCAGTAGAAAACAATGGCCGTGTCCATTGCACTGTTTGTTATCGCATGGGATCAAGGCTCCGGTATGGTTGGCCATGCTATCTTTTCAGCGAGAGGGGAGTCAGTGGCTTTCAGATGTAGCGTCTTGAGCTTCAGGCCTGAGTGGCTTTGGGATGAACCCTGACGTGAACGACAAATGGATCTTGCTTATTATAATAAATAGGAATCTTAGGCTCCCATCTCAGGTGCTTTTATAAACCCCACCCAGACATGCAGGCTATTGTGAAGAAAAGTAAAAAGAGCACACACCCTAATAGCGTGCACAAGTTATAACAAAGAGGAAGGTTATCAGATCTGTGGGTTGTATCCCGTCTGAAGAACGCTACTAAAAGCTCACAATGCATGCAAACATATAAAGCACAAAAAAAGAATCTTAACATTTAACTGGATAAGTGTACATGAGACCACCATTTTGTAAACTAAACTGTGTACAAATTCCTTTCAGGTTGATTTCAGTCTCACATTCTGTAACTTGAGAAGTCCCCAACCCATAAATCAAGTTCATCCAGAAAAAAAAAAATGTATAAAGAAACCACAACAAAAATCAAAACAAAAAGCATTACATTACCATGCGAGAATTTAACGTAAAAACACCGACTTTCGCTCAATTGCTGCTTCAATGCTTGAAGTGGAAAAAAAAAAAACCTGCTAGCAAGCCTTGGATTGCAGATTTGCGGCATGAGATAAACCCTTCAGAGGCTGACAGCTGGGTACAACAAACAGTGGGATGAGGAACATGAAGACATTTCCAAAGAAAACGAGAAGAGAAGGTTCATGCTCAAAAAGCAGTCAGCACTACCTTGTTTCAAATCAGGAATAATCACTACTCACCTCGATGCGAGTGCGTCGGGTCAGCTGTGCACCACAAAACGCCAGCGAGTCTGGGCTAGACAATTAGAACCAGAGAACGACTCGCTTCCTACAGCATGTTGGGATGCTTACTTCTGCAAGAAAAGACTAAACAGATGTATCGCTGGACAGATATGGCTGTAGACTAGTAGAGAGCGTTGAATGCAGCTCGGCTTGCGACTTTCATGGAGGTAAAAAGATTGAGAATGTGAGAGGAAGGGTTTCAGCCCACAGCAGCAGATCGATTGTCAGGAAACTGTAGACTACACCCTTAAAATGTGCTCAAAGCCAGTAACTGCCCCAGCTTGTTTCAACTTGCACCAGTGTGTCAATCACAGAAGCAAAATCTACAGCTGAAATTGGGTCTCAAGACAAGTCGGGTGCATAGAAATCTACAGCACACAAGGTTATAGAGGGATCGACCCAACTGATATGCAAGTACGCTTTAGCCGGAGCAAGTGATAAGCGCGGCAATTTCTTGTAATGCTAGTGCATACTTTTGTGCATTTGCACTGTTATGACAAGATATTACTGTGCATTTTATTATATCAATTGGTCATATGAAGGCTGAAATGCACAGCATTCTTGTCATAACAGTGCAAATGCACACAAGTATGTATTGGAGCTATTCTGAAAAATTGCCACATGCATGCCTTTATACAGGGAAAGTGTGTATGTGTACTGCTTATGTCAATTCCCAGTTACAGATCCATGCCCGTGTTCTGCAGGTGTTGGGGTTTGGCATGTGACTTAGCAGGTCAGGCCTCCATGCATGAGATTGGAAGGTTACTGGTTGAATCCCATTGTCTATGAAACGTCATAAATATCCAATTAACACGTGCAAGAGAGCCTGAAAAATTAAACTAAAACACACTTAAAGGACAGAAAACTCAAGATGGACATTGTACACTAGTAACAGGAATACAGACAAGATGCAGCAGAAGGGAGTCTGATACAGATTCTTCTTTCCAGAAATTGTACAACAGGGAGGATAGAGAAGGTGGGGGCTACCCAGGTTTAACTCACTTTAACTTCACCCCCGGTAAAGTTCAGTGAGGGGAACCAACCCCACACACCTAGACTTTGACAAAATTTGGACTTTGGGGATCAGGGGGATTTAAGACACCACCAGCAACCTGAAGAGCAGTCTTGGAGCCCACCTGACTTGCAATCGATATGAAAACCATGGTGAGAAGTTCTGTATTGTGGACTCTACATTGCAGTTGCAAAAAAGTAGAATCTTCAAGGCCATCGGGTCCAATCCCTAATAACAAACAGGGTATCGTCACCCATCACACTTCAGTTTTGATTGATGGCAGCTAAGACCAGCAGGGAAACCCCAAAAGCCCTGATCTACTTTATCTTCAGCACTTTCACTGCCTCAGGAAACGGGAAAGTCATGCAGCACAGTCACCCTGCAGCCACAGGCAGCCTAATTATGTCATAATGACAAGCAGCCCCCTCACCTGTGCATTTACCCACATCTACAAATCCTTTGTGTAACACCACCCCCCCCCCCCACCACCATCATAAAAATGCACTCACGTAAAAGCAAGAAAACCAGTTTAACATGCCACTTCCGTTTTCAAAACACAGGACACATTTCCCAAAATAAGCATGCCAAAAGAAAGTTAAGGGAATGTGAGACGGTCACGGCAGTGGAAGGCAATGGATTTAAGATTTAATTACTCTTCATGTAAAACAAAGAGTAGCCGTTCCACCTGGAGTCAGAATTAAACCACAGGCAGTAGGCCAGTAGTTCACAAACTGTAAATGAGTCCAAATATGTGCACTTTAGCTGCACAACAGCCCCACCCTCCATGTTAAATCCTTTGTGAAATGCAATAAAAAAAGCTTGCAATGCAGTGGGTAAACTATATATACCTGTGGACGCACCCTTATGCAGTTAAAAGGTGTATAAGCCACTTAGCATCTATGCAGAACTGTGATACCAAATCATGTGGAAATGGATGTTTATGTACAGCTAGCAGAAATGGAAATGCATTCGCACACTTTCAAATCTGCCTATTTAATGTTGTCTATTAGCCAGCTAAATGTTCCAAACATTCTGCAGGCTACAGTACTCCAGAACTGTTAGCTTAATTAAATAAAAAATAATAATAAACTACCATTTTCAACCTTCATTTGCAGAGTTTTTGGGATGTCCATTACCCTCCATGCATGCTGCAGGACTCATTGATTAGCCTGCTTGTTAGTACTGACTACAAGTGAAGCTGGGGAGGGGAGAATTCTTTGAATGCATAATAAGTGCGTAAACGATCATAAGAAGGTGAGTAAACTATGCTATGAGCCTTTAGCCTGATTTGAATCGTCAACACCTGTGGGATACCTCAATATGGGGTCTGTTAATGGAACAAATTCCACCACAAGAGTTTAGTGACAACAGGCTTTATTTCCCAAACCCCGTGAGCAAACCACTTGACAGTCCTTTAGTCTGAAATGGCCAAATCCTGAAAGAGAAATTATAGTCAGTTTCTCACTACATGCGTGACAGACTGCAAAAATTGAGGGTGGTGGTCCCAGTGAACTGACATTAACTAGGCTGTACAAAATTCCTTAACCACACTGCCCTCTTGGAAGAAAAAAAGCCATCAAGTTTGAACACCTTGGACATTTGGGACCTACCTCGTCTGGATCATACAGATCATTGGAGAAGCACTGGGAGTAGGCCAAACGTGCCTCTATGCTTGACATGAGGTTCTCCTTCTCACTGGATTTGCCCACTCTTAGGATCCTTATAAACCAAGCTGACCTGTGGGGAAACAATCAGGTCTCATGATCATGACATGCGGCATGCAAACAGGAAGTAAATACGAATATCTGAATATCTTTTGGGATGTGAAGATTTTCCCAATAAGATGAAGCAGGATGCACCTGAAGTACTGCCCAGGCAAATTTCAGCCTCGAAGTATAATTAAGGCAGGTAAACAACCCTTTGGTTGGGGTAAAGTGATCAGAATGTTAAGGAAATCTTGACCTCAGGACTCCTACATTAGTTCCAAGAACTGTTAATCTGAATTCTTACCAACATTAACGCTTTATCATTGCACCTCTAAAAATAGCAGTTTTATAAAAAAATAAGCCACACAGACCAGACCCTTCACCCCAAAATTATGGTAAAACTGGCCCAGAAATCCCAAGGTACCTTCTCTTGTAGATGAATAATGCGACTCCGAAAACGCCGACTAAGACTGCGACAACACCCAGGGTGACCAGGACTGCAGCGGATCCACCAAGCTCGTTCTCGCAGAACGGACCGGCATAACCAGAGACGCAGTAACACCCGGTCTCCCCAGTGAGAAAGACGCAGTGGCCGTGACCGTGGCACAGCTCGGCGTCGCACGACTGCGAGTCCAGCTCCCGGAGAGAGTCACTCTCTCGTGTGGGCTGAGCAGGGCTTGTGAGGAGGCCTGGGGGTTGCTCCGTAACCCAGGACTCTGTGTCTAGGTGTTTAAATGAACCGGTGGCATCGTCCCTGGAACCTGTACAACAAATCAGTCACTCGTATCAGTGGAAGGCCAGTGTGCACACAGTGACGACTGGTTCACTGCACAGCAGCAAACCCAGTTGGTCAAAAAGGAGCGAGATGTTTTTGAATATTTGAGGCCACCCTAACCTTAACCACGAGTAACTAAACCAAATACAAGACTTCTGATATTTTTTGATTGTAGTTAGATTTTTGTGAAATAGTTTACCCTTGTGGGGGACTGAAAAGGAGGTCCCTGCAATGTGAATAGCACTCACCCGGCATCCTCATTTCTGCAAGTGCCTAATTAGATTTGTTGTTAAATGACGTTCTGTTACCTCGTCTCAAAAGGAATTGACTTGCAAACATTACAGGTAGCGGGTGAGCCGCTTTGAGCTTCCCAGTTAAAAGCATTTCCACACAGCTGATATCATGACGGTTCATAGTTTCAAGCCAAGGGTCTCAGGGTTACTGCATCGTGACGGATACTTATGATCTGAGCAACTGATGTGGGAAAGTGAACAGATCGAGTTTTGATCTAGATTTCATATCAGCTTGGGACATCACCGCCAAGAAGATTTCCCCTGAGAACCCACACACCTTTATTGGGACTATTTCTATGGGTTGAACTGACCCTGACTGATGAACCTAACCCCTACCATAATTAACCAAAACACTTGACATTGTTTAGTTTGATTGCATTCAGATTATGAAATGTAGGTTATAGGTTATTCTTGTGGGAAGCCAAAAGTGACCCCATGAGGTAAGTTAGCAAGCACACACACACACACACACACACACACACACACACAGAAGCAGAACTCACAGCTCTCCTCATCAGAATGGTCCATGCAATCCAGAACCCCATCACAAAACTTGACTCTAGGAAGGCACTTGTAACCATCCCTGCAGGGCTGAGTACCAGGTGGGCATTGTGGGCCGGGCTCACAGTCCACAGCATGGTCCTGGGTGCAGCGGCAAGTGCGCCCCCTAGGGAAGGGCAGACACAGCTGGCGGCAGCCCCCATTCCCAAAGGCGCAGTAGTTGTTTCCTGCGATCAGAGTGACGTTAGTGTAATGTGGTCCAACATAGCTGGACATGGGCATTTTCAGTTACTACAGCCCAAATACACATTCTACAGTACCTTCTTCCAGAAGCTTTTGTTAAATTGGAGAGTTGGGGGGGGGGGGGGGGG
>JABFEB020000113.1:21075338-21101442 GCA_019775895.2 Stomatorhinus ivindoensis
GACTACGAACGGGCACGAGTACCTGTGTAAGAACATGTGGGATTTATCAACAGTTGATTACTTACAAACATGCGTACCACTGGCCTCCGCACGTTTGATAAATCCGGATTTTTTTGTACGTATGACCATTCTAAATTTCATTCGTAGTGTAGAATTTAGGACAGTTTCTACGAACTGTTGATAAATGAGGCCCCTGGACTTTAGATTATGCACTGTTTTTAAGATATCGTTTTCCATCATTGCTCTTTATGATTACGTAAAAGTGTTTCTAAACAAAATATAGGCCTACTATTCATTGATTCCTCAATGCAAATATCTCTTTGTATATCCTACAAATCCTACTGGCTTTTCTATGACCTTAGGACACGATATATAGGCCTAGCAAGGATGACTAATATTCGTCCTTGTTTAGAGACTTAGGTATCACACATCAGGAGCAATTCAGCACCACCCATACACCTCAATAAGTTGCTGGACTGGGGGAGACCAGAATACCTGGATCCAAAACTCAATTAGATACAGCGAGCATCCAGGTGTCACACACATAGAACTGGGAATGGATTCAGACTTTTAATCCAGCTGGTGAATTTTAAAACCTTCCTGTTTGCATGTTTGTTTGGAATGTGTAGTAAAGCAGTGCTTTTTCTCAGGTAAGCTGGTCACCTGTGTTGGAGTTACTAAAGCATTGTGGGTAATATAGTCATTTTATTTCTCTGGTACAATACCTTTTCATGTCATTATCACATGCATTCCAGAAGGTTCCAAATCACATCAGTAACAAAACCAGACTACGCCTCCTTTTATATTTTTAAATTGAAAGATATAATAGAAAATGCACTGTTAGCAGCCATTAGTTGCCATTTCTTGGTCTGTGTCACTTATATGCTTGTCCAATCACAAACCCAAACCTCATCAGAGGCTGCTGAGTGACCAATCACTTAATATTTTAAATATCCACATACACAATAAGTGTACATACATACGTTTCAGTTTCCACAGAGAACAGCTTACACAGGCTTCCGGTGTACTATTAGTTGCAACAGATGCAGCCCCTTTTAACTGAAAGCATTTGGAATTTAATCATGGTACTATTATGCACTTCAATTCATTTAATTCCAGCGTTTAATTAAAAAGTGAGAATATATGAAAATGTACAGTTCTTGTGCTCATCGACACTATATGTGGGTCATAATAACAGCATCTCCTTCATGCTTGTTAATTGCATATTGGGTTTCATTGAGAAGATCAGAGGCTGGTTTAGCAGGAAACCTTATATCTTCTCTGCAGGTTTTTTTTCTGCTGGCCCAGCACCGGTCACTCCAGCTCCTCAGCCAGCCCAGGTGGAGTAAGGGGGTTTAGCGTCTGGGTGCATGCTGGGAACCTGGGCTGGCCACACGAGAACTGGGAAGAGCGGAGCGAATCCCGAGCAACACGCCAAGTTCCTCCAGTCACCTGTTTTAGGAGGAAAGGAAATACCTACCAACATCTGGAATGCTAATGAGCACAGTAGTGTCCAGAGGAGCTCACAATGTTCTCCATGTTTGCATTACAACAGTGTTTATCAGTCCTGGTCCTGAATACCATCTATGTATGCTAGATTATAGTTTGAACCAAGGTCTTAATTAATCTCAGTCTTCATTACATTCATTTCATAACTAAAACCCAGAGTTGGGTAATTCAGGTGCAGAGAGTTAAATTCCAGACCGGGATTTTGTTTCAACCAAACAGTTGAGTACTCTGTGACTGTCACTCTTTATGACCAACGGGTTGGTTGAAACAAAATCTTTGTCTGGACTTTTATTTACTCTACCCGAATTACCTAACTCTGCTAAAACCACAATAAACTATCAGGATTTTTAATTTTTCCAGTCCTGCAAAACTGAATTTCTGAGAGCTATAAATCAATCATGACAAGCAAATGTGTTTCTCTGTCTTACTATTATTGACTCCCTGTGCTACTTAACCATCCATCCATGATTTAATTGCCAGTTCATTTAATCACCAACGGAAGCAAACTAATTAACTAGAAGCTCAGCCAGGACAAAAACCACCAAATGTGAGGAGTCAGTGATCAGGGTTAAGAACATCAAAGCTGTTTTTGCATCCCTTCAAAGTGCTATACCACCTGTTACTGTGACAACAGCAGGTGTTTCCCTGGCAGCCACATCACCAGGCAGTAACTGGCAGTGGATATTAGGGCCATCCAGTGTGGGATATCATTCTGATAGGTGTTTATCATCATTTTACTTGCTTAGCTTGAGAACTGTCCTGAAACAGAAAGGCGATGCAGTGAGGTCATGGTAACAGTTGGGTCCACCCACCGGCAAAGGATATTTGTATAGCCTCCAATTGCTGTGGCTGATGGGGGCAGAATTCTGCACCTCTGTATCCCGGCTATTCACAATCCTCAAGTAGAGCTCAGTATTGTCCAGCTATGAGGAAAGACGAGTCACAACAATTCAAACACTCATTTCTGAGCAGTACCAAGCCCTAATTCACTGATGCAGCCGTTGTCATTTCCAGGGTATCAAATGGGCCAATCAGCTTCGTCGGATGCCTGTCAGATCCATATCAAATCATCTGTGACTGAATGGTTGTAGTTTGTGTAACTCTATAAGGAGCAATTAAGAATGGCATGGAGTTACCTGTGGGACAGCATTCAACTCCACTGTGGTCACAGACGGTCTGATTGGGAGGACGCGGACTGGCACTTTCCACTTTCCACTAATCAAATGGTTCTGAGCGTCAAACACATCCACCTTGACCCAACCCCTGGAAAGCAGCCCCGTGACCTGCTGTCCGTACGGGTCACATCCTTCAGAGGCCTGTAGCTCGAGTACCAGAGAGACTCCCAGGGATGGAAAGACTCTGTGCGGAGGGGAGAGGATCGGTGGGTAAGAAGTACAGACAGGGTTATAGTTTAGCTAAAAGCAAACCAGATTCAGACCCTGCTCACCTGGGTACGGCCTGCTTGGTGGCAAGGGTGGCCAGGTTCCCTCTGCTGTGTTGGGGGGCATGAGGAGATAGGCTGGCCGGCTCACAGTAGACAACAGGCAGTGGTGAGGAGGCGCTGATCTCTTGGTCTCTGTCGTTCAGCTTTGCCACTAAGCGGCAAACTCGGTACGAGGGGCAGAGTCCCAGCAGGAAGTCGTAGAACACCACAAAGCCTGCTCTGTATGGGAACCAACACGAAGACCTTTCTAGAGTAATCCAAGCTAAACGCCCCAGCAGAACTCCTCTTTTGTTGTTGATCATCGTGCTCCCTGCTGTTCATGAATAAAACAGCGGCCACGCATGGCCGGTAAGCTTACATTGGATCATATGGGACAGACTCCAAGCTGTTGGAAAAGTCCATAAAGTTCTTCCCGAGGGCTGGAGAAGCTGATCTGACATCATCCTGAAAAAAATAAACTCATGGTTTAACCAGACATCTCTCATAGTAACAATATGCTTGCAATAGTTTTAATTTTAACATTTTTTTAATTCTAAATGTTTTCCCAGGACCATGATAATGATGGTAAACCAATGGCCAAGTCTGCATCTGGCCCCTTTGAAGGGATTTGTACCAGCGGGGGGAGTGGTGAATGATGCAGAGGTTTCGCATATGCTCTCATTCTCCTCCTCATATGGTTGATCTCAATCTCCTGCTTCAGCAAGTCGATGTCAGTCTGCATTGCCTTCATCTTCTGCTCGGTGGGCTGACCTGAATTGGTGGAAGAGGAAACGGGAAGATACAGATAACAGTGACATCACCTGGAGCACTGCTGCCTTCCATGCAACAGTGGTCACCTTCAGTGCAATCCAAGGTCATGTGCATCACTGCATGTGGATTATATGGACTACGTGAGGTTGCCAGAACCCAGAGGCAGGTTTCATTGCAGCTGGACATACTGATGAGCCTGGAATCCCTCCACCTCTTCTGCTGAGATCTCATGATCTCCTCCTCCAGGCGCCGGTTATGCAGCTCCGTGGCGATGAGGTCTCTGTTCAGTTGAAGCCTGTCTGTGTGCCGCGCCTCTGCATATTGAACCAGAAACATGATCAGGGGTCCAGAGAATACACCACATTAGGGGGCCCCCAGAGAGTCACTCACGTTTACTTCTGTCCATGTAATGGGGACGAGTGTGAGTCTGCATCTCCTGATGCAGTTCCACTTCCAAGGCCTCCTTTAGCAAATCCTGTAGCTGCACTAAGATGAGATGGTCACTTCCCCCACTCTGCAAGTACGACAGCTGCAGGGCACTGCAAAACAAGGGGGAAGGAATCTCAGACAGCTTACATTTAGTACTCCAAGCTTACAAAAAAAGGCAGAAATAGAATACTTTAACTGCACACGTGAGTATAAATTCCCAGAAGTGGAACTTCTCATCCGGACAAAAGAAATGTGCTTTGAAATGGACGACACACCTGATTTCCGAAGACAGCGTTCCATCACCGTGGGCAACCTTGTAGCTGTGAAAGCGGACTGAGTCTTTCTCTTTTGTCTTGGCGGAAAGGAGGTGAGACTCGCTGTGTCTGCTCTGTGGTTTGTCTCTCCTGTGTGTGAAGTGGCTCAGAAATTACCCTCGGAGCCCATCAGTACGACGAAAGATTCTTATGAAGGATTCATTGAACGGCAAGACAATGTACGAATCAGTTTCCAGATCCAACTCACACTGATCCCATCTGGACCTGCTGCAGCTGCTCCATGAGTGCCTCTAGTAGGATTGTGTTTCTCCGCTCCTGTACCTGCAGTTCGGACAGCATCTTCTCCACGTGAGATGTGCTCCTTGTCTGGGCTGCCAGCTCCTGCATCCTCAGGTCAATGTCTGTAGCGGCAACCAAACACAAGCAGTGTGATTTGTGAAAGAGCGGAACTTGGATTTCACCTATGAATGTGAGCGTCATCCATCAAAGCGCTCTCTTGATTACCTCTCCTCCGTGCTTCCAGCTGCCTGTTCTCATTTTCCAAGTCCACTGCTCGTTTCCCGTGAAGCTCAGCAAGTTCCCTCTCCTGTGTCTGCAGAGCTTTGGATCTGGAGTCCCTCTACACAAAATGCAAAATGGAGGATAAACCTCACTGCTGCTGAGAACAAGATGTAAGACTCAACTCTGAGGCCATTGCATTAACACCCATGATACAACAGACATTTTTAACATTCCTGGGGTATGAAACTATTCTAAAACTTGCACTGCAATTCAAGAACTGGGCTTATGACCCAAAGACTGCAAATTGAAGTCCTTCCTGACGATCCCTTGATGTTACTTAAACTTGACTTATTTAATCATTCTAGTTCGTTAAAATATGCAACATAATATTCACACACTAGCATGCCCGTGTCTTTGGTTTCACTGTTGGGATCCATGGTATCAGCTAGGTCTGTTCTCTGGGCCTGGAACTTTATATGAGGTTCCCCAAGGTCGAATAGCTTTTCTCGCTCCCGCTGCTCCTTCCCCTCCTGGCGCCTCCTCCTGTAGTCCCTCAGTCTCTGCACCTGGAGGAAACGCAGCTTGCCATTGCGAGTGTGAATTCCGCTGGGAGGCCGGGATGCTCAGATCAACTCACATAAATAGCCAGACAAACAGTAAGCAGATCAAAGTGTTCTATATTCAGTGTGTTTGTAGTGATGATGGACTGTCAGAGGAGTGACCAATTATAATCATGTGATTAGTTTTTATGACAGATACAGTTACTTATTATCCTGAGACAGCACTACAAAATCCATCACAACTCAACTGTCTCCCACCTTAGGCTACATTTGCCCAGTTTTCTTGCTGTCAGTCTCAGATGCCACACATGCCTCTTGCAAGCCAATATTCATCTTTTCTTAAGACACAAGAATTACATATGCCGAATGTCGATCAACTAAACCAGTTCCCTCAAAAAGATTTTTATTCTCAGCTCTACAACTCTTCTATATGGCCTAATTAGCCTTGAGACACCCTTTGACCTGTTCTTATTTCTGTTTTGTATTTATTCTCTCTAGATTTGCTGTTATAATTATCGCAATTAACAAATAAAATATATTTTATAATCCGAATGCGCTAATAAAATAACAAGAAATAATGATCTGTGTCTGTAAAATATGGTAAACACACTTAAAACTGCTGTTTTGCAATGTAAGCCAAACTTGGATTCTGAAATCAAAATGCATCGTTCCTTTTTAAGTTTCACATCGGGCTTTAAAAACAAATTGTACAGGCTAACAATTTTTCAGTGACGTTTCTTTCACTGCAAATTTATATAGGCCTAGTCGAGTAAAAATAATCGCCTTCGCTGAGACAAAGTGATGAAATTATTAAAATAGCTCTGATCTGCCAACGTTACATTCCATAGATTATCAAGACCATCTGTACTTGGCCCGACAAGGAAAAATAACTCATTAAAATGCACTATAATTCCAACTTGTCCTAAGTAATGTTTAATTGACATAGCATATTTATATTCAATACTTTGAGGGATTGCGGTTTACTATACCATGTCTGCAGAGTTATCGGTCTGATCGACTTTCCTAGTGCTTTTTCCAATGCAGAACTTCTCGATGTGTTTTTCCAGTAAAGGCAAAGAAGAGAATTTCATATTACATTTTACGCATCTGGATAAATCCATAACGTCAAATTAAGCGTCGCGGCGTAATAAAGCTTCTGCTCAGAGCCAGTGCATTCTTGATAAATTTCAGGTATTGCTTTAATCGCCGCGACGATGATTTAAGAAGGGAACCCCTTCTGCTCGCATGATCGACGTTTCTTTATGAGCAAGAATCGATGGTTGTTTTCTCTGGTGACTTAACGTGCGCTTTCAGAGTGCGCTTGACAACCGTCTACACAAAGCTCCGGAGAGTGTGGTTGGAAACGGAAGCGTATCTGCACTCCGGTAACTGCAGGTTAGGCACAGGGGAGACGCTTACAGTCAACTTACGGTATGCAAGTTATTTTAGTAGATGAGAATACTTGCCGTAAATTTTAAACTGAATGTTTTTGCATTTATTTTATTTAGCAGACAGGGCCGAAGCCAGAATTTGAAAAATTAATGTCCGCGAGTGGGGGGGGGGGGGGCGTGATGTCAATCACATTATTGATATCATCCCCTTCATAAGCTATTTCTTTTTTTTTAATAATTAGTTATGTGAAACGTTAGTTGGCCTCGAATTCGCAAGGAACCACTGAGGTACCCTAGGCGAAGTACCTCCCCCAAGTACTGCTCCCCGGGCGCTGAATTAACTGCCCCCTGTTACGTCACGATGTCACGTATGGGTTAAATGCAGAGGACACATTTCGTCTGTTGTTGTGTGTCAACAATGACCACTGGTCACTAAATTCTAGTTCTATTTTTTTATTCAGGTGAATATTTAGCTTCAAATTTTATTTTTAGCTCTTTAAAAATACTGCTACAGCCCTGTTAGACATTTTTGTCCAAAGCAACATACAAGTGAGGCAAATAGCATATTGCAAACATATGGCTGTCGAGGAATTGATAGGTACACCTATGTTGACCTTCTTATGAATGTCCAGTTACAAATGTAAATAGTATAGAAGCAATTAAGACCTACACAACATTTTTCAACAAAGCAGGAACAGGATCACCAGGAATTTACAGATTGACCTTGCATTGCATGGTGAAATTTTCAATTACCATTATAATGAACAGTTGCCCAAAAATTACTTGAATTACTTGCATACATTTTGTGAACTTACACTTTCATATACCTATATCACTTCTCATGCAAACAGCCCTGCACTAGGGGTGGTGGGGGGGGGTTAGTGGTTATGCATTGCCTTGTCATGGTCCTGTGAGGTACCTGGAGGTGGGGGGTAGTCAGCTTGCACTCTTTATGCCAGTGCCCTTGTGGTTAATTTGCAGTGTATATGTCAGGAGGCCCTGGGTCCCTGGTGGTCAGCTCTTGCTATAGATGCAGAGTGTTCTCGTGGTCAACACACACTGTATATGCTGAGGGGTTGGATGGCCTGCTGGTGGTCAACTTGCACTGTACATGTATGCGGAGGCCCCTGATGCTTACTTTGCGCTGTTTATGCTGAGGGGCCCAGGGCCCTGATGGTTAATTTACACGGTATGTGCCACGGGCCCAGGGGCCGTGGTGGTCAGCTCTTGCCAAAGATGCAGAGGTCTCTGGTGTTTAACTCACATTGTATATGAGGGCCATGTGACTCTTGGGCTCTAGTGATCTGAGGCCCCTTCAGGCCTGGATTGCTGTTAGTCCAGTTGTCCACAACATCTGTGTATCAATGTTAATGTACTGAAACTGATCAGATGTAAATGTACTGCTTCAAACAATTTGAGGGTAATTGGGGGTTGTGGGATTAGATTCATAGTTTATTTCATATGAGCATTTACACTTTATCAAAATGTCATTCCATGTTTTGGAGCTTTGCAGGTTAAATACATTGAAGAGTTAGACTTATTACTTTCAAGTTTGTGCCTGGTAGATAAACAAGCCTGAAATTACCTTCGTATCATCACGGCGAAGGGAACATACACAATTTACTCTACGAAACCTAGTGGATTATAACTGAAAATAATTTTAATTTCACCTGAAACTGCTCAGAGAAGTGTCATCATACAGCCGAGGGGGATTGTATTGATATTCATCCCATTATTTTATATTTTTTCTTTTTGAAAAACCTTTAAGCCTGAATTTTAGCACTATTTCCTTTTGCTGCGTGGCGGAAGAACACTCTCATCCCATTACATTGTTTTGAGAACGCCGGTATTTCTCCCCCATCTCCCTCAGGAGCGATATGACATCATCCGACAGACAGCGACGTCCGCAAACCGGACACAGCCATTGGCACCTCCCAGTCACAATGACACAACAGCCAATTAGCCGCGCCGATAGACGCCACCTACGTCCGGCCAGCGCGCAAAGCAAAATGATTGACGACGCGTCAAGCCAATGCATGGCAAGAATGTCCATGCAGCTCAACCAATAGCAAGGCGGAAGGCGAGACCGAGCGCAGGAAAGGTTCGCGTCATTAGCAGCCTGGTTAGGTTTACTGCTGTATGAGGGGGGCGAATATTTTCGAGTGTATCGGGAGGTTGGGGAAAGAAAGTATTTTTCCACAAAAAACTATAGAAAAGAGAAAGGGGGGATTTAGTTTTTCTTAAGGATACGCACACATATTATTCACACAACGTGTATTTGGGGCGAATATTTGCAGGGTGGTGAAAAACGAGACGGGTTTTCAGACATGTTGTAGAGCTGGTCACTGGACTGGCCGGCCGCTCCTCAGCGCTGGTGACTGAGCAGCCGTACGCTGTTCGCTGGTTTTCAGTTATCGTGCGCTTCTCGAAACGGGGGGCAGCTGGCGGAGTGGCCTAACTAGCGGCCGGCTCTGTTAAACGCGTCGCGCCCCCCTCCAGTTCCCGGAGGCTGCCTTGTGGGTGGTAGTGTGTTGATGTCCCCGGTTTGTTTCGTGTTAGTCTGAGAGGTGGCCGCGGAAACCGGACCCGAATCACTACCCGAACTGAGCCGTTTCCTTGCCAGGTGAGTGTTTTGATTTTTTTTTTTGCACTCGCCCCCAGTTGCTCTATTAGCGACTTTATGGCCCGTGTTTGTGTGTGTTTGGTGCTCTTTGGGATCGAGTTGGCCTGCTTTGGGTAAGAATGGTTGGGTCCATAGTGGCTGATCTGGACTAAACGGACAGAGGCTTGTGTATCAGGACGGCGGCCCCGTCCACGTTTCCGTTCCCTTCATCTACTCCAGGGACTGGCGATTGAACCCTTTTTTCTCTCTCGCTCTTTTGCTATTTTTGAGTCGGTTTCACGTTTTAATGACATGACTGGCAAATTAATTGAAGTTTCCCTATTGGCGGATGCTCGGTATCAGGGCAGGAAGGATGGAGGCGGGGGGCAGGTTATCGGGATATGTTCACTGGATAGTCATCAGATCCGGTTACCTCGGTAATTGATAAGAGGACCGTTTAAACTGCATGGGTATTGCTGGAATACCTTTGCTGCGGAGCGAATTTAATGGGTGGTCATTAAACTGTCAGCTCCGATAGTTGCATATGACCCTCGGTTGGGTCTCTGTTTTCAGCACCACGCGTCCTATGCATTGTCGAGCCTCTCATTTTTTTTTGTTAATGACGGACAATTTACCTGCAGACGCCCCCTGGTCCTTGGTGTATTTTATGATTTCGCTGTAAACTTTGATGCTGCGATACTGTGGCAAGAACGATGCCCAGAATCGGCTGCGAGCGTGAGCCGCCCGCAGCGACAGTCCTGAATCAATTTTTCGAGTTATGGGAAATCGGATTTTCCGTAATGTACACGGTTTAGCAGCCAGGCCGCTTTGAGCGAAAGCTCGCTGATGCGCTGCTACTTCGATTGATTTAAAATACACTGATGGAAATGCCGGCTATTAGAGGTCTGCACGCGCGACGCCTCTGAGCATTTCACTGTGCTGGTAGCATCCGTGGGTCCGTCTGTATCTGGCGGCAGTTTGGATTAACTTTCAATAGCAGCAACCTCTCTGATCACTGCCCGAACATGCCTCACTGCCCGACTTTGCCATTTGACTTCGCTCAGGTTCCCACTTCAGAACCCGGCGTCAGGCCAACGCGAGGCTTTACGGTCTGCTGCTCGTAACGCGACATACTAGATCTGCTGTAAAAGTGCCCCTGTACCTAATCCCCGTCACTCCCGTAACTCCTTACGATAATGTGAATGCCCATTAAATAATCCTTTAAGGTACTTGTAGTAAAAGTTCAGGTACATCTTTGTCATGAGCCTCGTTTTGATTATTGATTCAAATGTTAATTCTTTATATGCAAAGAAACGCTAGTTTCCAGCACCATCTACACGTAATGTTCATGCTTTTGAAGTACAGAGAGATTCTGCTGATCTGGCATGAGGTAATTAATGCTAGTCCTTGAAATTTAGTTTACAATACAGGCAATATTTTCACCAGTTTAATCTGCAAACCAGTTCTTGGTTCCAGATGCGATCTGGCTGCATTTTTTTTCCTGTTCTGTGATGTGATAAACTGCTGGGCCTGTTGAGACTCAAGTAACAATACAATGCTATCATTAAAGGGTTGGCTTTAAGGAAGGGCAGGGCTTTTGTGAGATTACGGGGGAGGACAGGAACAAAGTAGTAATCTCTGAAAGTTTTTTTTCTTTTCCTGTCAGCCTTCTTGCTTTCCCAGGTACCCCCAGTGACACCTCCCATCCTTTTTCTGGCCTGCCTCTGTTCCTGTAGTTAGTAGTGTGCAAACAGCAAGAATTTGCTGGACTGGACATTGTGGAGCGTGTCCACTCCAGTCCGACTGGCTCCCCTCTGAGTGTGCCGGTGCCTTGTCTATACCCGGGGAAGGAGGAGCGTGTGCACCTGACTCCTGGACATGTCCTCCATCCTGCCTTTCACCCCACCTGCGGTGAAGCGGCTTCTGGGCTGGAAGAAGTCGGCGGGTGGCTCGGGCGGGGGAGCTGGTGGCGGCAGCGGGGGGGGCGAACAGAATGGCCAGGAGGAGAAGTGGTGCGAGAAGGCGGTGAAGAGCCTGGTGAAGAAGCTGAAGAAGACGGGCCAGCTAGACGAGCTGGAGAAGGCCATCACCACACAGAACTGCAACACCAAGTGTGTCACCATCCCCAGGTAGGCTATGCCTGCTCTCAGCCGGGCCTCGTCCTGTTTGTGCACTGGTTTGTTTTCCCCTAATCTCTCTTTCAGGCAAATTAAGATGGGCCCGCAGTGAGGCTGAGTTGATGAAACCAATCCATTTCAGTCTCGATGAATCCATCAGTCTGACTTTTGCCTATTTGTTAATTAGATAAACGCTGGCATTAAGTTTCACTTCCTGCTTACTGCTCGAGCAAGTAAGGCGATCTCTATGTGAAGGAATCAGTGTGGGGAGAAGATGCCTGTGTTTCAGGACTTATCCAGATTCTGGATTTGTCATGTGGCGGCAATGCCGTTTTCCGTCTGCGTGCCTTGTGCATATGAAAGGCTTGATATTGAGCAATCCAGTGTATGGCATTGGGTCTGCCTGTCTTGATTATCATCGACTTCTTTGTTAATACTGGAGCGTGTTCATTAGCAGCGTGTTGTGTTATTCACTTCTTGGCTGGTTGTCTGTTTTATTAGTCTGTTTCAGGGTGGTGGTGTGCATTTTGATTTTGGAAATGGTTATTTGACTGGTCTGTGTTCTTGAATGAGTATCACTGGTTTTCAGATTTTTCCCCTTGATTGTTGAGTGATAAGCCCCCCCATACCCCTCCCACTGACACATTCCCACCAGTGGGCAACGCTACAAGGTGACTTTATGAACACTGCTCAGTTTCAACTCTCCTGACCTGCAGTGGACAGGAGAACACCCTGGCCGTCATAAGGATCCTCTTCCCAGCCGTTTTTTTTTCTTTTTTTTTTTTTATTAGAACCGTGCTGCTGATGGTATAGCACAGTGGATAAGCAGGGTTATAGTTTTTGTTTTGAAGGGGGGCTTAAATGCAGCGGATTGTGGCCTGGGTTCCACTATAGTTTAAAAACGAATATTGGAAAAGGCACCAGCAGTGAAACTGCAGTCTGCTGAACAGACCCGCTGCCAGATTTCACTTGCACAGTCCCCTGCCCCATTGGCAGGCTTCAGTGTGCCCTTTTGTTGAAGACTGTACTGATATAGCATGTTTAACCCCTTTGCATTCCAGGGTTTTCCTGTCTTATCTCGGGTTCTCTGGATGGTGCAGATGCAGAGGTACTATAATGAGACAGTAATGATTTAGAAGCTTCCCCTCTGAAGATTTTTTTCTTTTTTATTGCTGGATGAAGAAGCACTCAGGAGGGCGGCATATTTGTGGCGTTTGGTCCTTGTTGGCTCTGAGTTGGCAGCACAATGCTTGAGGGACAGGATTTGTGCCCAGAAAGTTTAGACTCCTGACAGGCAGAAGGCTTGTTTCAGCTGAATGGCTTCAGTAACAATATCAAATTGAATAAATTGATAAATGTTAAATCTGGATGCTTGGGATTCACTTGAGTGCTAACTTGAGTCATGTGACTATTTGCGTGTTGCCTTGTTTGTGTACTTTTTTAAAAGGGTGATCTGAAATTCATTATTTTTAATAGACTTATTGAGGAGAGAGACTAAGCTTGCCTTTCCTGAACCTGGTTTGGTTTGAAAGGAAGGTTGCTTACAAGGCTCACCTAGCTGTCTGGCAACAGTTTCAGCATTTACCTGACACTGGATGTCGTTTGGTGACCAGGTCAATTTGGTATGTTGATGGGGTTTTTTTTTGTCTATGTAGGCTTTGAATTTCCCTGTCTTGTCACCCTCTACATTACTGTGAATTAAGATGCCACCTCAGAATGATTGCAGTCCATGAAATGTAAACTTCTGCTGAGCAGACTGTTCTGCTACTGTGTGGGCTGATGTGCTTGTTGTCTTTGCTGAAATTGTCTGAGGGCTGTTTTCTTTTTGACTTTGGTGTGTTTACTCAGCAAGAGGAGTGCTAAATGCAGAGTCTTCTGACTTTCGTTCTTTGTTAGCGGTACTTGTGAAATGAGAGTGGAATGGAACATAGATTAGTTTTTGGAGTTATCTCTGAATGTGGTACCACGGGTCTGCCATGCTTCAGACCCCGAGATAGACGTATGATTACAGTAGGAATGCAATGTGGTCAGTGACTCTCGTCTGCAGCGATGTCCTAGGTGTTGTGTATACCCTTAGAGATGTTTTGACATGAGGTGGCATGTTGAATGTGCCGATCTTCAAATCACACCTGACGTGACGAAAGTGTCTTGGCTCCTTAAAATGTGCCACGATTGAAAATAATTATTCATCCATTTCATTTCGAAAAGCCAGTTATCTGATCAGACCTCAAATCAGTATCGTGTTTAAGTGAACATTTTACCTGGATTATGATTAATGCATGATTATTTTATTTTATTATTTTTTTGCCCTCATATTTCACTGACAAGGTTTATACTGTAAATATGCTCAACTATGAAAGCTGGAATATTTTCTCTGATATGTACATCTTTACGTTTTTAAAATAATTGAATGAGACACACACAGACAATTTATGGATATTAAATATTGATATTGAATATAATTGAAATGAAAATGTCTTGTGAAATATGTTATTTCAATTTTAATGTAAGAAGCAAGTTCTCTAAAAAAGTAGAGAATAGTTTGCATTTCTTGCAAACAAAATAAATTACAGTGGAAACAGTTTAGTGTCATCAAGTCGGTCTGGGTGAAATTGATCACCATAATCTCGTTTATGTTATAACTGTTTTTTTCTCATTATGCCTCAGGCAGATTACCATCTAATTGATATTTGTATATTTATTTTTTTGCATGTTAGGTAATAAAATGAAGAGCGTCGCTATTTTTATTATTTCAAAATACAATACAGCTGTTTCATATGTTTTTCAAATTACAGTACTGTACAAGTTACCTACTGAACTGTGTGTAATTCAACTACGCTATAATACAGTACTGTACGATATATATCTTATTGTAGTTTTGCTGCTGCATCTCGCTGGCTCAATATTGGTAGCTTATAAGCTTTGATGAGTGTATATTTGTAATTGAGAGAAAATGACTTTCTTTTGCCGTCATGTTTTCTATGAACACAGCAATTAGCTAGCCAGAAGCAGATGGATTACCACAAAGCAAAGTAGGCAAGTGGGGAAAAAAATACCGTAATTTAAATTTTTTCCATATGTTATGTATACAACGACCCAAAATGAACACTGTACGTGGACTATTGCTATAAGTGAATTATTTAGTGATTGTGCAGGAATGATTCTATCCCAAGCTTTTTGATCCACTATAACCATCACATGATCAATGGTTTAAAATACAGTGGTACCTTGGTTCTCGAACTTAATCCATTTCGGACTCCGGATCGAATCCCAAAAAGTTCGAGTTCTGATCATTATTTCTTATGGGAAAAATTTGGAAAACCAATTAATTGGTTCCCGGCCCCCAGAATTACACACACACACAGGATAAAACAAGAAGAGCATTTTCTTGTTAATGGCATCCAAAACGATACAGATCTTATCCCGACATTACCCCTGCCCTGCCCAGATCGTCCGCTCCTTCCGTGTGCCACGCCCTCTCGTTAACCCCGTGTGGAATCCCAGTGTGATCAGCTGTTTCTGGTTGTTGTCATTAGTCCTCTGTATTAAGTCCGCATTTCAGTTTGTTTCCCCAGTCCGGTCATTGGGTGCGTTCGACTTGCTTACAGCGCTGGCTTAAAGCAACGCATTCTGATCCTGACACAATGCATGACTGTTAGATGCATTGTGACCTCTCACCCGGCTGCACAAACTGGAACTGCCTCCGTGACATCACACCTTTGCCCTTATTGGCTGAAGGGTTTAGTTACAAGCATGACTTTTGTATCCCAGGCAGTTTCAATGCATAATCTGCTATTTCTCCCGAATATCACGTAAAGCAGTGAGAACTGGTTTTCAGTTAATTTACCTGGTAAAATAAAACGTAGATAAATGACATAAATGCTCTAATAGTACATGTAAGTTAGTGGTTTATTTATTGTTAGTTACTGTAATGTTGCATTGCTTTATTTGGTTAATCGTCCATTCTGTGAAGTAGGCGTTCAAGTAAGAATTGCATTGTACTCATTTCCTGGTGCGTACAATTTATATTAGGTCAGCGTTCAAGGTTCGACTTCTGATATTCAGATCGAGTTCTAGGTCAAACTGGTTTGTTCGACTTTCAAGAAATTCGAGTTCTAGTGAGTTCGAGAACCGAGGTACCACTGTATTGCTAGTGTTGAAACCAGTTGGTGGTATTACCTTTGGTAGCGGAACCAGTTTTTCCACAGTGTTACATTTGACCTCTTTTTTTGGTTTGGTATCATCTTCACTAAAGTCTCAATGTGTCCAAATAAGGGACATGGGATTAATGTAACGACATTTCTCCACGGTCGTGCTTTGCACGTACGGTAATGATATTCCATCAGACCAGCAGAGGGCAGATATATTGCAAGAAGCATGAGTGCAAGCAGTGTAGTGAGATGGGTAAACCTTTATGAACAGTTGTGAAGTTGTTACTAGGCTTGGGTGGTACTACAGTATAATATTCCCCTGTCTAAAAAATCTCTTTGCAGGCCTGGCTTCACATTCCCCACTGTCTTCACTTGGTGACTTGGGCGGTGCTCTAGAATACATGTAAATAGTTATTCCTGACTGCAGGGCATGAACAGTGTCTGTGTTAAATGGTTAATCAGAGAAATCTTTATTGCCCCCTTCAGATTTTTCTGCCACCAGAGGCTTGACAATGACACTGGACAACAAAGGCTGTATCGTTCAGTTACCACCTATGCAATGGCAAGAAAGCCGTTAAACGGGCCATGTTTGTATGGAAGGTCTATTTTAGTCTTCTGCTTCTACACTGTTGTCTGAGCATAGGACTTTGATCTTTTGTTCTGAATTTGATGCCAGTTAAAGCTACTCTCTGCTGCTCCCCGCCTTCTACCTATAGAAGGTAGAATGTAGAAAGTCTAATTTTATCCATTAATGTTTCTTTTGTGGTGATCTGTTTAGATGTCTTTTGGATTGTGTTGAATGTTCAAGGTGCCTTAACTGTACCTTAGTAGTTTGGGTTTGGTTCACTGTTTAGTCAGAATCAATCTTTTTTTCCTTCAGTTCATTGGAGTATGAAGTAAAGATCAATAGTTGCTGGTGTTTTGCTGTCAGTGTGTTATTTGCCAGTTTAAAATAGTGAGATTTCTGGCTTGAAGCATAGCAGCAACTAAGCTGAATGTGACATGCTGATAGTGCTTGTCAGCAATTAGCTTTTACTTCGATTGGTTTTATGTGGCTTTATGCACTGACCTTGTATCGTAATTGTTTAATAATATCAGTAGGTCCTTAAATGTTAGACCTTATAATTATTTTGTATTAAACCTGATCTTAACACTGATCTGATCAATGTTAAGAGCTGTTTGCTGTGTTGAAGGAACACAGGCCATGTTACTGAGCTTAGCTCAGTTTTCAGTCTGTGTGTCTTTATTGTTTACAGTGTCTTCTGCATATTAAGGGTTTTTATGCATTAGATTAGCGCTTAAGTGGAGTTTTGATTGCCAGACAGCTAATGCTTCTGCAATAGACTTAAGTGTGTTGACTGCAGTGCTTTGATTTTATTCCTTGTAATATCATGTTTAATAAAGTGCCGTGTTAATTTTTACTTCCATTGCTCGGGGAATATGTCTTGTTGGCTCAGCCTCTCTGCTTTGAGTGACAGACTTTATTGTTCTATTAAGTTCAAACTGAAGTGTTCCTAATTAATTAAATGATTTGTCAAATCTTGCTGTTCTTGATACAGCTTTCATGGCACATATTTGGTCTATGACACAAGCTGCACAGGGCTGCACAGTATAATCTCTTGCTTCTCATATCGAGGCTCAGAGAGGGACCACTTCTTGGAAAAGGTCAGTAGCTTTCCACGCTGCACGTAATGTCGTGGCTGAAAGCTCTGCCCAGACGCAGCTCTCCTTGTGGAACATTTCAAAGGGGGGTTGGGAAGTTAAGCCAGGATACCATGGATAACATGATACCAAGTAGTGGGCAAAACTGACCAGAGCTTTACCCAGGAGCCGGACCTGTGTGGTCTCAACTGGCCCAGGTGAAATGGAGCAGGTTCAGGCGGCTGGTTTAGGAGCCGGGCTTGTGTGGTCTCTGCTGGCCCAGGTGGAATGGAGCGGGTTCAGGGGGCTGGTTTAGCAGCTGGGCCTGTGTGGTCTCTGCTGGCCCAGGTGGAATGGAGCGGATTCAGGGGGTGGGTTTAGGAGCCGGGCTTGTGTGGTCTCTGCTGGCCCAGGTGGAATGGGGCGGGTTTAGGGAGCCAGTTTAGGAGCTGCGACTGTGGTCTCGGCTGGGCCTTTGAGCAGCCCTCCGCTCAGTGCTCGGTGATATCCATTTAACTGCAGAGGTGAGAACCACCTTCAATTGAAGATCCAGAAAGGTGAAGGTTGGAAATCCAAGTTTTTCTATTATTATTTATTTAATGTGGAATCATTGTTCTCTGAAGCATTTCTCACTTTGGAGACAAACGATAAGCATATCTGCTGAATAAGCAGAATCAGCCACCGGGAAGCTGCTCAGTTGATCTGCCCTCTATCAGCGGGTGACCAGTAGGCATGTGGCACACTTCCCCTTCCTGTGGGCCACATCACCATCTGAGGCTCCCGCTTTCACTTCTTCTGTGTGCTTTTAGTAGGTTTGCGGTCAGCTGGCTTCCCCAAATGACTCTAGTTATTGTATTGGGATGCTGTCCTGCTGTGACCGCAGTGGAGCCCCGTGCTATTAAATTTGTTAAGTTAAAACAAGTGGATTAAATGAAGCTTTATGTAATCAAAAGCTCATGCAAATGGGAGGACTAATCAAGTAAAAGATTGATTTAATGTGAATTAGCTTTGCTAATAATCAAATTAAACAGAATGAGTCAAAGCTATGAATTTCATTCCATGTCCAACTACTGTAGGGTATTTTGCACTCCCCTGAAATAATTCCTAAGCCAATTATCAATGAGAACTTTGCTGGACTGTGTGTGCAGATAAGCTGGTAGATACGGCGTCAATAATAAGGCATCTCTCTTGGCTAAAGATGCCAAAAAGGGCATGTAATGGAAAAAAAATATGACAGACTCAAGGTTTATCGAGTGTGGGAAAACATGCTGTCACAGGTATGTTTTTTACATTTGCTGTTAGGAATCTGTTACTGCTCCCTTTATCTCTTAGGTAGCACTCAGTGTGAAGATCCAAATGTTACTCTATGGGTCTTAAACTGCTGGTCTATGAGGTACAGATGCACATGTGTGTGCGCATGTGATTGCATGTGTGCATGGTAAGCTTTCAGGGTTCCTAGGCTATTTTCTCCATCTTTTCTTGCAAAATCAGTACAGTGGTACCTCAGTTCTCAAACTCATTAGAACTTGAATTTCTTAAGTCGAACCAACCAGTTAAAAAAAAAAATTCCTAGAACTCGATCTGAATCTCAGTAGTCAAATCATTAAATGGTAAATGGACTGCATTTATATAGCGCTTTCATCCAAAGCACTTTACAATAATGCCTCTCATTCACACACACACTCACACACCAGTAGCAGAGGCTGCCATGCAAGGCACCAACCTGCATACCGGGAGCAATTGGGGGTTTAGTGTCTTGCTCAAGGACACTTTGATGGGGTCAGAAGGAACCAGGGCTCGAACCTGCAACCCTACAGTTGCCGAACGTTACTGCTACCTCCTGCGCCTCCATCTTCCCCCATTCCCCCAAATCATTAACGCTGACCTAAGAACTTGTACATATGGGGAAATGAGTCATGCGGCACGACTCTGCATGGAAACAAAGGTTAACGCTTCAGTCTAATCTTTGCTTTGCATTCGCTGTGATAGCATTGTGCATGTTTACACTAGCTGAATATATATATATATATATATATATATATATATATATATTTGGACAGTAAAAATACATTTAGACAATGATAGACAGTAACAGTAATTATTATATAATGAAATACATTTAAAAATAAAGATTTCTTATTGATTATTTTAATATTAATAATAAACCATTAATACTTTTAATTATAATAATATTGTCGTGCCGAGCGGGGACGAAACGGACACAAGGGCGCATACGTCAGGGTATTGGGGAATACGGGGTTTAATTACAGGTAAGGCAGGCAAAACGCAGATGGACAATACAATCGCTTGACTGGGGAAACAAACTGAAACGCGGACTAAATACAGAGAACTATTGACAACCAGAAACAGCTGATCACACGGGATTAACGAGGGGGCATGGCACAGGAAAAGAGCAGATGATCGGGGCAGGACACATTGTTTTTAACTTTACACATTGTTTGGGTACATTTATTTTCTTACTTTACAAATTACTGTTTTGATAAATGCGATTAGATGTGTTTAGTACAGTATATGCTCTCCTTGTTTTTTCCGGTTCATTTTGTGTTTAAATGCTAAAAAAAAAAACATATTTGGGTGTAATTTTTTTGAGGCCGGGAACCAATGAATTGGTTTTCCATTATTTCTCATGGGGAAAATTCGATCACAACTCGAAATTTTTCAGATTCGATCCGAAGTTGTGAACGGATTAAATTCGAGTTCTGAGGTACCACTGTGTGTGTCTTACTTTTCCTTCCCTTATCTGCATGCCTGTTGGGGTTTGCCTTGCTTGACAGGGTTGTCCAGCAGGAGTTCCCCCAGCTGCCCACCCCCTCACGCTTCTCTGTCAGCCTTGTTTCCTGAATCTGTAATTGGATTGATTGTGCAGGAAGCTTCTAAATGCAGCCCAGGCTGCATTGTTTCCATGAGTCCTTCCTCTTTCAACCTGATCACTCATGCTCTATGTCTGCTGATGGTGGCAGTTCTGCAGCCCCTTCCTGGGTTGCAACATGTACCAGCCCTCAGTGCTTTTGGTGCTATTGCCCAAAGTCTTTGATAGCAGCCTTAGTCCTTTAAGAACTTCCAAAAGTTTTAATATTAATTGATGGTCATGTAGTTTTTTTTCCTGTTTCAATCTTTGCAATGTCTTTGGGAAAGTTTAAAGTCGGTCTTGCATATATGCAAGAATTGTGAGATCTTTGACCTGTTTTAGGGGAGGATGAACGTGTCCCTTGACGGCATGGGCACATCACACCCATACCTGGAGAGATGTTGTCTAGTCTCTGGCTGATGACCTGGGTGTCGTAACCTTCTGATTGGCCATTTGAGTCCTTCAGAGCATGGAGTGGATCGTGTTCCAGACCAGCATGTGAACCGGAGTTCAATGAAGCAGTCTGTGGCAGTCTGACGCCACTTTAGATGGAGATGGGTGAAATCCAGAAAGTGGGTGTATATGTGGTTTTACTGCAGATGTAATAAAAGGAGCTTGATGCTATATTCTGCAGTCATTGAGTTCTCCATTAGACCTCTCCCTTCCTGCTATAACGGAGTTGCTCTTTAGCTTGGCAGCACTTGTGAGTTAAAAATCCACTCCTTTTGGTGTTGACCTACCATTGGCTTGACTGACACAGCTTACTGCCCTGCAGTTTATTGGATTCTTTTCAGGTAGCTGCTGCCGTTCTTCTGTGTCGACAGTTGGCGCGCGTTGTGATTTTATCCCAGCTCAGGTTTCAGTTGTTTAAAATGAAGCAGAATGAGTATTACTGTAATTGGGTGACTTAGTCATGAAAATTGTCTTCGGGTCTTAGGAGGACTTTATTGTTCGTATTTCCCATCTCTGAGCAGCTAAATGACAAATGGGTTATCTAAGGTATTGTAGCATGTGCGGAGCAGTATGTGGTGTTTGGTGTCCTGGGCCTTCAGGGGTCAGGTTATCATGGCCCCACCTGAGTGTGTCATGGTTCAGTCCCCTTTCAGAGAAGGAGCAGGACCCAATTCCTGATACCAAGTGTGACCTTTTCATGCCATTTTTTAATGTACCCATGATTCACTCATTTCATGTTTATTTGTCCAGAATGTCTCCTATTGTGCGTCTGCCAACATATTTTGATGTTTATAACTTAAAGCCTTTTCATACATGGTTTGTTTTAAGTTTGCTTTTTACAAAATAAAGACTTTTGATACATGATGACAATGAAAAGGCCATGACCCTCAGGTTCATGTGATCCTTCTATAACTATGAGTTAGCTGAAGCTGCATGGGCAGCTAGTAGCACTCTGTTGCTTGATTGGCCATTGGACTCTGTTCTAATAGCCAATCAAGTTTAGTCAGGTTTCATGCTAATCTGGTTAAAATAGCAGGGAAATCGAGAACTTCTGTGTCGTCTGTGACTTTACAGTAAATGTTTGGCTTTTGTACTGAGTTGGTTACGGGGGCCCCAAATCTGTTGGGTTTGTTGACCTGCATTGTTGATCATTGTAAAGTGGTGGCTCTGATTTGTCCTGTGTGATTTTAAGGTTTAGATTTTACTAAATTGTTTTTCTGTTACTGTAGAATCAGCCTTATAGATCTGAAGTTTGTAGCTGTCAAATATGTGGGATTGAGGACCCTCCGTCCCCAAAATGAAATGGCACAGGTCATGGCCTTTAATGTGCTGTGAAGCCCTGGCCCAAATGAAGCTTGGACATTTACTGTCACAGATCTGATTGGTTCTGATCTTAACTCCATTGGCTGCCGTTGATTGGCAGTACCAAGAATTCTCACCCACTGTTTACAGGCCTAATTTCTGCTATTGCTTTAAGTCCATCATATGGGCCTGCTTGAATGCCAGGATCACACTGCTGCAAAAACTAAATGAACAGAACTGATTCTGAATCAGAGCAAGCCAGGTATGAGAAGGTCCCTAACATTGTCCTGATTCCTTTTGTTTTCTAGCAAATTGAATCCCATTTCATTGTTACTCAGGGAAATGTGTGAAAACTGTTCGGAATGCCATTTAGTGTCTCTTCATATAGCTTTTAATGAGTCCTATTTGTTCAAAGAAGCCTCCAGTTTGGGAGTCCAGCACACTCCTGGATCTACACCCTCACAGCTCAAATTTGTATTGCAGGCATCGTCATCTACCTTGGTCACATTTCACTGTCTTGGTTGTTCCATCCAGCTGGTATTTCTTATTTGAGGACGGCAGCATTATGAAATCCAGGCCCTCATCCCAGTTGCCGCCTCCAATAAAAGATGCCCCCCACTTCCCCCCACCCCATGTTAACTCATCTTGGAATTTCTGAATGAACCATGCCTCATGTTTATTACCATTTTTTCTGTTCTGTCCTCCCTGGTTTCCTGTGCACAGCAATTGCTCTGAAATTTGGGGACTGAGTGCACCAAATACAATAGAGCAGTGGGATGCATCAGGCCTTTTCTGCTACACTGACCAGACCAGGTGACTATCCTCTGTCCCGTTGTGATGCTGCCGCTCGAGGCTCTGTAGACTGTAAGCTGCCTCCATGACGTCCGTGACGGGGTCCACTGTGACTGCTCACCTGCACTCCTAGTTTGGCGAATGGAATTGGCGATTTTTGCTTAGATTTCATCTGTCACAGCTGTGGTGCTGTTGATTTTTGTGATAATGACACATTTGGGTCTGGGAAGATTATACTTGAGAGTGGGATCTAGGTTAATTTTAGTCCATCAGCTAATTGTTTGTGTGTTTAGTGTTAATGTTCACAAAGCACACTGCTTTTTGGAGGATGGATACATGTTTGCACTGGGTAGCTGTAAATGGGTCCCTTTGAAAACAGCTTGTTCAGCCCTTCCTCCTCTTCCCTTCACCCTGTCTTTTCCCTGGCCTCCTCCTCCTCCTCCTCTGCCACCATGCCATGGGTGTCCTTACCCCTTCCCGGGCCAGGTCTCTGGACGGCCGGCTGCAGGTGTCCCACCGTAAAGGCCTGCCCCATGTCATCTACTGCCGCCTGTGGCGCTGGCCCGACCTGCACAGCCACCACGAGCTGCGGGCCGTCGAGGCCTGCCAGTACGCCTTCAACCTCAAGAAGGACGAGGTCTGCGTCAATCCCTACCACTACCAGCGGGTGGAGACGCCAGGTACGGGCGCACGACGCACCTCGACTGGGATGAGAATTCGGATCGTGTGGCGTACGTCTTCGCTAGGGTTTTGACACCGTGCTTCCTCCAGTGCTCCCGCCGGTCCTGGTGCCGAGGCACACGGAGATCCTGACGGAGCTGCCCCCACTGGAAGATTACACTCACTCTATACCGGAGAACACAAACTTCCCTGCTGGGATAGAGCCTGCCAACAACTACATACCAGGTGCCCCTTTCACAACACCTGTGCCCAGCCGCCCTCCCTGCCCCCCCACGTTAACTTGTAGTAAGGTCCCCCTTCACTTTGCTGCAGCAGTGCGCTCCGGGAGCTTGGCGGGAGGGTTGGGGTACGGTGCTTTGCGAGTCGTGCAGCTGCCATCGGATGTCTTTTCTGATAGGAATGGTATGTATGGGTGGGATTATTCAGAGATGCTCTTCCCAACAGAGACGCCGCCCCCTGGATACATCAGTGAGGATGGGGAGACCAGTGACCAACAGATGAACCAAAGCATGGAGACGGGTACGGCGATGAGAGCCTTGGCATAAATGCCCCCCCGGTGTCCGTCCGGCCTTGCCGGCGCATTCCTAGGCGCCGTATCAAATACGGCTTCTGGCTGTGGGCTGCATATCGTCAGCGGGGAGTGAACGAAGTGATGTTCTGTAGATCTTCTGTAAGCATGTGGACCCCTTATGATAGTTTGAGGTCTTTCCTGGGGAGAGCCGTGAATTTGCAGGCCTGTGGGGCTGTTTGGTGGGGCTCTCGCTCGGAGTGCCTTGCTGTTAAACTGCTCACCTTTCTCCTCATGTCGAGCTTGTTTCTGGATTCAGATGTAAAAATAACTCCGCTGCTTCCTCCCCAGGTTCCCCGGCCGAGCTGTCACCGAGCACGCTTTCGCCTGTCAATCATGGCATGGGTAAGGGCGCCCCCACCCCCCCGCCCCCGTTCCCCGTGGGGATTGATTCTTCCTGGCTTGTGGGGGGTGCCCATAACTGTGTGTTCCTCTGGGATGGATGAAAGGGCTCAGGCTGCTGAGGATAGTGCAGACTAGTGTGGCAGTATTGTGGGTTGTGTTTTGTGTGATTATCCTGTAATTAGCTTTAAAAAGCAGACCAGAGCAGGACAAGAGGTACATTTGGACTCTTTGGCCTGTCCCCCCCCCCCCCCCCCCCCCACTGCAGACCTCCAGCCGGTGACGTACTCGGAGCCAGCGTTCTGGTGTTCCATCGCCTACTACGAGCTGAACCAGCGCGTGGGCGAGACCTTCCACGCCTCGCAGCCGTCACTGACGGTGGACGGTTTCACGGACCCCTCCAACTCGGAGCGCTTCTGCCTGGGCCTGCTGTCCAACGTCAACCGCAACGCCACGGTGGAGATGACACGCCGGCACATAGGTGTGGCCCCCCGCAGTCGGGGTACCGACGCCGTCTCACAAAAGGGACGTTGTCAAACACCAATCTGGGATTTCTGTCCCTCGTTGTGCTTGGTGCCCTTTATTCAGAGGAACAGGAGTCTTTGCGTCCCCTCCCCTCCTGTCACTGACACATTAGTACTCAGCCCCCACACTGGTGGGGGAGACATGCTACGTGAGTCACTTTCAAAGAGCAGGCCTGGCTTGCTGGTGACTCTGCCCAGCTAGATGCATGTCTCCACAACACTCAGTCTAGAACGCTCTGAAATCTCCTTCACAGATTTTACACTTGGTGTCCTTTAGCTCTGCTGGTTTCAGATGCCGTCCAGGCGGTTCCTGACAGCTCCCCAGACTGCGGTTGCTGGTTACGCTAACCTGGGAATTATTAATCGGTCCCTGCTGTGGCAGAATCTTATGTGGCTGTGTCAGGGCTCCCAGACTAACCTGCTGGTGGAGGGAGTATGTTGCCTACTGGTCACGATGGGCATGAGATTCACATGAAGCACGTAATTCAGCTGGAGATGAATGTTATCGATCGATTGGCCCGGGCAGAAAGGGGGGAGGAGTCCAGTGCTGATTCCACAGTGGATGAGTTTTATCATGACCGTGGAATAAACTCCTTTTTGGCTGTGAAAGTGATAGCGGTGCTCCTGACAGGCAGGGGAGTCCGACTCTACTACATCGGCGGGGAGGTGTTTGCCGAGTGCCTGAGCGACAGCGCCATCTTTGTCCAGAGTCCAAATTGCAACCAGAGGTACGGCTGGCATCCAGCAACTGTGTGCAAGATCCCGCCAGGTGAGTGCAGCTCTGCGAGCTGGAAATACCGACCTCTCAGATACCGTCTGACTGACAGACTGTGATTTATCCCCCCCCCCCTTTCAGGATGCAACTTGAAGATATTCAACAACCAGGAGTTTGCCGCCCTCCTGGCCCAGTCGGTGAACCAGGGCTTCGAAGCAGTTTACCAGCTCACCAGGATGTGCACCATTCGCATGAGCTTCGTCAAAGGCTGGGGGGCCGAGTACAGGTGTGTTGGGAAGGCGACTGCCGCCGTAATGCGGCCTGCAACTCGCCTGAGGATCTAACCAGATGCTTGTCCCCAGGCGACAGACGGTCACCAGCACCCCCTGCTGGATCGAGCTGCACCTCAACGGACCTTTGCAGTGGCTAGACAAGGTCCTCACTCAGATGGGCTCCCCTTCTGTCCGCTGTTCCAGTATGTCCTAACC